>JAJJMC010005141.1:5343425-5531258 GCA_023531435.1 Papaver californicum
TCTAATGTACCTACAAAAGCATAAAAACACGTAATAGACACAAAATCAAATACTAACTCACTAGAAATTAAGGTGCAATTTAGACACTAAAAGGTGTCTATCAAGAAGAGGCCGAGGTTAATGCTTTATTCCCTAATCCAAGTCCAAGGTATGATCCCTATTCTAATACCTACAGTCCAGGTTGGAAACATCACCCAAATTTTATTTATGCAAACAAGCAAACTACAGCTTCGATGCCAGCTTATGGGCGACATAGTGGTTTTCAACAACCACAATTTCAAGCTCAACCCCAACAACAAACTCATAACTCAAGTTTAGAAGAGATGATGAAGGTAATAATGCATCAGCAAGATACGATAATGCAACAAAACATACAATATCAATAGAAGAACGATTCTACGGTCAAGGACCTTCAGATAGAATTGGGTCAGTTATCTACTACGGTTAGCAAACTAGAAGCACAAACTTCAAAAAAGTTGCCATCACAACCTTTTGTGAACCCATGAAAGCACATCAATATTATAACTCTAATAAGTGGAAGTCAAGTGCAAGATTCAAATCAACAAAAAGAGAGTAGTGGCGATATAGAAAAGGAAATAGAGGTGGAAACCATAGCAAAGGAAAAGCCAACCACAACCGGACAACCTAAGAATACAGTTCCTACTTTTACTACTCCACCACCCTTTTCTAGTCGTTTTGCCAAGTCAAAGAAGCAAGCTTAAGATAAGAAGATCATGGATATTTTCAGCAATGTACGAATCAACATTCCATTTATTGAGGTCATCAGAACAGTAGCAAGGTATCCTAAGTTTCTGAAGGAGTTGTGTATAAAGAAGGATAAGTTGATTGCTAACGAAATTACTCAGGTGGGTGAAAGTGCATCAACTATGTTGTTAAAGAAGATTCTTCCTGGGAACGAATCTTATTTACTACTATATTATTTATTAGTAAAGTAGAAGATAAGTGAATTAATTTGTGCAGCTACGACACACATCAAAAGGTGGAAGTTAGAGTTCGAGAGAAACATGGAGTGAGTTTATGAGAAACTCTGATAAAAAGAATTCTCGCGACGGCGAGACTTATCGAGGAAGCAAATAGAAAAGTTAGAAGAAAACTTTTTTCTCGATGGGTCGTACCCATCGAGGAAGTGGCCGGAATTCATACAAACTCAGAAGAAGAAAAAAAATCTCGGTGGCCAAACCCATCGAGACTAGGAACAAAAGACCAAGGATATTATAAGGGGTTTTGGGTTGGGCCTTATACCTATGTGATCCCATTTGCTGAGTGACATCTATTTAAGGAACTTGGTTCACGTTTTGGCTAGTTTTTGGCGAGTTTGGCGATCTATTTCGACCGGGATTTGAACATGGGAACTTCTACAACTTGGGATACCCATTTAAGAGAGTCTTCTAATTATTTTTAGGATATATCTAATTTTTTATCGAGCTTTTGGAGATAAGAACACAAGAGGAAAAGGCTAGGGTTTTAGAGCGTTTTCATCACCGTAATTATTTCTTTTCTACTTTATCATATGGATTCCATGATTTACTACATCTATGAGTAGATAAACTTCTTATTGATTGAGGATGAATTCTAAGTTCTAATACATGATTCAGTGTAGCATATAAATCTATTTTTCTAATATTTCACAAGATTATGGTTTGGTTTTACTACAATTAATGTTTATGACTTACAGATAAATTGTTTATGTGGCCAAATAAATTAGTTTTTTAGTAAATATGATGCTAGTAAAGAGTTAGGATATCCGTAGTTGTTGAATAACTCTTACACAGGTAGAAATTTTGAGACCTTGCAGATGGATTCTGTGCAGTAATCACAAGTAAAATGAACACTAGAAAATGGACCGAGCGTAATGAGTTTAACTACTAGGATCAAACCTAAATTCATAAAACCTAAGGAATTCGGTTGAACTACACCTTCAGAGCGTACTTCAGGGTGGTTCAGCCGTATAAAATCTGGTGACTAAGCGTACTTGTTACCCAGTGATATAAGGAATTTTCGGGAAAGTTAAGCGTAACTGTTATCCTACAATTGGTGATAATCTGTGATTAATAGAGAATGAATGGATATACTAATTTGATAATTGTTTAGTAACGAATAAGGATTCCTTGATCATATTTTTCTCCATTGCTTGCATTCTTATTACTTTTATTTGCTTTGTTAATTATATTCCACCTAAAATAAACCCCGTTTGTGACTTTCGGCAACTAAAACACCTTACTCTTTGTGGGAACGAATCTTATTTACTCATATATTATTTATAACTAAAATATAAGATAAGCAAAATAATTTGTGCACCTACGACACGCATCAGGGTGCTTCAATACGCTCATGGGAATCTCTTGGTCAAAACCCATTTGGCGAGCAACATGATCAATATTGTACTTATGCACTGGGTAATTGTCCGAATCAAAGGCGAGAACGTAACCTATAATACAATTGTTCATAAATACAACCTAGCTAGCAGTGGAAATATTAGTTTTTCCCCTTTGACCATACCAGATGACGATATCAGCATCTTCATAGAAGGTGGTCAGCGGAGTTATATACTTATGTTTTGAACCCCAAGGCCTGAAATTCACTTTAACTCTCATTATCGATCAAGTCAACAAGGTTCACAGAGGTAAAATTCTTTATACTCCAACGACAAATTCTTGCATAGTCAATATCGTGATACGAGGGCGCAATACGAGTGGATAATCTGTGAAATGATCCCATAGCCATGCTTGAAGGAATACAGTATGGATGCAAGTATCAATCTTCATGAAACCATTGAAGAGCCTCATGTCACGAGATAAAGAATCTAAATGGGAGTATAAAGAGCCAAGAAATAAGATGACAAGAGGAATGACATCACCATCAACGAGTGCCACGACAAGAGGAATGACTAAAGGCTCCAATCTAACACCAGAGAAGTCTTCGTATATATCTTTAAATAACCAAAGTATCTTAAATGCGGCTATGCTCAAGGAATGACTAATAGTGAGACCATCAACACTTTGTTTACCATTCCACCAGTAGACAATCCATCTCGCGTAATCTGCGCTGACACAACCCGGGCCGCTTTGCTGAAGTTCTTCTATCTTCCCTATTAAGATTGCACTTTCCCGTTGATGCATGTCATTGACGTACAAATTAATTAAGATATTTCCCGCTAATATTAACAAGTAATATAGCGGTAGTAAGGATCGTTTCCCACGAGGAGATGTGAATTGTTATTTGTCTTTGAAATTTTATGTAACCAATAGGGATTATAATGAATTAAACTAAAAAAAATAAAAAAATAAAAATGAAATAATAAAGACTGAGATTAAGGTGAGAAAATACAGGTTAAGGATTTCATCTTCCGTCGCCAATCATGCTCCGCAATGGATTAGAATCAACATCTACTCTATCTTCATACCAATAGCCTAGAGCACCTCATCGAGAGGATACTCTGGTAAATTCCTTATGTCATAACATACCATAACAATGAATATACAAATACTACTCAGCGAACAAACTAATGCAACGTGCTATTAAATTTAATCCTGCAAAAGCGTTAAGTTCTTTGAATTAGGCTAATCAATGTAATAAAAGTACTAAGAGTAATCTATTTAACACTGGTCAAGCTTCTACGTGCAATCACACAAAGGTTTGAATTGAATTAGTAATCCTACTATGTTACTTATAACCGGGCCTATCGACTATTCCGTATCTCTAAACCCTAGTTTAGATTTAGATAAGAATATATGTTCACTTAGTATGCATCCTCAACAAACACACCTCTAATCATACATGGCGATGTTAAAAGTAGAACATGAGTTATAAAAAGAGACCTTGATTATTAATAATAACTTGCCAGATTGATTCACATGCTTAGGACTTCCAACCACATCCCCAACCAATAGAACAAAGTTACCTACTCATAGATTTACTAAAACCCATGGATAATATACAAAGAAGAATAATGGTTTCACCCTAAGGGGAAAACCCTAGGTTTTTTGATGTAGATATGTGATATGGGAGGTATAAGATAAGAGATTACTTCCAAAAATATTTTGTTTGAGCCTTACATATCTTATTTTTTAGCCTTCAATGCTTGGCCATCAAGTACACTCTCTTTCTAGGGTTTAAAATCCCATTAGAACTAAGTTTCCTTATTCTGTAAGGTTTGGAATCCTTCCTGGACCAGGTTTTACTCGTTTTAGAAGTCCATAAACGTGCCAAGTACTCCGTATACGGCTAGAAATCGTTCCCACAACCTAGCCGTATATAAATAACATCTTTTGGTTGATTTTCAAGGTCACTTACGGCTGGGTCGAGCCTGCCGTAAGTGGACCTGGATTTCACTTTTCTTTCCTCCATCATTTCGTCCATAACTTCCTCGTACGATGTACGTTTGACATCATTATTTTTGCGTTCACTTCGTCTCTTCGTCCTTTACAAGATGGTGTCATACAATTCTTAATATATCTTCATATGATTTTACTGCTATGTTGAGAAGCATTTTCAAGCCGTATGTGAGTATGAAATTCTTGTTTCACTTCTCCATCGTGCCGGAATGAACTCCTTTCTTCTTCTCTAGTTGATTAATCTTCAAAGTAACTCAAGAACTCAGAAAAAAACAATTAAAAGCATAAAATCAAGAAAACTAACACGAAAGCAATTAAACAAAGTATCAAACTAGTGCAAATAATGCACCTATCACCCGTTTCTCATCAGCAGGCCATTAAGTAGGAATGCTCGCTAAAGTTGGAAATTGCGACAAGCTAGCTACATCTTTTAGAGTGGTTTTCAACTTACCCCATGCACATACCTCCAAATGAGTTGGTTCACACCAGCGGGAAGCAAAACTAGAAAACCTCTTACGTCCTTGTTAATCCTTAGTACTTCAGATACTCTCACAACATGGAATATCCGAGCGTCTCCTAAAAAAATTTTCACTACGAGATCACTCAAAATGACTTTACACCATCCTATCAATTTTGGTAGAAAAGTTTGGGGTATCTTAAAGTTGAGAAAAAAAGATGTATATTCTCCTCTTTGCAAGTAGAGTCAAGTGAGAGCTTCAGCAGTAATTCTCCGGATATTGTTGGATTTCTCGAAGTTTGGAATAAAACTATCTATGAAGCATGATTGTACTTTGATTGATCTAGTAATGTTCTTAAATAAGAAACTATCATGAATATGAGGTATATTTTCGAGATACGCTACATCATAACTTTCCTCTTTGTTACGGCTAGAAGTTGCGCCAGTGTCACCTTCATATTCACTAGTCATCTACAATGGATTCAAGTTTTCTTTTATATCAACAATAGTGGAGTTCAATAGTATTAATATTCGCATAATGTGCAATATCAGTATACAAATAAATAACAAAATAAAGCCATTAAAACCCTAGCTTACCTGATCAAGTTTGTTGATGCTGCTGATGATGTCGTTGGAGACTACCATAACAAAGAGTGACGATAATACAATTAGAATTTTCTTACCAAAAGAAGGAGAAAATATTGTTTTTACCGATTAACAAAATAAACTAAAATGTATACCAACTAATACTTACCCTGCAATGACAAGCTGGTAGCGGAGTTGCTGTCACAATAACGTCAAATGGAAGCCACGTCTTGTGTTAACGTTGCTGTCAACGGAGGATGATGTATCGGTGAAGAGAAAAGAAGAGTAACAATCTCCCCAAATACGAAATTTATAGAGAAAGGGTTACAACTTCCTTTGTATGTGGGTGTGAAGGGAGGAGTCCCTTTGGACCAAAGATGGCCAAGCCGAGGTTCATGCACTCTTGTCCCTAATGCTATCTCCCTTGGTTGTTCACAGTCAACCCTTTATCATGTTGACGCCTGTACTTGTTAACTTCACTAAGGGTCGCTACTAAGGGTTGTCCATTTCAGGAGTACATGGCTTGATAACACCCAATGAATTTCTCTACTAGGACTATGCCAGCAAACTAAGCCAACAACAAAGCTAAGTAACTATTTATATGCTCTCAAAGTTTGATTTTTTTTTTGAAATTGTTTATAGTCTCACTGTCAGCATCTAGTGCTTACTACGAAACACTAATGTTCCGCACTAAACAGGAGATTTAATGTTGATGGTGAATTTTTAACAAGGGAGAAAACTATAAAAATTCCCTTTGCCCAGCAAAAGAAACATAAAAATATTCACATATATTTCTAACCTTGTATCAAAATACGAGTTTAGTACTTCTACCCATATTCTACAAATAACTACAGGTGCTCTGTACTGATCCTATAGCCTTTATATATATATATATATATATATATATATATATATATATATATATATATATATATATATATATATGTGCAATATTAAACTATTCTCAAGTCGTAGAACATCCACGGTTGAATTCCTTGAACTTGTTCTTTATATGCGCTGATACTCAAATTTTTATTTGAGTAATATCAATCTACTTTTGTATACACAACAAAATTAGTATCAAAATAGCCATCTTCCCATGTTTAACCAACAACAGTTCCTCTTGGACGCGGCTGCCCAAACACCATCCCTCTCGGACGCATTACTGCTCCAACATAATTACTTAAAGAAGCTTCACTATTTAAGCTTTGTTACCCAAGGATGTTTCATAGGCTTAGCGTAGGTCTCTAAGGACACGGCATTGCTCGAGGCACTATTTCCCCTTGGACGCGTCACTTCCTACATCACCGTTTCTTAGGGACGCGTCATTGCCTATGGTACTGGATGGCCTTGTTAACTTTTCCTATGATGCTGGCTACAGTCACCTCCAAATCACTCACATCGCTGGCCGTCCTACTGGCAACGACATTAGCGTTGCTACCCTTCCTTCCGGCAACGACACCCATTTTTTGCGCTAGCAATAGCTAGTGTTAATTCTCCCTAGTGATCTGTATGCTAGCACTAGCCCAACCTTCTCCATGCTAGCGCTGGCCTGGTGTTGTGCCCCAAAATCCACCTACTTAGAAATCTAAGAGACTATACTACAATCTGAGGCATTAAGGATCCGAAACATATATTTAAGCATTGAATTAGAAGTTTTAATAAAGATTAACTCAAATCTAAACACTCTATATAAAAATCACCTCTCATATGATACATATATAATACTGAGTCAATTTGCAAATCAAATATATACATAAAATAAATAGAGGGGAAGCTAACCGACAAACATACTCGATTCCTCTAAGCTTTTAATCTTGAATGTTCAACACCACGATCACTACTTTATCTGACTCTGAAACTGAAATTAGGAATATGGTGAGCACATCATCCCTAAAGGGGTGCCTAGTATAAATAATAACTAACTTTCAAGTAATCAGTAGCATGGTTTGAAAAACAATGCAGGTTTTACTAAAAACCGATAAAACACGAAAAATCAGATAAATAATATCAGTAGCAATTGTACGGAAATATATCCTTACTAGTACCCCAATCATACACGCACTCTACATAGCAAGCTTTCAAAGAAACTAACGGTGGTAACATTATATCCGACAGAAGAATCGATAATGGAGAGCCTATCCAAACCATGCGTAATCCATCAATCATATATAAGATCTCACCATCCTCCTCTATAAATACCAAAATATAATATAATAGCTTTCTTAAAGTAAGTTTAAATAACATATACATCCATGTATGAGATATGAGAAATATCGACAGATATAATAATATATTAGCAGCCTTTACGCTCCTATTTATAACTTTTGACACCTCGGATGCCCCTCAGAGAACCCTCCGGGCCTATATAAGCATAAATATAAATATAGTTTGGGGCTCATATTTCATACCAAACAACAGGAAGCCTCCTTCCTTCCATTCAAACAGTAAGTAAAGTTTGTAACCGCTTTCCAGTTAATGAAAAGAAATATCGTTTGAAAATAAGTAGTTATTCTCAAGACACACATATTAGTTTTTTATGAGGATCAAATCCCATCCAAAAATATAAAATAAAACTAGTTTGTATTATGAATATTTATAGCATGCTTACACATATCCTATAATAGCACATATATGCATGAATTTTATAATAGATAGCTTTGTAAAACAATAATGAATACAAGAGAGTTCGTTATTGATACCCACCTCATTTGATGACAAGTCACGCCTACCTCGAGATCCGCGATCCATATCGTACTTTACATTGATCTTGTTAATATAGATTAATTGTTAGTCACACAAGCACTCTAAAAATATAGCCAATAGTCTCACACAATAAGCGTAACAGAATATTATATAAGTTCACAGTTAATAGCTAAGTGAAATTACTAATGGTTCTAATTTTATTAATCGTTCTATAACCTAGAATCAGATAATTTATCATAAGTAAATATCAACACATCTAAATTAGATAAATTTGGTGTCATTAGAAAGATCTAAAAAAACTCTAAAACTTTACAGAAGAAACCGAAAGATAATTTGGATCCTAAGTGGTCCAAAACATAAAATTAAGCAAAATGGCCCTAAACCCAAGCCCATTGACCCGCGGGCCTAACCAACACCGGCCCGTTAACCCATGGCCTGGACCATTTGGGTTGACCCATTAACCCGGTCCACTACCCGTATTTATGAATACAAATATTGTGGTTAGACACGTGGCACCATCTGGAGCCATGATCTACGCAAAGAGCCATGCTGTGAATAATAAGCATGGGATAAAAAGAAAAGCACCGAATCACCACCTAGATTTACTTTACCACATCTCGAGGAGAAGACATGGAAGATATGTCAGGCTCGTGGCTAGATTCCAGTCAGTATTAAATGCTTGCACAGAAAAACAAAGACAAGTAGAAGCTTTTGAGCGGAACGTATCCTTAGTGGGATCGCAATGGGCATATGAAAAGGACTTATCAATCAGTTGTGCTGCTAGGAGTAACTGGCAAGGTAAAAGTCTATAAATACCATACTTCATCTCAAGAGAAGGGGTAGAACAATTTTCATAACTTAGAGAGAGAAGAAAGTCCTAAGTTCAGTCCAAATCATTTCATTGTTATTATGGCATTCCTCCTCACACTTGTAAACCATAGTATAACACTTACTAAATCCTTAAACTCATTACCTCGTGGACGTAAGCACTATCTGAACCACGTAAATCCATTGTGTTGAGTGTGTGAATTGGTTACTTTCTCTGATTTACTTTATATTTGTTTACATTTACAGTGTTGTGCTTGCTCATTAAGCTATCTGAGTGATGCATCCTATTTTACTTACTTAAATGCATTACTCAAAGTTTTACGATTAAATATCTAACTTTGGCATATTTACCATATTTATGCTACACGTAAACTATAGGAAAATTAGTAGTTACCATAACAAACGTTTTTTGTTCTTCCTTTTCGCTTTCAAAAAAAAATTCTTATTTTCTTCAAGATCTGAAGTGGGAAGGACTAAATACTACTTTCTAGTAGCTATTGCATCATTTCTTTCTCGGATACTTGAGTTTAAAATCCTCTCAACGAATCTGAAATACTAGATCGGAAAGTTACCAATAGAACGAGTAACCATTACGTCCCTTCGTTCTCGGTCACTTGTTTTCTTATTATGATCAGATCGAGTTATCCCCTTTAAAGTGGAATATCTTGTAAGAAAATAAAGAGTTATGTAACTAAGTTTGTGTTAGGCACTTTTTCTCTCACGTATAGTTTTTTTCCTAAGAAAATAGGTCTAGATCAAGATGGTGAAATCAAATCATATGCCAAACCAGAGAGAGAAGCAGGTGCAAACCTGGAATCAAACGTCTGCAAACCATGAAATAGTAATGGCGTCACGTGGTTATGGAAATCTCCACAGTTGATACTTGCAACAGCCGAAAAATGATCGTGTGGGGGAAAAAGAACCAGCATTCCTACAGAAGGAACTGGATAAAATCAACCTATGAACCCACCTGGATTCATTTATCCAGCTGCGTTTGATCTGAACTTGCCCTCAACAAGTAGGATTGAGCCACTTGTAGAAGATAGAGATCGGAAACTAGTCACTATCCATGTTGTAACTATGCCGCAAACTGAAAAATAGGGTTCCATTGGCAACCAAACTAACGGAAATAATGGATCTGATGAAACAGTGTTGTTTAGAGCTCAGTTAGCCGAGTTGAAAAGAGCAAAAAAAAAAAAAACAGATAGGATGACGATATTGGATATGGAAAATCAGTAACTGAATAATCTTCTGTCGAATGGAGCACATTATCCACTCAAGGGATACGAGAACGAGGGGATACGTCATACTCAGGGGACGTTATGAACGAAAGGCCCTGTGCGTAAAGGCAAAGAAAAATTTTTTTATTGGAAAAAGTAAATCAACTCCCAGAAAGAAGAATGGTAATTAACCAAGCAAATCTGCAACAACGAGTAAACCCAATAAGGACCATACCCGTATCAGCAACGGATATGACCGTATCCAGTTGTTTTAAGGTAAAAAAAAAAGGAAGGTAAATCGTACTTTCAAGTAGGTTCGAAAGATCAAGCTCGAACAAGACGAGCCTAAACCAAGAAATGTTCGTTCACGTCCTGCTTCGATCACAAAGGTGGAGAAGATTGGGTAGGTCTCAGGGGAAGGAACAAACAAGGTTGAGAAATATCAGTGTGATAAGTAATGTGTGAAATAGAAAGGATTATCTCTGAGATGAATCACTATTTCTGTATGTTTAGTTTCTCCTGACTTGTTCTTGTTTCGAATAGATGAGAACTATCTATTATTAGTTCAAAAGAGACACACTTATTTCTCGTAAGCCGTGGAAGGTAGGGAGAGGTGGAGAAGTGATGATTGTAGAGATTGTAGTGGGGTGGTGTCCGTAAAGTAAAGAAGACATGTCATGCCACTACTCCTCATCATCTCAACTGTATGGAATGGGACGTCCACTTAAGATCTCGTGTTGAGTAAATTCTTTTGCATTCTTAAGCATGTGGTATGGGACGCATGTTAAGGGATCCAATTTGATTTTTCTCAGTAGAATTATAAAACCTTTGCTGACCCTCGAGCATGCGGAATGGGACGTATGTTCGGAAGGTATCAATTGGCGTTTATGGCAATTGTGGGCCTATATGCGGTATGGGACGCATATTCAGAAGGTTCTAATTTGTGCTCATTAACAAACATTGGACCCTTGCGAGATGTCTGTGCATCATGGAATGGGACATATGCATAGGAAACCTTAATCGATGAAGCTTGTCCACAATAGTTTTTGAGTTAAATTTCGAGGACGAAATTCTTTGAAGGTGGTAAGAATGTAACACCCGCAATTTTTGTATGAAGCTTACTCAAGGACGCGTCATGGCCTGGGTTGAAGCTTCACCCTAAGCTTATAAAGCTCTCTTAGGATTGCATCATGGTGTTGATGCCTTGACCCCGAAATATAATGTTAAGGCCCTATTATGCGTGATGCGTATTTGAGGAGGCATCATAGTGTTAATGCACTATTATGCCGTGATGCATGATTCAATGCATCACTAAGCCAAAGTCGCGTAAGTGAAGGCATCATAGTGCTAATGCATTATTATGCCGTGATGCATGATTCAATGCATCACTGAGCCGAAGTTGTGTAAGTGAGAGCATCATAGTGTTAATGCACTATTATGCCGTGATGCATTGAATCATGCATCACTGAGCCGAAGTTGCATAAGTGAGAGCGTCATAGTGCTAATGCACTTTTATGCTGTGATGTATTATGGAGATTGCATCACTGAGCCATTGTTGCTACCCGAGATAGCATCATAGTGCTAAGGCACTATCATACCGTGATGCATTATTGAGAATGCATCACTAACCAATGTTGCGCATCCGCGAGTGCATCATAACACTAATGCACTATTAGGCCGTGATGCATGCCCGAGAATGTATCACTAGGTAGTGCAGTAGATGAATGTCACATATCCTCCTTATATCCACTTGTATAAATGAAAATAAAACATATATAGGGAGGAGGTGTTGGTTGGAAATCTATGAAGCTTAGTTATGCTAACTAGGAAGCACAATTGGCCTTCATGATAACTAGATGGCGGATTAGCCCAGCAGCTGGCTAACCAGTAGGCAGAATTGCCTTGAGGAGCCAACCAGTTAGCAGATTTGCCTAGGAGGCGCCAACCAGTTGGCGCTTTTTCCTAAGTGCAGTCGATGGATTCACTTTCTATTCTTATATTTATTTGTAAAAATACGAATAAAACATATATAAAGAGGGAGCTTTTCTTGAATGTGCATGAGTGGTAATGCACATTCAAGAAAAGCTCCCTCTTTATATATGTTTTTTGTATTGAGCGGTAATGCACATATAAATGTGATGTAGCCTATACGATGGAGCATACTTGATGCATAAGCATCAATATGCTTGTATCTTAACCGATGAAACTTGAATGTGCATGAGCGGTAATGCACATATAGATATGCGAAGTGGCCAATATGTTGGAGCATACTTGATGCATAAGCATCAATATACTTGTATATTATTCGACAAAGCTTGAATGTGTATGATCGGTAATGCACATATAAATATGCGATGTATCCAATACGTTGGAGCATACTTGATGCATAAGCATCAATATGCTTATGGCTTATCCTAGTGAAGCTTGAATTATGCGAAAGCATCATTCAATCGTGCTACGTACTTGAGAATGCATATTTTCATGATAGATAGAGATAGTTATGCACAAGCTAGTGCATACCTTGCGAAAGTCCTTCGGCCTATACGGTCTAAGCTTTGATTGGCCTTTGGCCTTGCAATAAAGTTGGAATCGATGTTGACTTTGCCTTAATAGGCTTAAGTTGTTTGTCCCTTTCGAATTGACCCTTGGGTTGGGTACGTAGGCAGCCGCAATGCAATGCATTGAGGTGCAACATCTTGCCACTCATATCATCTAATTTAGAGGTGATTGCGACATTATGGTAACTCGTATCATCTGGCTTGGCAATGCTAAGTCAAGAGATGATTGTTGCCACACTTGATGAGGTAGTTACAATTCTATTTGATGGATGTTCGTACTTTCTATCAAGGTATTCAGTATGAAAGGAATATGTTTGGTTGCTGCACTCTTGTCAAGAGAAAGATCAGTGCATGTACCCAGTGCTTAGTCGAAACAGAGTTGATGAATCGAAAAATAGGCCTGAAATGGCCTAGGTGCTAGTCCAAGGAATGAGTTAGGCCTGGACAATACTCAAAAGTATGTGATGCTTGCCAAAGGCATTCACTATTCGCTTTTATGACCTTGCACCCTTAGCAGAACAAGGGTGAGGTGGAACGGTATAAACGTAGCTTGAATTATGTGGGACTATGTTTCGAGTATAATGCTTACAAGGCATGCTTGGAAAACAAAAATCTACTTGCACTTTCCAGCTAGAAGTTAAGCTCTAAGGTTTGGTCACTCTCTTTTAATCGTGCATCGGGGAGTTCTGGCCTGCCCAGCGCAACGCGCCAGGAGGCGGAATTTTCCAGTTCGTGACAGCACTAGATGGTAACAATATGCTTATAATGATTACATATGCATAATTTAAATTTTAAGAGTAGAAGAAGGTGTACTTAGCTTCTTGGATATTTGAGATATGCGCCCCTTGGTGCAAAACTTGGATGGGAGTAGTAGGTACCTCTGTTCTTGGTGGGAAGACCAACTTGCCGTGATCCAGGAGAGGTGTAGCCGACGTTTTTCCCTCCTTTAGGTTTCCTTGAAAAAAGTGATATTGGTGGTTGATTTTTCGTAGTTGGTTCCGATGCTTGTTGCTGACTTGAGTGAGATGCATAACTCGGCCACGAATTCATCATCCAATGGAACTTAGGAGTTATAACAGTCGGCTTTCGGGTCTCGTCGACCATGCTCAGATCCTTCCCTTTCGGAAGAAGTCTCCGTTGAATCTTTAAAATTTGAAAATTAGGGTTTTACTTCTCCTCTATATGAGTGAATAAATTGTTAGCATTTTCTTCCTGCCAATCTCGTCATCTTATATCATCATGTCTGATAACATTGGATCAGATCATCATGTCTGATAACATTGGATCAGATCAGGATCATCTTCTTTTCAAGCGCAACTCATGGGTGCCTAGTCCGGTAAAGAGTTCTTCCTTTCTTGTATATTCCAGTACTTATGAACAACTGGCTTATTTGGGGATTCTTCATTTTTCTTGCAGGAACCCCATATTAAGAAGGTTCCATACATGCTGAGGTTTAGAACTATCATAAAGGGTAGTTCCTCTTCAAACATCACCAGGTCTAATTGACCTACTGTTGTAAGTAAGCTCTTCTTCTTTTTATTCTAATCCAGAGAAGCACCCCAATACAGATGTTTTGATCTGATTTTGTCGATATGAGATGAAGGCTGTGGACACGTACCGGGGAAAGAGAAAAACCAGGGGGCTCCTCCGGCCGAGGAGGATGGGGATATTGACGCCGAGGTTGAAACTCCTTCTGATCCACCAGTTAATCTTTCAAGTAGTGATCTTGGTCTCACCGTTCACAAATACCCAACCGCAGGCCTTCCTTTCGAGATACATACGAAGTTCCTGTCTCGTAAACACCATGTCGTGGGAGGCTTCATAGTACCAAAGTGTTATGCTTCTCTTTATACCAAAATTTGGAGAAGATATGGTCACATTGCTACTTCAGAGTTGCTGAAAGGCTTTTTCCTCGTCTTGGTGACAATGGTTGCTCATCTTCTTCACATAGTTGATGATATGAGCAAGGCGTTACTCCGTGAAGTTACTAGTCAGGATATATGGAAGTGGGATAAGATGATAACCAATTGTGAAGTCTTGAAATTTAATATGAGTTGGCTCCGCCAGCGTCTTGATATTATTGAAAAAGATCATGCAACTATCATAGGTAAAGTGATTCATTCTTCAAAATCCATATTGTAAAAGGAGAAGGTCTTGTTAAGGGAGTCAACTAAGATTGAGAAGTCAATTCAGGATTTGAAAGTTAAGACCGAGAGGTTTCAGGAAAGGATGTAGATGTTGTATAAGCGAAATTACTCATTGCTTGAAGGTTTGTTACGGAAAATGAGTGAGGTTTGAATCAATAATAAGCTTTTGAATTGATGTAGTAGGTTTTTCAAATTTTGTTCATTGAAAAGAAGTGAAACTGAAATTGAAAGAAAAGATTATTTTTTAGGCGTAATATGCTTTAAGACACTTGCCATTGATTACCATTCCCACTGCGACTCCCTTCATGTCTACTATTTTTTAGTATCCGCTTGCTATTGATTTAGAAATCACGTAAGGCCCTTCCCATTTCGGGGAGAATTTCGGAGCAGACATGTCTTGCTGGAAATGTTTAGCTGTCTTGATTACCAAGTCCCCAACCTGAAACATTCGGGGTTTTACTGCTTTGTTGTAAGCCTTGGAAACTCTTGATTAATATGCCTTCGCATATCTTTCTGCCTTGCACTGTCTTGACTCTAGAAGGTCCATCTTTGCGTCTCGGAACCTGGGAATTTCGGCCTCATCCCAATATACTCGGCTGGTTGCTGTAATTCGGGTAAAATTGTGCTCAATTTCATATGTGGCAATTCCGCCAAGATATCTTTGTTAGTTGGGGGAAGAATCTGCACGAGTCAGATCTTGATCTCGGCGGGAAATATGGGATCATCCCCATATACAAGCAAATAAGGAGAAGTCCCTATGGAGCTTCTTGGCGTTGTCATATATGCATAAAGCGTCATAGGTAGTTGTTCATGCCTCGATATGGGGTTATCATACATTGTGCGACTAAGAATCCGAATCAGTATCTTGGTGGTATTTTCTGCTTGCCCATTCCCTTGTGGATAGTACGTAGTAGAAAATGCTTGCTTGATGTCGTAATTTTAAAGTAGTTCTATCACAGTCTAGTTAGAAAAAGAAAAACCATTATTTGTGATAATGTGTTTAGGGACACCGAACTTATATATGATGTATTCCTTGATGAATTCCGTTATGGTTGCTCCAGTCGTGCTACTAAGAAGGATGGCCTCAACCCATTTGGTGAAGTACTCGGTGGATGTGATCATGTTGCTTTGATGACGTTGGATTGATCTTGCCAATGAGATATAGTCCCCAGCTGTAGAAAGGCCAAGGGTACTTACGGAATGTAGAAGAAGGCAGGCATGTGAATGAGGTTCCCATGAATCTGACACTGATGAAACCTTTGAACAAACGTGATTGCATCATCTTCTTTAGTTGTCCAGTAATACCTTTCCTGAATATGAAGAAAAAATTTCCTCTTGCCTTGATGTTCTCCTTCATGAACTTCTTTCAATATTGTCGGGATTTAGGGTCCTGCCAGACATCTCAGTAGGTTCCCTCCAAAACTCTTGCGGTATAAGATTCCTTCATGAAGGATGAACCTCTTTGCCTTTTGTTTCTGGTTGTTTCTCGCTTCTCCATAGGAAAGGAGTTGTTACGTATGTATTTGACGTAGGGCTCTCTCTAATCCACAGCATGATAGATTCTCAGGGCTTCTAGTTGGTGTGGTTGTGCTAGGCAGTTGAAACAGGATCCTTGTAGTGCCCGAGATTGGGTCTCTATCATGGGCTAATAGTATCCTAGACGTTGGAGTCGGCGGTAAATAGTCACGACCATGGTCTCCCTACATACTTCCCTATGAACACAATTGAGTTGCAGTTGTGCCTTCTCATCTCCAATACATCTTAAGAGGGACCAGTCCGGATTCCTATGATATAATTCCCCATGTAGTAAGATTAAGTTCTTCATATCTTTGAGGATGACTTTCCTCTGAGGGAGTGAGCTATTGAGTTCTTCTATGATCGTTGTTCTCCAATCAGTGGTTTGCTCATGTTTGGATTGATTTAACCATGTCGAGGGTACAGTGCGTCTCAGTACCATTACAATCTTTTCTTCTCCTTCAAATTGAAGTTTTAAAACTAACGTGGCGAGACAGTCGAAGTGTATATTATTACTTTGGCCAACATGAACTACTACGGCTTCGGCAAAGTGAGTTAGTAATTTCTGATCTTTTATTCTATGAGGAGTTAATGTTACCTCTTTAAGTGAGTAAAGTTCATTCATCTGATTGACTAGCAGTTTTGAGTCACCCCTTATTTTCAGATGCGCCGCGCCTGTTTTCTTTGCTAATGAGAGGCCTAGTAAGAAGGCTTCATATTCTGCAGAGTTGTTGGTACACTTGAAGTCGTTTGAATGAGTATGAGAAGACATCCCCGGTTGGAGAGACCATTACCACGCCGGCTCCTCCAGTATCATTACTGGGGGTAGCCAAACCATCAAAGTACAGCAGCCACGCTTCTTCTTTAACAATATATATTTTGGGGAAGTCCCCAGGTATTTTTTCATGTAATGCAGTCATATCTTCTCCTGGGAAAGCCGCTAGTAGATCTTCCACTGCTTGTCCATTGACTAATTTTGGGGAGACACATGTTATGTCAAACTCTGATATCTGAAGTAGCCACTTAGCATCTGTCTATCAGGGTTGGTTTTGAAAGTGAAAATATGATGGGGTCGGCTTTGGCGATCAGCATGATCCTGCTTGAAAGTAAGTCATATCGGAGCTTCTGTATATCATGTACTAGTGATAGGCACGCGTTCTTTGCTTTAGGATATATGAGTTATGCGTCTCTTAAAGATCGACTGATATAGTAGATCGGGTACTCAATTCCTTCTTCGTTTTCTTGGGCAAAGAGAGCCCTCGTAACAACCTCACTTGAAGATGTATATAGAAGTAAGGGACGTCCATGGACTGAGGTCTCATAACATATGGAGTTAATAATAATTATCGGATTTTGATGAACGCTTCTTACTGAGCAGAGGACCAGACATAGTTTGCCCCTTTATTTAGTAGTGGCATGAAAGAAACGACAAATTGATCTATCCATGGGATGAAACTTATGATATAAAATACTCTTCCGGTAAAGCTTTTAAGTTCCCTCATAGCCTTTGGAGGGGACATAGTGGTGATAGCTTGAGTCCTGACTAGATCTACTTTGATTCCCTCTATCGTCACTTGGAACCCAAGGAACTTATCAGAGAAGAAACCAAAGGTGCACTTTAAAGGTTTCATCTTCAATTTGTATTCACGGCACCTTTCGAAGACTTGTCATAGAAATTCCAGGTGAGCTTCTCGTGTTTTGGATTTGACGACCACGTCATCAACATAGTCTTCTACTTGCTTGTGCATCATGTCATGAAATATTTTTGTCATGGCTCGCTGGTAGGTAGCGCCAACATTCTTCAAATCAAAAGGCATCACAGTGTAGTAGAAGTTTCCGACGGAAGTTCGAAATGCAGTTTTACTGGCGTCGTACTCATATATTTTTATTTGATTATAACCATTGTATTCATCCATAAATAAGAACATACTGTGTCCACTGGTCATATCGACGTGCATGTCCATGTTGGGGAATGGGAAGTTATCTTTGGGACAATAATTATTCGGGTTCATGAAATTGACACATCATCTGATTTGACCGTTTTTCTTCTTAACATGTATTACTTTATCCAGCCAAGTAGGGTGTTGGATGGGTTTGATGAATCATGTCGTGAGTAGATTCTGGACTTCAACCTTGATTTGCTCCTCAACTTCATGTCTGAATTATCTCGGTTGTTGCTTGACATGTTTGGAACCAGGTGTGATATGTAAATGATGAGTGAACAAATTTCCATCAAGACCCGGCAGCTCTTCATAAGTCCAGGAGAACACGTCTTGATAATCCCTAAGGAGTTGCATGAGTCCCGTCCGTTCTCTGACGACAGGGTAGAGCTGATGGAGATGGGCCTGGGCACTACTTCTGTCCCAATGTTAACTGTCTCAAGGGCGTCCGTGGTGGAGTCGCTACCATATTGTAATTGTTGCGGAGCATCCAGAATTTCATCTCTGCGAGGCTATCTGCTATGGTTACATTCTGGCAGGGAGACCCTCCACTAGTCTCCCGTGTTAATTGCTGACAGCAGCGGCGAAGATAAACAATTCTTCCTTCGGTGTCATAACTCGTTACGAATTATGCTCTCTCTTGCCATGGGAATGACTTGATGCATTGGTGGTCATTAGAGAATCATGATTAAAATTATTAGAGAGATTCATTTGATAAAATTTACCTCTTTCCTTGGCTATAGACAATTCCTTATCGGACTCTTCAAAAGTCGTCCAACTGAAAAGTGGTGTTCTGTGGATCTTGCCAGAGAATTCGAGCACATCGTTCTTTGATTCGAATAATTCGGCACCACAGACAAGAGCATAAGGAGATAAAGACGCCGGAATTCGGATTATTCTCTCACTCAGCATGGTCTTCATGTATTGATGATAAGTCGACGGAACAACCTTATTTTCGTGAAGCCATGCTCTTCCCAGTATCATATGATATTCAGGATTTTCCTCAATGACATGAAACTTCACTTTTGATCGAATAGGTCCCACCTTGAGCCCTGAGAAGACATATCTGTAAGTGTTGGTGTGATTCCCTTTGAAGTCTTTCATTATGATAGAACAATGTACAATCTTGTTTGGCCGGAATTTTACAGTCTTGAGGGTCTTGAGAGTGATTATATTGGCCACGATGCCTGTGTCGATGAGTGCTCTTTGAAACTCAAAGTTTTTGAGGTAAGCAGTCACGTACAAGGCTCAGTTGTGTCTTTCTTCCGCCATCATGTCTTCTTCGGTGAATGTGACATTACTCACAGAAAGGTGAGGCGACGTAGGTATTTCTGGTATCTTTTCATAAAGATGGATTATATGTACATCAGTAGCAATGCGGTTCAGGGCAGCAAATACGTCTTTGCACTGGAGTTTCGAGAAGTGAAGAAGTTTGCATAAGTTTTCTGCCAGGCGGTTTGCTTCTTGATTCATTGGCTTCTCATAGGTGGTGAAACTCCTGATGTGGTATGGAGATAACACGTTTGTTTGGAAGGATTTCCAATCCCATGGATTGTATGTCTTCCCTAAAAACAGCGCTACGCCCTAATTCTTCTGTTAATCGGTAAAGGAAATCTAGAATGAAGTTTTATGAATCTTCTAGACTTGCCAGGGTTCTTGACATAATTTCTTGTCTCCGCTCAAACCCATCCATCGTGAACTCAGCCATCGCGAGTGGTGTTGGATCTGGAACCTTTTCAATATCCCTTACATTGTTAAAGCAAAGATCATCAGAAGCACCATTAATTGTAGAAAGGGCATCATCAGCGAAATCACCATTGATGCTGAAAGGGCTGCAATTGGGATCAGTGATTGTAAGATCTAGTCTAATACTGACCAACTTGAATAATTGAGAAATTGGTTTTTGTAACCGACAGGTTGATCTCCCGTTGTGGTCGCCGATTTTTAGGGTGAAAACAAATACAGTAAAATCGTGCTTTCAAGTAGGTTCAAGAGGTCAAGCTAGAACAGGATGACCCTAAACCAAGAAATGGTCGTTCACGTCCTGCTTCGATCACAAAGGTGGAAGAGATTGGGTAGGTCTTAAGGGAGGGAAGCAAAGAAAGTTGAGAAATATCATTGTGATAAGTAATATGTGAAGGAGAAATGATTATCTCTAAGATGAATCATTATTTCTGTATGTTTAGTTTCTCCTGACTTGTTCTTGTTTCAAATAAATGATAACTATTTATTTATAATTAAAAGGAGACACGCTGATTTCTCGTAAATCGTGGAAGTTAGAGAGAGGTGGAGAAGTGATGATGTAGTGGCGTGGTGTCCGGAAAGTAAGGAAGACCTGTCAGACCACTACTTCTGATCCTCTCAAATGCTCTATAACCATCCCACTACTTGTTACCTTCTTGTTCGTGGATGTGTTGCCACAACACACGATTGTCGTAGACCACCAGACCAATACCCCAATAAGAATCCCCCCATGTGTTGTGTTTGATATCTCGTTGCAATAGTGGAGTCATAAGAGTCAAGTCAAGTCAAATAACTTGCTAAGTCAATAAGGCAAGTTGCGCAACTCACTGCACTGATTATCAGACTGATTAGTGTCAAGTATGGGAAGTCCAGTGGTCATGTACTTGCTTGGGGGTAACATGGCACATTTAGTGGATAGTATTAGCTCGGAAGTGACTTAGCATAAGTCTGAGAGGAATTTTAGGCCAAATATTGTAGAGGGCTTCTTAAGCAAGAAGACCTATCATAAAATCATATAAGATTTGGTATGGGACCAATATTGAGAAGAAGGGCGTATTTATAAGGGAAGTAATTAGCAAGGCTAGTGCTAGCTACTTAGCACAAATAGTTATGTGCTAGCTCTTTAGTATAAAAGATAATGTGCTAACGTCTCAGGAGTAAGACCAACATACATAGCTTCTGGTAAATATTAATTATGCTAGGGCTAGAGAGATAGCGTCATGGAGGTTTGAAGTTAGCATTTCAACTAGGCCAAGCTCAGTTAGCACTAGAGTGTTAGTGCCAACACGCTTGTGCTAAGGTGATAAGTATGGTCGCATTAGGTTAAGTATGTAATGGCCATATGCGCATTGTCCATAGGCGCATTGGGTCGAGACGCTAAGTAATGGGATGCATCAGCTAGAAATATGCTATCTAGGGATGCATCAGGCTAGTAGGGACACGCTAGGCTCAAGAGACGCATCAGCTGGCCGAGACGCATCAGGAAGTAAGCTAGGGACGCGTTAAGTTTGTGGCGCGTCGGCCATAGGTGCATTGTCCAAGGCCGCGCCAGCCTAGAGACGCGATGGGCTTGTGGCGCCTCAACTGCGATGAATCATCCAAAAGAGGGACGCGCCAGGCTATTGGCGCTAAGCTAGAGATGCACCATCCTTGGGACGCGCCATCAGTGGTGTTGCTAGTCATGGGAGGCGCTCTCGAGAACGCACTAGCTAAGGTACTTGACTAAGAAAAGTTATCATTTTTAGCGCTAGGGTTAGGGTTAGCACTTTTAACGCTAAGGTAATGACGCGCTTGCTAAGGCCTCATCAGGCAAAGATGTGTTCGCTAAGACCATGTTAGGTTAGTTAGCGTTTCTCAGGTGCTAGGGTTAGGACCAAGAAAGTTAACGCTTTTAGCGCTAATGTTGCTAACTGGTGCCAATATGGTGCTAAGCTAAATAACTAGTGCTAACTTGGCGTTAATAGGAGAAAAGGCTAGGATTAGCCTAGCTCAGAGGCTCAATGCGTCTTTGGAAGTATTACTTCTTGATTGTGGCGCGTCCGAGAGGGGTGACGCATAATTTGTGGCTTATATTTAAGCAAAGTGCTATAATAGCATATTTAAGCTTAGATGAGCAATTTGAAAAACATTCGATGCGAATGAAGCGTTAAGCTAGAATGTATTTTGGATTAAGCTTTACATATTCTCGAATTTGATAGATGTTGTTGGAACATCGATGCGCATTCGAGACAAGTTCAAGGAATTCAGCGATGGAATTTATGTGACTTGAGACTAGATCAATATGACATGAATATTATGAGTACTGAGGAGGTTGTAAGGCCAATTTAGAATGTTTAAAGATAATTTGTACTCTTAATTCACTTGCGGAATATAAGTAGAGAAACTGTATTATATATCTTGTTATAGTGTTAGGCATATGCGCATAGATGTACACATACCCTTTTTATATTCCTGCTGATTGGCAGAGAGCAATTTTATAGTTCTATCCCTTGTCAAAAAACTCACCATATACATTAAGTCCCCTGCTTAGTGAGGAACAATAATGTTGCACAGTAAACACTAGATGGTGACAGTATGCTTAAAATGATTACATATGCATAATTTAAATTTTAAGAGTAGGAGAAAGTGTACTTAGCTTCTTGGATATTTGAGATATGCACCTCTTAGTGCGAAACTTGGATGGGAGTAGTAGGTACCTCCGATCTTGCCGTGATCCAGGAAAGGTGCGGCCGACGCTTTTCCCTGAAGCCCGTAATACTCTTTCACATTATCTGATCAGCGCACCAATCCCCCCAAAGTGTTATCTTCCAATATTCAACTGCTTTGATGGAACCACTGAAACCGCTGCGCATCTCAAGTACTATACTAGAGTGATTGTGTATTAGGAGCATAATGACGCAGTCATGTGCAGGTTTTTCCCCTTCATCTTGAAAGATAACGCATTCACTTGGTTTTACAACCTACCACCAAATTATATTACTCTTTCGAACAACTATCAAGGTTGTTTATGGAAATATACATGTATAATCGAGCTGCAAGAATAGGGCTGGACATGATGTTTGCTTTGGAAATAGGTCCTAAAGAAACTTTGAGGGAATATACGGATAAATGGCAACATATTTGTCATGTTATCGGAAAGTGCAGTCAGGAAGTAGCAATTAAATATGAAAAATACGGGCTAGTTACAAGTATATTTGTCTCCAAGAGGTCCAAAAGGATGACCCACGCTCTTTCCAAAAGAGAATAATGCAACCGCAATTAACACTGTCCTTTGAGCCAATAGAAGGATCAAATGCGAAAAGAGCAGCAGAACCTTCACAAGGTTCATACTACAAAGACAAGCACATGAAGTTCAGGAGTAGAAAGGTTAATGATCGTAAAGAAAAGCGAGAATCTTTCGAGGATCGAGTATTCACAAAGCTAAATACTAGTGCTACTCAGATCCTTAGAGCATTGGGAACCTTCCCAATTTCACGTACTCCAACACCAAAGAAAAACATCTTGAGTCAACAAAAAACCACAAGGATTACTGCGAGTACCATGCATATAGGGGGCATTCCATGGAGGAATGCAAGTACTTAAGACACACTATCCAAGATCTTATCAACGCAGGGTATTTGTAAGAGTTTGTGGACCTAACAAAGATGCCCTCTCCGGAAGGTAATATTAACCGCATTCATCTCCCTGAAAATGAAAAATACATTCACATGATAAAAAGTTCAGAATTTTCAAAAGAAGAAACCGTGATGGGAATCATTCTGGAGCGCGCCTGCAATAGAATAGAGCAGCACGAAATTTTCAAGGTAGACGAGGGAGAATTCTTCATTGATTGGCATCCATGGATGAACACGCCATTGACCTTTTTCGCAAAGAACATGGACCAAGAAATAGAGGTCCACAATGACCCATTGGTGTTATCACTACCATACATGGGTGGAACGTTACCAAAATTCTGATTGATACCGGAAGCTCCCTCAACATTCACTTGTACAAACCATTTAAGAGGACGGGGTTAGTAGACGAAAAAATATTTCCATCCCCGTGTACATTGTATGTATTCAATGGATCTACGTCTACCCCAAAGGGAGAAGTTATTCTTCAAGTCAATACAGGGCCATTAAAGATAAACACAAGATTTTCGGTCGTGGATGCACCTTATATAATATATTCATTGAAAGACTATGGGTTCATAAGTTGCAAGGAACAACATTCACGTATCACTAGTGCTTGTGCTTCCCAGGTCCGGATGGTAAAATAGAGATCAAAGGGGATCAGCCGGAAGCTAGGAATTGCAATGCTGCGATGATAAGGTTAAACGTAAAAAAAAAAAATCCAAAACAGAGCGTGAACGAAGAAAAGAACGCAAAGAAAAAGCAAATGAACATAAATTACAGGACTATATAGTCAATACAACCTCTCTAGCATACGTTTTGAGTCTCACAGACAAGTCCAGCTCCGTCACGACAGGGAAGAATTCTCTGGAGCAAGTGAATTCTGAAAATCCAAATAGAAATCACAGAAAGCTAATCATATCGGTGCACCAAAGGCCACCTTTTCTTCAGTAGAGCCAACTAAAGAAATTAAAATCGGATCGAAAGAGGAGCCAAAATTAGTCAAGGTAGGAACCTTATTGGGGCGAGGAAGGGGGGAGGCATTACTTGCTCTACTAAAAAAGTATATGAATGTGTTCTCATGAAAACTGAAAGACATACCAGATATTGACCCAAAGATCATATGCCATCACTAGAAGATTAATCCAGACACAAATACTTTGAAGCAACGTATCATAAAAGTAGCGCCCATATACCAAGGCGCAGTGTAAAAAGAGTTGCAAAATATGGTAGATGTAGGATTCATCAGAGAAGTGCACTACCTAACATGGATCTCCAACATAGTTATTGTACCCAAAACAGAATGGGGGAGTCTGAATTTGCATTGATTTTTGTAATCTTAACAAAGCATGTCCAAAAGACTGTTATCCGCTACCCGACATTGATCAATTAGTAGAAGCAACCTCTGGGTACGTATCTTTGTCATTCATGGATGGATATTCAGGCTATAATCAAATCTCACTAGCATAAGAAGATCAAGAGCATACGACATTCTTTACTCCCCACGGAATCTATTGCTACACTAGAAATCCTTTAGGACTAAAGAATGCGGGGGAAACATACCAAAGATTATTCAACAACATCTTCAAACTGTGGATCAGACATTCTTTAGAAGTCTACGTGGACGATATGCTACCGAAGACGCTAGCAATCACTTGACGGATCTACGAGAAATAGTCGATGCGATGCGCAACTATCAAATGAAGGTTAACCCGGAAAAATGTACATTTGGAGAAACATCGCGTAAATTCCTAGGATACTTGGTAACAAAGAGAGCGATATAAGTAGATTCAACAAAGAGAAAATCCATCATGAAAATGAACTTACCAAAAAGTATAAAAGGAATATAACAGCTAAAAGGAAGGTTGGATGCACTGAGAAGATTCATATCAAGGTCGTCATATGGATGCAAAGCATTTTTTGACACGCTCAAAAAAGGAAGTAGATTTGCCTGGACCGAGGAATGCGAGCACACATTCAAAAAGATAAAAGAGTATTTGGCATTCATTCTCATCCTACAAAAGCCGGAGCGCGAAGAAGTTTTAACCCTATATTTGTCCGTAACTGACAATGCCATAAGCGTTGTCTTGGTAATGACAAATTGTAATAACCCGATACTGTTCCTACTTAGCCATTACGGTAATCCGACTGATTGAGGTTTTCAACAGGCACCGTTGTGGTCATCCAGCAGCAGCTTCCAAGAAGGTTATCATTCCCTGAATTGCTCTCATCCCGAGCACGCTTAACTACAAAAAAAAAATTGTCAACTCTGGAGACAGTTGTTTTGAAAAGGACTTGGTGTTAGGTAAGGACAAACCATTAACTATATTCCATTCGGCGAACCCTATATTCCTTAAATTGGAGTCGTCCTCAAATCCAGAATATACAAGCCCATATCTCCGACATTCCCTACTACTCATGAGACCTGTACCTGGAACATCTCTTCCAGCGTACTCTCTCACCCTCGACATGTGACCTTTCATCGTCTCTGATACCATTTTCAATGACCAAACCCTCCATTGATATTGTCCCTACTTAGCCACTGCGTTCATCCGGAAGTGTGGGGTTTTCAACGGGCACCGCTGCGGTCATCCAGCAACAGCTTCCTAGGAGGTCACCCATCTTGGATTTCTCCCACCCCGAGCACGCTTAATTATAGATTTTTTTTCCAACTCTGGAGCCAATTGTGCTGAAAAGTCCTTGGTGTTAAGAAAAGACATTACCTATATTTCATTTGTCGAACCCTACCTGCTGAATTGGGGTATTACTCAAATAGCATAGTAGAAAACTCAACCTATTACATCAGCAAGACGCTCAGTTCAGTTGAGAGTTACTAAGTGGAATGCGCGAGTCAAGTAGTTCCATATTAGCTTTGATCCAAGAATAGTTGAAAAGTTCAGAGTCCAAGCAGAATTTCCCAAGCAGATGATGCCAGCATAGCTGACATACCAGGATTAGAAGAAGAAGAGGAATAACCGAAGATATCCTGGATAATGTAAACTCGAGGAGATGGGAAATATTCGTGGATGGTTCTTCAAACAAAGAATGATCTAGTATTGGAGTAGTTCTCACGACCCTGACAAGAGATCTTATAGTCCATGCATACAGGTTGGAGTTTTCCAAAACAACAAATAACATTGTGGAATATGAAGCTGTGATACAGGCTTTGAGACTGAGTATTGAGGTTGGACAAACAAATATGCAGATAACCACTGATTCACAACTGGTAGTACGAAAAATATATCTCAAATATCAGGTCGTAGACGAAACTTTAACAACATATTTAAAAATGGTACAACATTATTCAGCCCAAATACGCAACTTAAAATTTAAACACCTCAACCGCAAAGACAACATGCACACAGATGCATTAGCCTACCTTGCGTTGATGTTAAAAGACAAGTATGTGCGCGTAATTCTTGCAGGACGCATTTATAAACCGTCCATAAAACAAATGGAAGTCTTACCAACGGAGATTGCAACAGAAGAATCAGGAAATGAAGCTGAGGAGGATTGGAGGATTCTAATTCAGAAATACCTCAAGGATGGTACTTTGCCACCTGACATCAAACAAGCAAGAAAAATTCAAGCAAGGTATGTTAATTACCAGCTAAGAAATGAAATTTTATATCGAATGTCCTTTTTAGGACCGCTGTTACGATGTTTGTCAAGAAAGGAAACATTTAAGATATTAACATGTATATATTACAAAAATACGGAAAATCATAGTGGAATGCACTCACTTGTGCATAAGGAAAATATGCAGGTTTGGATATTCATGAATCAAGATGCATTACACATTGTAAGAAGATGTAAAGAATGTCAGTGGTTTACAAAGAATATTAAAGCACCAGCAACATCCCTGAACTCTGCCCTAAGTCCCTGGATATTTTTGTGAAATTGGGAGTGGACATATAGTATGACCATTGGAGGAAGGGATAGAAAAAATATATACCTTATCGTCGTAACAGACTACTTTACCAAATGGGTGGAAGCAGCTGCATTTACTAACATCAGGGATAAAGACGTTTTTAAATTCTTATTTGAAAATATCATATGCAGATTCAGCAAACCCGCAACCATAGTATAGGACAATGGAAAACAACTCCAAGGGAAAAAATTGACTTGTTGTTTAATGCATATCTAAAAGAACAAATTGACATCCATTTACCCTCAAAGTAACGGAAAAGCGGAGGCAACAAACAAACAATTGCACCCCAACCTAAAAAAGGCCTTGGATGAGCACAAAAATAGGTGGTGTGACCATCTGCACAATGTCCTACGGGCGTACCATACAACAAGGAGAGAAGCTACGGGGGAATCTTCTTTTCTACTAACATACGGATCGGAGAAGGTCATACAAACAAAAATTATCATCCCGAAAACAAAAACCAAATGTGAGAAGATAATTTAACCTCGGATTTGATCCAAGCTACGCTTGATGACCTGGAGGAACGGTGGGAAGTGGCACTACAAAGGATGGTCAATTACCAACGCGGACTGGCAAGATAGTACATCAAAAGAGTCAATGAGCGTAATTTTTCAGTAGAAGGATATGATACACACTATCCCAAAGTATCAAAAGGTTCAGGCTTGGGGAAAATTGGGTCCAACTTGGATGGCCCTATAGAATTCAAAGCATCGCAGGGAAGGGTTCATAAAAATATGAAGGGAGAAATGTTGCAGCGACTGTGGAATGCTAAATTCCTTAAAAAATATCATCCATGATGAAATGGGAACGGAAGTTATGTAAGAAAAATTCTAGGAAAAGAAAGGTCGGACGCGCAGTTGTTTCTATCTCTAGATGAAACGTTATTTTTAATGAAAAAAATTATTTCCTAAAAATTAAAAGGCACAAAAATGTGTACATGTAAATAAATGTGAGATACGCACACTAAGCAGGCGCCGCTCTGAGTACCATACAAGTAAAATAATAATATTTCATAGTCCAAGGCCGACTCATGCGAAAACGCAAAGAAGGGCGTTCACGTCGAAGTAAACAACTTAGTTACTGCCCACTAAGAGGCACATGCGCTTATAAGTTATGCTTCCCGAAATGGGATCAAAAACCCATTACCTGAACCCCTCTGATCAAGGGTAAAAGCTACGTTGAGTAGAGGTCGCTTATTCTTTGAGAAGGAATAAGGAAAGGCTATGTGAGAGTGGTCGAGTCCAGCCAGGTTCACGCAAAATAGTTCCAACATGAACATCAAACTTAAACATAAAAATAAAATTATATTACATTCGTTCGGGGTTACAGAAAAGAGCAGTTAAATTCTTGCGACCACGCAAGATTAAAAAAATATATAATAAGAGTAACCCAAAGAAAACACAAATTGTTCAAAAGTAAAAGTATAACTCAGAAAGTTATGCACAACAAGTTTTCTACAAAAAGCTCGTACACTTGAGCAACAAAATAGGAGAGGAATCGGATTAATCAATCTTATGCGGATACAACAGGGAGCTTGAGACCAGGAACTCAACCCTCCACCTCACGGAAAACCGTGTTAACTTGCTCCACCATATCGGTTTTGTAAAAATTCTTCAGCTCGTCCTCGCGAGAGGTCAAGGTTGTAGCAGAAGATCTGCGTAACTCTTCAAGCTCATCCCTCAGCAATTGATTCTTGGACTCAAACTCCTTGGAACGAGAGTCATGAGTCTCTGCTAGATGAATATTACGAGCAGACAGTTCACTCTGCTTCATAGCCTCTGCCTTGAGCTCAGCCGCCTCAACTTCAAAATTGTTAATCTTCCAATTCAATCCCTCCATGCGGCCCTCAAGATCCGTGCAAAAATAAAAACAAAGATCAAGATATTAATCACATAATAAGAAAAGAAAATAACAAACATATATAACACTGAGCGCAACCTACTTCCCGCATAAGAGAGAGATTTCTCTATGGCATGAGTTAGTTCCTCTCTTTCAGCATCAACACGACTAAAATCCTTAGATAAATGGCCGTGCTCAAACTCAAGATCATTTTTTTCTGAATGGGGAAACGAGTTTTCGGAAGAAAGACAGACAAAGTTTTCCTCAAGAGTCTTCATCTTACGACTGAGAACAACGTAAGCATACTTCCTAGAATAAATTTTTCTTATGGATTCATCTAATCCTTTGCTAGTATGGAAAAGTTCATTCCCAAGATTAATAATGTCCATCTGCAGTTGAGCACGCTCCGCTGAGACCTTAGACTTGTTCAAATCAAGAAGAAGCGTAGACTGAGAGGGAAGATTAGCCAGACGCTTCTCATAATCACCAATGACACTCTTCTAATTGGAGAAAGTGTCATCTTTCCAATTTATCATGGACTCATAGTCCTTGCGTGCGTTCATCCATTTATTGCGAAAAATCATTTCTCTCATCCAAAAGTTCATGGACTTGAGAGGTCAACAAGTATGCCTTGGGTATGGACTGGTTCAGCTCAAGGGGAAAAGTCTCACTATCATTTTGAGCATGCCAGAGGTCTCTCTTAAGGCAAAAATTGTCTCTACGAAGGCATAATATCTCCTCAGATTCAACTGTTCCTAAGACTAAGCAGGGACTCGGAATAGAAGAAGAGTTGGTTGCAATGCTATTAAAAGAGGGATAAAAGTTCCAACAGACCTTAAACCTTAGAAAGCTCTGCTGCCTAGGCAGTATCCGCAACTTTATGAGCAGCATCAGAAGTTAAGCGTGCCTGTTCTGCTTGGTCTTGGTCTTGGTCACGCTCACTCAGCGCAGCAACACGAGCTTCCTCAGCGCAAAGTAAAGCCTTTTTTCTCTCATTCAGTTGACACAGAGCCTCCCTAAGCTTACCATCCTTCCCTTAGTCTTCATCTTTCCTTTTTAACCCATCCAGTTAGATATTCACTAAGTCACGATTGATTTGGGATTGTTCAAGGACGAGAGCATACTTAGCAGCTTTCACGCGGTACATCTGAAACAGACGGTAGCTATATTCTTGCTACTGCGCCATCTGAAAGCAAAAATAAACCCAAATAATTAACAACAAGGTAAGATAAAAACAAGAATAAAGTAAGAAATACACATACCATGAAATACGTGAACTGGGGCAGGAAATCAGCATGACCATCCACAAAATACTCCATGGTCTTAACATCAGCATCAGGGACTTGAGCATAAAACTTGGAAGCAGAGTAATGGGGTTGGTTGAAATACAAATCCTTAGTTCTCAAAAAATTAGTTTATTGCAGATGATAAGTTGTGTCAGCAACATAATTTTGACCTAGAAGAGGAGAACCAGGGAAGGGAAGATTGGTTTCATTTAAACCCACTCCATGATAGAATCATCGGAGGCATGAGCATCAAAATCATGGTGATAGAAGGGATTTTTACCCTTATCATCAATAACAGGAGCAGTTGATTGGTCATGATCCACGTGAGGAACAACCATGGCTTGAGTACAAGCATCAGTGCAAGGTTGCGTAGATATAGAGATACTTACTGTATCATTCATAATTACGGAAGCATGAGGAGTAGCAGAGATATTCACTTGAAAAGATCCAGTATGCGTATTCATGTCCGTCACAACCTCAGCGAAAGAAGCCATCGCAGCGGAATCCAAATGCATAATTTCTATAGATGCTAGGGCATTTAACAAAGTTTCATCTCCAGCACTATGAAACGGAGAAAAATTTCTCAAGTTCAGTTGCATTTTAGGAGGTGAAGGCGGAAATAGTTGAGTCTTCTTTGAAGCAGTTGAACTTGGTTCTCCAACAGTAACAAACACTGTGTCCAAAGAGAATGATCCTAGTCTGAGCTTAAATTGAAGACCAGAAAGATTACCGGACTCATTGGATGTGCTATCATGTTCAATCGGAGCTTTTCCATTTTCTTGAATCACTTTCATAGTAGCGGAAGAGGGAGAAATCAAATCTTCATTTGAAGAAAATGACTGCACAACTTGTGAAGGATTGATAAATCCCTCACTAATACCCCCTGCGCCACTATCAGTACCAGCATCCGCACAACAACAATTACATCCTGCTCAACATTACTTTCTTCACGACAATGTAATACGACTAGAGGATCGACCCTGGATCGGCTGGGGATCGGTACCGGATCCTGATTGATCCCAACCGAGTTACTTGGAGAGTCACATGGTATACATATTTTTATCAAATATGTGAATAGTTCCCCATATACACAACATTTTATGTTCAAATCAACACCGATAAGTTTGAATATGACAGCTAATGTGAAGGATATGATACTTAGTTATTTCCATATTTATCATAGTTGACTATTGGTATTGATTAATAACTAATTAAGTAGATAAATTATTTCTGTAATTATACTATGGAATGTAAAATGTATTACCATAATTTCAGTAATCATTTAATTTAGCATAAACATAATTTCATCAATCACTTTATTCTCCTAATTAACTAATTTTTCTTTCCATGTTTCTATACTAAATGTGATTGGTGATGATTTATGCTATTTTTCTTTCCATAGTTTGAGTATTTTATTTTCCTTTCCATATTTAGATTATTGATTGTTGGTGCTGATGGATATTTTCATGTGAACATATTTATGGAAACTATCACTCACCGAATCACTGATTTGATCTGAAAAGAGAAAGAAAATAAACATCTGGAATCTAATTTTCCCTGCGGAGTTACTCAGACTCGGAGAGTAATTATCAAAAACTCGGCTCGGCTGAGTACTCAAGGGTCATATCGACCAGAGGCCGACACCCGAGTTACTCCCGAGCAACTCGACCGATCCATATTACACTGCTCCACGACCAATTTCTCCTTGGTCAAATTTTCACCACCATCAATATCATCATCATCAGAAACGTCACTGGACTCTTTTCCATCAACAAAAACATCTTTATTCTCTTGATTGCCTTTAGCAGTCTCAGGGACTAGACCATGTGAGATAAAAGCGGTGTTATCCACCTCTTTCTCAACTCTCTTAGAAGAGGAGTTAATAGGTTTGGAAGACCCCTTGCGTCTTTTTACTTTCTGCACCTATAAATGTTGAGAAAATAAGCGTTGGGGACAACTAAAAGATATGATAAACCTGCACTTACTTCGTCAAGCGCAGGTTTAGAACCTCGTGTGCGCCTTCGATTAGAAATTTGTGACATAGCTGCACGACTATCAGAAGACTCTGCTAGAATCTCCTCCTGTGCAAGTATATACATGGTGAGTAACTCATATAGGGATACATCATCTCATAGTGAAGCTGAAGAGAGATTTACTTACATCCAAGCACCAACTATATTAAAGCGCCATGGTTCATATCCTCATACTTTGAAGGAAGGGAGGTACGGGGCACATTGGTAGTGGGCCAGCCTCTAAACCAAGGTTCATTTATCCTTAAGACTGTGTGGTACCAAAGGAAATCATGATCAAAACGTAGCATATCCTCATCTTCTAAAGGCACTAAAGTTCTAGTAACATGGTCATCGACTTCCCTTAGCTTGCTCTTATCAATATCAGTCAAAAGAAGGACCCCACTTTTGTTCCTCCCAGCTGTGTTTAAAAAAAGACGACGAGGACCACAACTCCAGGGAAGAGTATTAGTCTTCTGAATCAGCGTATGTGGCATTAAAATTCTCGGGAGTATAATTCTTAGAATTGAATTGAGGAGAGAAATAATAAGCATCGGTTCTACCAGTGCTACGACGCCAACACTCATTTAAAATACGCCACCAATTGCCTGTGTACTGAGCAATATGACGGACCTGAGTCTTCTTATCCTTAACACACTTGCCTCGGTTAGAAAGTACGTTAAGAAAGAAAGAATCATTCTCTTTGTAAAGTGGAAGGACTAGTCCAGAAGCCAATTGTCCAACAGTGATAATGAGGTTCATATCATCGAAGTGAAACTGACGAATCATCACTTTCTTCAAGGCATCGCCTTGAAATCTCAACCTTAAATCTTTCCAAGTGAAAAAAAAAACTTGAGCTATGCTAACGTACAGTCACGATAGCTGTAAGCAACACCCATCTGAACTCGGTTTGTTGGGAGCAAAGGCGGCGGAGAAAGGGGAAGCGCTGGCTCTTAAACAAGTGCATTATCTGGCTCTATAGGGCTCTGATGAAGGGAAAGCATGGTGTTAGCATGAATCTCTAGCGAAGGAGATTGGTTTGGATGTAGCTTACATCTACCTTTATCCACCGGATAACGGCTAGATTTATCCTTAGATTGGGATGCACGTTTAAGGTCATCTCTATGATGAGAACGTCGTGGAGATCTCATATTGTCTGCAAATGTGTAGAGGACTAGTTATAAAAATGAATTAAATATACTACCAATACAACACGTGTGACACATGCAAAGGGTTTAAAGGCCAACAAGACCACTTTTGACGGTAAAAGTACAAAAATAGCGAGAAAGTTTCTCATTATAGAGTTAAGGATCAAAAAGGGTAATAAAATGAAAAAGCTTGAAGAACATCAGTTCATGGCCATGATCATGGCAAAGATCATGACAACACAAAAACACATAGAAATGACAACTGGATACACAAATCGTATAGTAATTTGCAAATCATAAATCATGCGATGCAAACAGAAGCATATTATCATAAACAAATCAAGATTAAAGCAAGAAAATCAATGAAAACGAAAAGTAAACTAAATCTTGGTTTTCTCCTTCAAAGACAGGTAATAAGCCAAAAAAGGAGAATAAATGACTTACTTCAGAGAACGAGCAGCTTCAATCACAAAGCTAGAAAATTAGAAGATGAACTTATGAACAATCTCGGCAAAATACGAAAGATACTAAGACCAGAGACTCTGAGAAGAAGAAGATGAGAGAAAAAAAGTAAATGCTTGTTCTCTTTCTAAACTCTTCCTTTTATAAATGGGGATATCCAAGGGCTAGTCAGTCCTATATCCTAGAAAAAAATATTGCACGACAAGAAGTTGGAAAAAATCATGGGAAACATGCTAAATGACGGTAGACGTGAGTATTTTTTTCTTCCCATCCTACCCTTGATAGCATGAGAAAGAAAAGGGGCAAATTGTGACACGTGGCACCATCCGGAGCCATGATATACACAAAGAGCCATGTTGTAAACAGGAAGCATGTGATCAAAAGAGAAGTATTGAATCACCACCTGGATTTACTTTACCACATCTCGAGGAGAAGTCATGGAAGATCTGCAAGTGATCTGCTGAGGTGACCAAAACGCGGCCTGAGTTAGTAATGTCAGGCGTGTTGCTGGATTCCACTCAGCATTAAATGCTTGCACAAAGAAACAGAGACAAGTGGAGGCATACGAGTGGCACGGATCCTCAGTGGGACCCCAACGGGCACATGAAATGGACGTATCAACCAGCTACGCTGCTAGGAGTAGCTGGTAAGAATAAAGTCTATAATACCATACTTAATTTTTCAAGAGAAGGGGTCGAATAATTTTCAAAACTAAGAAAGAGAAGAAAGTCCTAAGTTCAGTCCAAATGGTTATTGTAACCTTCCTACTCTAACTTGTAAACCGTAGTAAAAAACTTATTAAAACCTTAAACTCATTACCCCACGGACGTAAGTACTAGCTAAACCACATAAATCCATATATGTTGAGTGTGTGAATTGATTACTTTTTCTGGTTTACTTTATATTTATTTATGTTTACAAGATTGTGCTTGCTCATTCATGCTATCTGAGTAACACATCCTATTTTACTTACTCAAACACATTACTCAAAGTTTTACGATTAAATATCTAATTTAGTTTATTTACTATATCTCTACTCCACCTAAATTATAGAAAAATTAGCGGTTATAGCTTTCATCAACTATTTTTCATATCTAATACATACCCAATTCATCCTTTACATTCTAGAATCTATTAAAAATTACCTTAATTGTATATATCAAGTTTCCATCATTCATCATCATCTCTATCATCAACCTATACTTCTACTTCTATTCTTTTCTTGTTCTTTGTGTTCTCTCTATTTCTTTCCATACTTCTATTCTTTTCTTGTTCTTTGTATTCTCTCTATTTCTTTCCATACTTATCTTTCTCAAACCTACCCCTTGAAAGAATAGGGAGTTAATACGACTCATGTTAAACCCTTCACTTATTCTCCCCAAACCAACAGCTCCTCCTTGTAAAAAAACGAATGGGAAAGAAGATATACTTCACGTATAATTATCTACTTTTACTTAATTTGATTAATTAGGTAATTATTAATTATTTAATTTAAAAGTTTTACTATTACCATCTAACATATTACTAAGGGATAACAACATAATAAAACTTAGAAGTCAGGTCAACCGAGTTTATTTTGGTGGTCATGGTCCAGTCAACGTTAGTTGACTTTAGTCAAACTTCGGCATCCCAAATTTCTGAGTACTATATCTTCCTGTTCTGGTATCCAAATGACGCGATCAAATAGTCCATTTTATATAATATTTTGATATATATCCAATAATATTATTTTTTTCCCAAATTATTATTTTATTAATTATTATAGTTAATTGTTCGAATTCTATTAATTAAATCATTACGCGGCGAAATCATCATTTGACCAGTCTAATATCATTGACCTATTTGCGGGTCCTTACACCTATCCTTTCTCACACGTGCACCAAGCTTGCACCAACCTCTGCTATCCTCAACCACTCGATTCTCGAGAGGGCACGTGCCATCCTTTGCTTAGTCCTCGAAATCATGGTGTTCATCTCTTATCCGGTCCTTGAAAACTTATGCATAATCTTGATTTCGAACACTTCCAAATTTATGTCGTTTACAATTTTTGTCACATTCAAGCTTGCATACAACTACTATACATTTTTAAAATATCAAAAAGATTTAGCTGGCACTTTTAAAAAAAATTTGGAGTTTTTATATCACTTTTGAGAAATATGGAATTTTTACTAACCTAATTAATGGCTTGTTTTTTGGGGTGTAAAATATGGGGTGACTTTGGTTTCTTACATCATTTTATGTTGCTATTGTTATTATTACTATTACTATTTCTATTTTTTTATTTTTGTTATTTCCAACAGAAGAATTTTATTACTGATTTTAGTTATAGAGAATACTATACTCAGAAAAATTTGAGAATTAAAACTTATTATAATAAGTTTTTTTTTGTTTTGTTTTTACATCTAACATCGTTGGTGACGGTATCTGCTACTTGATTTCCATCTTTCTTGATAATTAAACCTTCCCAAAACTAAAATATAACAAGAGATGTTTTGCTTGCCTAACTAATCTCACATACTCCAAGTCCCAGTAACAGTGATGGAACTAGAAATCTAGCAAGGGGTGAGTTTAGTAAAAAAAAATTACATGGTCTTAAGCCTAATTTTGAGGCTTGTTATATTTAGAAAAATAAAATAGGCTTAAGAAAAAAAAACGATTTTTTAGGAGCCATTCAAAATTTGAGGTCCCCCATTTTGATAATGTTATTATAAAGTAATTCCTAGTCCCCCTTACCCATATACTTTAGTTAATGTCTAAAATATCCTTTATATATTATTTTGTTTTTATTTTTTATTTTTATTTTTTATTGTTATCTGTATTTTTAGTTTTATTTTTATTCTTTTTTTTTACTTTTTTTTTTTCTAAATTTATTTTTTTTTTGTTATTTTTTTATTGGGTTTGGTTCGGCTAGGTTTTTATTTTTCTAGCCAAACGTTAATCTGTTCTTCATATGCGACGAAGAGACTAAAGTTCGGCTATGAAAAAAAACTCAGTTGAAACCTCAATATGCCAGTTGAACATATAGAGGTTCGGTTAGGAAAAAACTCAGCCTAACTTTACTATGATCTTCATATTGAAGTTCGGCTATAAAAAAAAAAAAACACCGAATCTTTGTTCGGTTAGGAAAAAAAATCGACTTAGCTGAACAGATTGAGGTTCGGTTAGGAAAAATGACCCAGGCGAACCTTAATATAATCTTCATATTGAAATTCAGCTAAAAAAAAATCAACTTAGCCGAACAAATTGAAGTCTGCTAGGAATAAAATAAAAACTAGATGAATTTAAAAAAAATAAATAAATAATATATTTATAAAATTAATAACTTAATTTAAATAAATAAAGAATAACTTAGTCATTTATTAACATTAGAACATCCCTTATCATTATATAATAGATGGACTAATCACTTAATAGTCCTCTCAAAAATTGGATTATCCCAAAAAAGTCATTTAAAAAAACTTTTTTGGGCTTTTGGGAGGGGCTAGAGCCAGGGGAAGGCCCTGGTTCCACCCCTGCCAGTAGACGGACGAAATAGGATCTACAAAAAACAGATTGAAGCATGGAAGATCCATAATCTATTATTGATTGGATAACCACTTTAACGCTTAAGAGATTGAAAATTTCCGGAATTTTGCTAAGTTTGTCTTGTGCCGTGCATTTTCCAAATTATAAACTAGCATTCTACGCAACAAAAGAGTATTTTCCATAGGGACTATTGTCTTCACTTCTATCTGCTAATACGGAAGTTCACGGATGAAGACGTGTAACCAACATCATAGCTAAGAATTATTTTAAAGCAAATGACTAAGATAAGCTCCTGCAGTAAACTCATAACTTGATCAACTGTCATAGCTAAGATATTATTCTTATGCAAGTGACAAAGTCTAGCTCCAGCAATTAACTTCATTTATTTTCACCAATAGCAATAGATGACTACTGGTAATAACAAACAAACCCCAGAGTTCCAATAAAGTTCGCCGGTATACATGACTAGGAAGGGTAATCAGTGTCAACGGGTTGGTACCAATGTTAACGTCCACTTTGTTAATTTATCTTTATCTGAAGCATGCAACAAGTATAGGACATCGGGCTTTCATTAAGAGACCTACTTCTAGCAAACAATAGTCGTACCATGGAGGGATTAAAAGCTTGAACAAAGAAGCCAGAAGGATCAACAATTTCATTCTTTATTTCGATGAAATTTTCAACGGTGTCTCTATCACATCTGTGATAAGGGAAGTACAGTGTAGTTACATATGTAGCTCATGAAGAAGATACTAAATTTGTGATATCTTGTTGTCGTGGAAAAATAAAAGCAATCTTTCTAGTACAATACAACACAATGCCATGAAACAAGTATGAGAAAAGCGCAAAACTACAAGAAACTAAAAGAAATCAATCTCTAAGTAATTACCTGGGGTGGGCTTTACATCAACCACAGGCACATTCTGATCTTGTTTTGGTGCTTTTGGTATCTCTGTGATGATGGGTTTTGGCACCTCAGGTGGATTGGTGCCTCTAATTAATGCCCAATTCACCGTTTGAAAGAATGGGTGTTGTCTAATTTCGGTTGCTCCACGTCTATGTGCGAGGCGTTGTTGAGGATCCTTGACAAGCAAACCTCTGATCAAATCTTTCACTGCAAAGCTCACAGTTGGTGTCTCTGGGAATCTGAGGGGTTGCCCCACCACATTTAACAGTGTTGCACGGTTTCCTGACCCTTTAAATGGAGTTTTCCCGTACAAAAGCTCGTAAAGGAAGATTCCAAACATCCACCAATCAACAGCGCTACCGTGACCCTCACCTTTTATGATTTCAGGTGCTAGGTATTCGTGAGTACCCACGAAAGACATTGACCGAGCATCTGTAGGTTCTGCAATGAGCTCAGGACGTGCGGTTATATGATGAAAGACTTCAGTCTTTGCTTTAGTTTTCTTTTCTTTCTTGGATTTTCTTTGTAAAAAGCGAGGCATGAAACATGAAGGTTGAATGCAATTGGCTTGAGTTATACAAGAAGCATCAATACCATCAGGTTGAGAATAGTACGAAGATTTTGTAGACTTCACCAGAGTTGGACACACGCCACATGTTAGAGAGAGATCAAAATCTGAGAGCATAACATGCCCATCTTCCCTTACTAAAACATTCTCTGGTTTAAGGTCTCTGTATATGATACCGAGCATGTGTAGGTACTCCAAAGCAAGGAGAACCTCGGCAGCATAAAACCTGCAACAACACTTTAAAGGTTAATGCAGCAAATTGTGGTCGTGATTCACTAAGTAATAAAACCTGAATACTCCGTTTCATGAAGAAAAAAAAATCTCAATAAATTGGAGAACCATCATCTCGCGGCAGATACTTGCTAATGTAGTGTTCTAATCCATCAATTTTGCATGCAACAGAAATATTTATCAATTTTCCAGCTAGATGCAATACTCAATATCACTGGCATGCGCTTCAGTGCAGATTATAGTAGAACCATGGCAATGGAAGATGAGTTACAAGTCGAGCTAAATAAAGAGTAAATGGATTGGCATTTAGAGCATTTAGAGCATTAAGAACACATTTATGTACACTAGTCAAGGAATTTGGTCATATTTAAAGTTTGCCTCCTGCTCATATAAAGAAAATCTAGACATTAGACGGTTGACCAGATCCGCAAGCAGAATCCCTAGGAGTAAGCTGTAATGAAATTTTACAGGCATGTCAGCTCCCTAAATACAGCAAGTTCTCAAAATGTTAGACAAGGAGCCAAATAGTTCAAGCAATATACACATCGTTGTTTACCATGAGTAAACCAATAAGCTAACACCATTCATATGCATCTTCATGTTTTAGTATAAAAATAGAAAGCAATGGTGAGGGGCCATACCTAGCTGCATTTTCAGAAAAACGCTTCCCTGGTTGTCTTTGCCGCAGTGCATGTAGATCACCCCCAGGGCAGAACTCCATCACCAAACATGAGAACTTTTCAGTCTCAAAGTGTGTATACAAAGTAGGCAAAAAAGGATGATCCAAAGTCTGCAATATCTCTCTTTCTGTCTGAGCTCTCACGAGCTTCTTCCGACTTGCTAAAGCAGCTTTATCCATGACTTTCATAGCGAAATGAGTTTTAGTCCCAGTTAACTCAGATAGGTAAACACTACCTATATCTCCACATCCCAACCTCCTCAAAATCCTGAAATGATTCAATCCTAACATCCCATCTTGAGACCGAATCGCTTGAATTGCTTCGGATCTTGCATCATTTGTTCGGTGAGGTTTGTTTATCGAACTACTGACGCTACTAGAACTGCTATCTTCACTAACATCACTGCTAGTACTACCTCTGCAAATACTATTCTTCCCACTATCCACAAAATCACAAGAATTGCTTACTTTGCCACTTCCACTAGACTTTTCAATATCTCCTGTAATGTCAAAGCTATCCACGCCATTTTTCGGATCAGAATCGTCAATCGGGTTTTCAACATCAATTTCGGGTAATTCAGTAATAGATGAGGAACCCGAAACAAGATCTACTGAAGCCTCTTCTGTTAATTGCCCATCTACAATGCCACAATTACTAGAAGACGGATCGATTGAGCTCTCGACTATAGCTTCCTCCGCGGGTTTCAGTATTTCCTGATTTTCCAAACCTTCATGTTTCATTTTGTTAGACCCTTTCTGATTGACTTTCACAGGATCCATTCCATGTCCACCATTAGAGGATTGTTCCTCAAGAGACATGGACCAAGAACTAGTACTACTACTATCAACACCGTTTCGAAGCAATTCTCTAGAGAAATTTGAAGCAGGGTGAATAACGCTCTGACCCAATTGAGCACTTGAAGATGTCAATGGTGACAATCCCAAAGTTGTGGCCATTAATCACAGATTACCCAACTAAAAATCAAACAAATTCAAAATCAGTACATTTTGACAAAATGGGGCATGGTATAAATCAACTCAAATCAAGAAGTTAACTGAAAATTGGCATGCAAAAGAGTAAGAAATGAACAAGAATTTTGTAGTCCACCCATATCCAGTGAATCTGGGCTTCTTTTCCTTTCTTTTTTTTCCAATAACAAAGACATAACCATAAACAAGTGGGGGGGTAAAATACCTGATAAGAGAATGTATGTCTAATTGAAAGTGGGCAATCTTTGATAGTAGCTTGTAAAATGAGCTAAAAAGACCCATAATCAATGTGCCCTTTCAAACCTCATAAAAGAGAGGAATTGAGAATCAAATTCATGCATGGATTCAATATTTAGAGGGAGAGGGGATGAGATTTTTTGGGAACAAAAATAAGAGAATTATCTTCTTAACAGATCATATCATATATTACAATAAGCAAAGCAACTAGTATAACACAAGTTCCTATTCCTTTATCTCTGGGACATTCCCAATAAACAGAGAAAAATGAGATGGAGAGAGAGGAGAAATAGTGAGTGAGAGGAGAAATAGATTATTATCTTGGTTCTTGATGTTTTTGGATTTGTTAAATTCTTCTTTTAAGATAATATATTCTTTTTTTTCCTATTTATTTATTTTTCCTATTACTAAAAGAGTGTGCAAAAAAAAAATTAAGGTGGACAAGTAAGATTAGAGGGGGAGAGAGATGGAGAGAGGACTCTCGGCCTTTGATGCACGTTGTTGTTCAAGTGGCAGACCCAAAAACATTCATCGCTTTCCGTCCAACCTCTTCCACCTCTATTCGACACACAACTTGCAAATTCCAACAAAAAGAAAAAAAAAGGGAGTTTCTTATAAAATTCGTTTTTTTATTTTTATATAAAGGGACATTTACAAGTTTGGATGCTTGATGTGGATTGAATACCTAACCAATAAGAGCTAAACAGTGGTGAATAGTTGAGCCATTTTGTACATATGCTTTAGTTCACCAGTAAGAGTTGAATGAATAGTTGGTTTTTGTTTGGAGATGGAATGTATTAGATTTCCTATCCAAAATCCAAGTGCTTACTTAATAGGAGTAAACTAACAACTAATGAAAATGGAGGTTTAATGAATGTACAGTACTTCTTGGTGGTAGAGATAGACACGAGCTTACTTAAAACCTTCTAATTATGGTTGCACGTGTATAGTACTATTAAACGTAACCACGTGAGGTTTGTTATCATAGATTGCTGGCGCACTCCAATCAAAAGGATGCTCCCTTTTGTTAACTGTGTTTATGCCTGTGTGGCTGTGGATGTGTAATATGTACCGGTATAATTTTTCCCTTTTCTTTCTTTGATGTAATAATACAAGATACATCTTGTTAAGAGCATCTTCAATGTAAGAGATGAAGGTCATCTTAGGTAGAAATCTTATTAGCATTTTTTTTTTATGGATCATTATTAAATAAAAAGAAAATAAATAAATTTTTTTACCTAATTTTTATAAGGTTTTATTTATTATTTTATATTAAATTTATAGATAAAATAGTGATATGGAGTTAAAATTCAAGGTCACGAAGAAGGTTTAATCTAAACTTTCTCCTTTATCCCCATTTGATCATATCATCTTTACTCATTACCTTGATCCTAGCATTGGAGATCAATTTTTTGAAGAAAAATATGTTAAATCCTAAATGATATGTAGTTTTAAAACCTTAACCCCTAGCATTGGAGATGCTCTAAGTTCACTGGTAATACTTAGTATTGCAACTCCTATTCTACTTTTGTTTACATGGTGCGTTTCAATCTACAGAATAGAGGTATCAACCTTCTCAGAATCAGTAGCACAGCTGCACAGACACCGCAATTTAAACGAATACCAGGATAGTTCAATTTGCAAAGTAAACGTACAAGGGCAAGCATTATAGTATAGCAATAGTATCCATGTAGACAAGAGTGTTTTCATTTGGGGTATTATTGGAAGATCAAGTTCAATGGTTGAAGAACGGAGTTTCCGAACTAAAAAACTGGAAAATACTGATATTTTGTCAGAAGTACAAATAATTATCCAAAAACAAAAACAAAACAAGAATAACTACTCAACTGGTTCCCATTGAACTTGTTTTCTGAGTGATTTTCCTCCATTACTGTTATCACTACTTTACATAACCCTCCAATGAAGAAAATAAACACAGTCAGACAGCTAGCCAAAATGAAGAGTTTATCTTTCGTGCATTTCCAGGTCTAAAAACAACGAAAACATTACAGGTGGTTGAATCCTTAAAAGACTTTGAAATTTTTGGTGGAAAGTTTAATAATCTTAAGATAAGGTTTTTGGGTCCACTTTCATGGCTAAACAAAAACCTAATTGAGGGGTTAAACATCTCATTAGTTAGTTGTTTTGGCCAAACTTTTTGAGTTATTAGTTAATTGTATATGATCGATCACTGATTGGTTGGAAACAGTAGGGACACTTCCCTTTGATCATTTCCTCTCCTTTTGGGGACCAATCACGTGTTCTTATATGTAAACTTTCATGGGAGACACTGACAGTTTTATAAAGTCATGTCCACTACTCTGGACCCTTAAGATGCTTCCTTGAGATTCACAGATATGGATATGGTAATACTGAACTATCACTGATTGAGAGAGGGGATGAGTTACTAACATGTTCCTTCCCCCACCTCTAACGTTAATGAACATCCAATAAGTACCCACGTTACTATCAGGATTGGTGGAGTAGCACCATAGGAATGTGGTGGGTTTTGTTTACCCTTGTTACACAATCTACCTTGACAACTTAATTTATTTCATATACACATGATGAACTAATGATAAAACACAATGGTTTTTGTATAATAATTTGATTCCTCTTACATGTGACATGGAGATAGACAATGAGGTGGGCAAATTTAGTAACTTATTACTTCATGAATGAATGAATCAAGACTGTTCAAGTAGGTTTTGAAGATACAAGTTGACAATGTATCTACCTGAAGACAGAACATCTAGTCTTTTCTCGCTAGGTTCGTACTTTCCTTTTCGAAGCTGATAACGATGCGTTACAGCAGAAACCATGTAGATCTGGCCTTCGATTGTTACACTCTCCCCACACTGCATGTTCTGCAAAAAAAAGATCAAATGTATACCGAAAGTAAAACAAATACCACAAATACCCGAACTTTTTGTTGCATTTTCAATGTCAGTTAGATAGCTTTTTTTTTCTTTGTAGTTCTGGTAGAACGTCGAGTTACACATGTTCAGAACAATAAATCAATACGAAAACACGCATGATGTTTAATATACGGTAATCATGTGTAACCACGTTTTACCAGCCTGCGTTGACAGACCTAATCCTAACTTACATGTGACTCGGTTTCTCTATCATCTTTTAACATGACAAGAGTCCAACAGTTCAAAATCAAGAAGCTGTCTAAAAAGCATAAGGCTAGAAATCTAAACAAGTTTCGTTTCAACTTTGTCACTGGATATTTTAAATGACATAAATGATTTTAGAATAGAGATAATCAATTACTAGAAAAAGGGATTGCAACATGTCTAAATTGAGAGCCGCAACTTCATTACATGATTTATCCTAAACAAACTCTTTATTGTTTACAATACAAAGAACGAATCATCCTCTTTGAACAGCAAAAGTAATAGGTGTATGAGTCCCTAAATCCAAGTTAAAACATCAAGAGAAGCCCAATGAGAGTAGCGAACTACATTCGGTACTAACGATCGGACTTTCTTTTTTGCGTTTCGGATTTTTTTTTCATCAAATGATTGATTAAGAAAGGAAAACAACACAAGAAATCCAAGAAATCCAGAAAGATCACCAATATATAGCACATGCAAACCTAGCCTCACAATGTGAAAGTGAACAGGAGTGCTACTAGTGGTTGTGAAGATGTATGAAGACAATAAGAGTTAAAGAGATATATAAAGAACATAATAAAAGATGTGTCCATGGGGTTGGAGGAATGGGTTTCAACTCTAAACTGATATAATATTATGAAGATATTGTTCTCGTCAGACTTGATCTTTTGTTTTTTAGTCAACAAAAAGCATATAAATGTATTGATGAGACGACAAGCTTAAGAAGCAAATTATCAGTGTGACTTACTATCTCTGTTACTAGTCCCCGACAATCCAAAATCTTCAAGCTTATAGCTTCAATAATGGTTGAGCTTTTCCCTCATACAGAATAAAGCTTTTAAGGTCGTTTAGTAGATCAAGTTCATCTACTAAAATATACCAGTTATTAACTTTTTCTTTAGCAGACATGTCTATTCTCTCAATCAGCTGCATGATTAATGCTAAAGACTAGACCGGGCTGAGTTACATTTCAATACTATTTTCTTTGCTACCCAACAGGGACAACTACTTCTGGTCAAACTTAAATACAGTTTGAAATTTGTTCTTAAAATGCAATTGATGTAACGAAGAACAGATTTGTTGACACCTAGTCTTGTATATAGCTAGTTTGGGACGGAATAGATATCTACTAAAGAGGCATGTGAATACAATAGTAAGACAGTTTCAATTCTATAGACTTGAAAAAATCTACGAAGAAGGATTCCATAACAAATTGAGGCTCGAGAAACAGTTGATTTAGGCTACAACCTGACACTCAAGGATACAATTTAACAAGCAAGTGTCCAAGATAATGCAAATATTGGTCTAGCCAATGGAGTCTCAAGATACCGATAACCGTTCTCATATGTAACCTAGCCAACTAAAGTTTCCATCACAACATCATCCATAAACAACCAAAAATAAATGAAGACAACAAATTCTATGAAACCTCTTAGATGTCAAGTTCTCAATGAGGCCAAAGGTAACATAAAGTTTAACATGTTTTGAACATCCAACTACTTGATAAATAATACTTAAACTAACTTTAACTTATATCACTCCCTACACATAATCACAAACCCCTATTCAATGTCATAGAAATTTCTTTTCGATTAGGCTACTTGTGTATTGTTTGTAATTCTCATCAAGGATCCCAAACACCAATGCTGAATTGCCGATAATCTCAAATAATACCTCCTCCCTCATTCTTTCCTCAATACTAACACTGTGTTCTAACTTCTAAATAACAAGAGAGCACAATTCTGAAACCCTAAGTTACAGTCAAAGAGCTTAATAAACTTCAATTTTAATGTACAATGAACTATCAATCTCAATTTTCTAATTACTGATCCAACAAATGAATATACATAAATCGAAGAAAAAAAATCAGGAAAAAAAATCTGGACACGGGGGAATAGAATACTTACAGAGGGAAAACAGCGAATGCCGAGATTTTTAGGAGGAGGAGTAATTTCAATGACTTTAAATGGGTAGTTGTTATTTTCTCTGTAGTCTCTCTCTTTTTTTCTGCAGAATACTTGTAACCCTCTCTGTTGTTGTAGCTGCAAAATTCATATAAGAGGAATAAGAATTAATACTAATTTATCTGGCGTTAATACGAGGCATAATTGCATCTTATACATACCTCGTGCAATTGAACCATGTTTGAAGAAGCCATTGCCATTCTCTCTCTCTCGCTTTGACGGGCAGAGGAATTCCTGTTGGGGATGTTTTATCAGAGGGTAACAATTCGTGGTTGTGACTTGTGCGTTTCCCCTGTTGACTAAACAAAATCACCAAGTACCTTTTGGTTTCATCCTAGCCATTCATTTTTATTTTCACTTTTTTGTTTTCTTTATTACGTTACAATATGCTGAGCCAAGCAAACCATAGTGAAATGCTACATCAAACGATGGGTACCTAGGTTTAAGCTGCCCTAAAACTAGGGCTGCACATGATACGGGTAATACCGAGGAACCAAACAGGCCGGACCGATTCATCCTATAACCGAACCAATTATCCACTGATAATCAACGGTTTTAGATTATAGAAACTCGATTGATCACGGTTCGGTTTTAGTTCATCCCTAAAACCGTATCATAGGTTTAAACCGATTAGTAAGAATTGTAGGATCTACGTAAATACAGTCATTGATTATGTTTAATATATAGCACTAACCTAAGTTCCCTCTCAGTCTTCTCCTCTTCACTCACTCGAGTTATTGGAGCTCTTTTAAATTTCTAATCTTCTTCTTCCCCACGAGTAGAGGTAGAGCAGCACCACAGTCCATCATTCCACCCTACTTGTCAACCCTAAAACTACCACCACCACGATCTTTTTTTTTTCTTCTTCTTCTTCTTCTTCTTCTTCTTCTTCTTCTCAAATTTAACAAGTTCTAAGAACGATCATCACCACACTAATGGAACCCTATAATCTAGAGTGGAAGAAATCATTGAGTATTGTTGGCTAAATAGGTATGGTGTATCATATTACATCCTTATTCTTCTTTGATTATGATATTATGCGTTAGAACTTAGATATTACGAATGTGAATATTTGGGTTTTGTAAAATCAAAAATAATTGAGGATTTTTCATAATTAGGGCTAGTTAGGTTCATTTAGTTACTAATATGAAATGGGTAAAGGTTAATTTTGATTACTTTTGTATGGAATGAAAAAGGAAAACTAACCATGAACTTTCTCCAGCATTTTTGCTTTGATAGATAAGCTAGAATTTGATAGCTTGAATGTGTTTCATTAACAGTAGGAATGTATATGCATGTATTAATTTTGTTTCAAACTTTTGATAATGAATCATATTTATATTTGTATTTTTGTTTAATGTTGTCGGTACTTGTTCATTAGTTTTTCTGAAATGGGAGCATTTCAAAGAAATTGTTTAATTTGGTACTGATTTTTGAATGCATCGCATTACCAGGTTTACTAATATTTGATTTTATTAGAGTATGCAAGTGATGAACCATAAACTATATTTTAAATATCATGATCCTAATCCTTAGGTTGTTGCCACAAATCCAACATAAGAAAGAAGTACTATTAGTTCTCATATACATAACTTCATTTCTCCATATGTTTTAGGAATAATGTTGTTAATCAGTTATCTGGATCTTGATTGTACAGTTATCAGGGGAGATTGAAAACTTGAGCAGGTGGTTAAAAAAACTGGCATGGATGCTCGATGATTTAGCCATTTAGTTAAATAAGCACCAATAGTTTGCATGATTCTCAGTAAGTGGGGTAGAGTGTCTGTACTACAGTCTAGAATGAGATCAGTATTGGCTCTTTTGAACTGTTTTGATTTGAGCACTTTGGTTTCAATAAAACTAAAGCCACAATGAGCTTGTAAACTAGAGACATGTTAATTTTAACATTTTCGCGTTATATGAGATGACTTTGACAAGTCCTTCAATAATCTCTGTGTTAAGGAAACAATGATTTAATGCAGAAATTGTGGGTCTTAATGTAAACTTTTACAAGAAGATTTAATAAATTATTGTTCATAGAAGTTGCTTTCAGATATTATTTGCTAAAATGTGTCATTGAAAACTTTAAGTTCATCATGTTTTTAATGTTCCATCATTTTTCCACACACTATATTACTACATTGATGTTAATGTCCATGTTATACTTAGTTAATGCCAACTTTCTCGTATTGCAGACTTGTATTTCATAAGTTTATTTTATTTCTGATCATGTACGGATCTAATTCAAAACCTTCAGTAAGATTCACTATTGTTGAAGTTGTTAATTTGAGTTAGTATAAATCTGAATTTCAAATCCATACACTCATTTCTTCGCATGCATCTGTTTCTTCTAGTATAATACGGCTACCTCGACCTCGACCTCCACCTAATACACGCTCAGCTACATAGAATGCAATTCATAGTGCAGTTGGAAATACAACTGAATTTGGCACATAACCACCTCGTAAGAAACGTAAAACCACTTTTGTATATGTAATCCCCACCTTTGATACATGTTATATGTCGCCACCGTAAATCAAAACTTACAGCTGACCCTTCAAAGAATGGGAAGTCTAGTTTGAATGGCCATAAGAAGCGATGTAAGAAGAATACTGGTAAGGGAAATGACAGCAATCTAGGAGAGGAATAAAATTGGTTGTCATAATCTTTAGTCATGGGGCATGTAGAAAAGAAGGGGTAATATTTGTTATTATAGATGAACATCCATTTAGAATTGTTAAAGGAGAAGGGTTCAAGGAACTTTGCAGGGTACTTGAATCAGATTAATGTCACATCTCTTATGACTATCGCGCGAGATGTATTGGATTTGAATGGTTCTAAAAAGGATAAGTTGAAGAAGTACTTCAAGGAAAAAAAGTGAGAGTTTGACTCACCACTGACACATGGACGGCCTCATCCAAAAATATAAGCTACATGGTAGTAGTTGTTCACTTCATTGATAAAGATTGGAAGTTGTGCAAGCTGTTAATTAACTTCTTTCAAATGTTAGGTCATTCAGTTGAGGTTATTGGTAAGATGTTAGAGGCATGTTTCTTAGGTTGGGACCTTCATGGCGTTTTTATTATTACTCTTGACAATGCCAGTGTTAATGATTTAGATATTGATTATCAATGGAAGATGTTTATGTTAGTATTAATGCATGGTGTAGTCGTTGATAATCTAAAGGAACGAGTGTTCGATACGAATGTTGTGTTAAATTCTAATTTTTTTGCAAGTTAGATATGTCACGCACGTGCTTCAAATTATTTCGAAAGATGGTATGAAAGTGTATCATTTGGAAATTAAGAGAAATTTTGGGTGTAGCCATCAAGAATGCTAGCTCTCATGCTAGATTGCTTAAGTTTATGGATTGCGTTGCTCTTGAAAAGGTTGAATGCAAGAAAGGTTTGGTTTTAGATGTTGACATTAGGTGGAATTCAGTGTACCTGATGTTAGATGCAACTGAGAAGTATGTAAAAGCTTTTAGTAGGCTAGCGCGGGATGATAAACCTTCAAGAAACAGTTTTGTTTCAATGAAAGTACTATTCCTCTTATTATTTATGTTTTTAACTGTTGTCGTTGTTGATGTAGTTGATATTGAAGAAGCTTGTACTTCTTAAACTGATGAGGATTCTTCAACTACTCAAAATAAATGCAAGAATAAGAAGACCCCTCCTTCACTTCCAGTACATGCTTCATATATGGATTATTGGGCATATGCAAGGTTCTTTTGTGAAATTCCTAAAGGTATTTTATGATTATACTGTCAAGTTTTCTTTCTCTACACGTATTACTTCACATGAATTCCCATTTAACGAAAGTGTCATTAGTTGAACAATGAACACATGGGTAGATAGTTGAGACCTATTTTATGATTATGCGAGACAAGTATAGTAAGTATTAGGGAGAATATGAAAAAATGAACTTTGTCATGTTCATTGTTGTTTTGTTTGATCTACGAGAAATAGAGAATGGTTTGAATTTTATTCTTGATAAGTTATGTATCACGGGTGTGACATTGCATCATCACTTATCAACTTATGTGAGAACAGATTTATAAGTCTTTTTATTCAAGTGATGAAGATGCGTCAAGTTAACAAATATTGGTGATGACGTTACTCAATCCTCTGGAGTTACCGATGACAAAGATTCTTCCTTGGCTAGTCTTATAGCAGAGAGAGCAAGAGAAGATGAGGATGAAGAAGATGTTGAGTGAAAACAGAGTTGGTATTATATCTAGCAGATAAACGTGAACCAATAACACTTAAATTTTATGTACTAAGTTGGTGGAAGACCAATTCCACTAGGTATACCATATATATTGTCACACATAACAGGGGATGTACTAGCCATATTTGTCTCTTCCCTTGTATCTAAATCTTCCTTTAGTACTGGAAGGTGCGTTATTGATTCATTTCGAAGTTCATTACTACCTGGGACAGTTGAGTCTTTGATTTGTACGCGGAGATGGTTATGGAAGACGGTTGATCTCGATCTTTCTATCTTAGGAACGAATGATTTCGAAGATGTTGACTCAGGTATTACAGTATGTATATTTTTTATCCATGCTTGTAAAATTCTAATTTCTTATTTACTATACTGATTGTTTTTCACTTACTGAGTTATTCTTGCAGACTTTTTAGGTTCTCTTGCTAAGTCTATGTTCATCCATATTGACAAAGATGAAGATTGATCCTAGTGCGGCAGGTAACTAATTTTATGAACTGTTTTCACTAATTTTCTGAATTTTTCACTTGTCATCAGTTGTTGGCGCTCCATTTTTATTACATTGTACTGTATACATGGCGTTTGATATTTTTGGAAGCTAAACCGTATTTCTTTGTAGTTACATTACATGTCATATTCATGTTTAATATTAATTTTGGCGCATCAAAATTCAAAACACAAACATGCAGTTATGCACCATAGGCCCTATTTGAAATCTGGCATGCTGGAAAGTTCTTCGTTCTGGTTTCATCCCTACTGGCTAAGCAGACTTCTCTTGTATTGGGACAGACTCTATCGTATACCCCAACTAAAATACTTTTGAACTAGTTTAACTAGTGGGATTTAGTGTTTAAATTGAAAGTCGATAGCTATCTGCCGTATGGGTTTGAGGTATATATTGGTGTCACCTTTGACTTAAGAAATTTCTTTTGCAGGGAAATTTTATGCAAATGTGAACCTGGTGAGAGGAACTATAAATATCCATGGACAAGGCAAGCAGGTTACTGGGAAAGAAAGATGCAAGGGGAGAAACTAATTTGCAGTTACAAGTCTACTTAATTCACAGTTACAAGTCTAGTTTGTATTAATATATGGTAGAACTGTTACAAGTGTAATTTGTATAAATATAAGGTAGAACTTTTAAAGTGGTTGAAATTGTAAGAAAAAACAGTTTGTGTGGTTCATTATTGTCACTTACTTGATATTGATATCTTTTTGTAGAAAAATAGCTTGTCAGATTTGTGGCTTGTCGGTTTACCATAACTGACCGGCTTAAAACCTAGATGAGTCGGTACAAAACCAAACCGAACCGATTTTGATTAATGGTAACATCGGTTTTGAAATCAAACAAATCGAGTTTTTCGGTTTTAGTTCTAGTTTAGCCCAAAACCGAGTAGAACCATATTATATGCAACCCTATCTAAAACAATATTTTAGACAACACCCCTTTGAATAAAGAAAAACTTGAGGAAAGAAGCTCCAATACCCAAACTATTTACTTAGGTTTTTGACAATGAGGCATTATTGTACTTCATTCATCCTACGAAGCTCCAATCCCCAACCTATTTACTTAGGTTTTTGACAATGAAGCATTATTGTACTCCATTCATCTTACGTATATACGCAAAGTTTTAAAATTTGAAGTTCTAGTATTATATAGATGCAAATCTAATTCCAATAAGATTCACTCCATATATACCCTGTAATACCCTAATTCGGTAGGTAGGATTCGTCGAATGGAATATAAGTAATGGTTCGACCTTTACAAACACCGAGGTCTTTTCAACACAATTAGTTCCAGAGTTGGAAAAAAAACTCTGCGGTTAAGCGTGCTCGGGCAGGGAGCAATCCAAGGATGGCGACCTTCCGGGAAGCTGCTGCTGGATGAATGCAGTGGTACTCGTTAAAAACCCCACATTGTCGGATGACCGCAGTGGGTAAGTGGGGACAATATCGGTTGAAGCTCGGGTCATTACATACCCTTATTTAAAAAGCATGAACATCATCATAATTAAGTTTTTGTCTCTGGTATTAGGAATAGGATAAAGGATAAAAACATGAAAAAACAATGAATATTTGTGAGATCAAAATTATTTCTTAATCTAAGAGATTTTACATATTCCGCCTATATATGTGGGACAGATGGAGTAGTTAATACTGGATCAAAACGCATGCAATATACAATGTGATTTGAGGAGGTATTCTTCAATTTGTTTCCATTCGCTATGCTTGCATCTTTAGACAAGCCCTCATACGACGAGAAGATTACGGCCTTATCCCACCTGGGTTGTTATTTGGAACCTATACCGGGCATAGTTGGTAGATTGCATCTTCCTTCTTTAAGTTGAATGATAGTGAAATTTCTTTTAATTCTTAGCCAGCTGACGAAGACATGAACTTTTCAAATGATTTCTATTTTAGCATCAAATTGGATGTCGACCTCAAATAATATGGGATATGTGAGAGATATATGTAAATGAGTTACTCAAGTTTCTTTTTAGAAAATACGACTTAGAAATCGAGGTTTTCTTTAACTCATCAAAATGCCAGATTTTTAGCAACTCCAGTTTCGAATGGCATTTCTCCCCTAACCACAACTCCTCCGCTGATTCTTCAATATCAGTTGGTTCGGACTTCCACTTTATTTCATCCAAGATTCATCCTGGTCATGGTTAAATCACCCAGAGAAGGAAAGGGAAAATCAAACTTTTTATTTTGTAACTCGTATATCAAGTCAAGCCTTTAATGTTATTGATGAATTCAACAATGATGGCTCCCCATACTCGGAAGTAATAACAAAAATGGCTAACCTAATAGCAGATTCCGCCACTGCCATTGTTGGAAACAAAGAATATCAAAAAGCTCACACAACCATGTTGATGGTGGATTTTTGACAAATTAGAAAATTGTAATATTACCTTTGCACAGCTGCAGAAACATAAAATAAGTGTATATGTACAAACGTTCTGGCCAGAGATCAGAATTATTAGTATGTACTTTTATCTTATATTCTGTAAAAGAATTGAGAATGTGTATTCAGCTCATGACTACATTATCCCTGTAGCTATTTTATATATTTATATGCGCCTCCAAAATTTCAGGTCTTTACACGGCTAAACCCTTGTTATTTCATGTGCACCCATGCAAACTATTTGCATTAATCGAAACACACCGATTTATGCAAAATTACAAGTATTCAGAATGGATGTTGTGCCATTTTTTGAATAAAAATGTTGATTAGATGCATATCATCTAAATGCAGAGTCGCATCAAACATCATCTCAAGTCATAGAATTCCACGACTGAATTCCTTGAATATGCTTTGTATGCATTGCACAAAGGCCAAGGTAAATGGTCAAAACACCAGCTAGCATCAGTGCCAAATTTGGCGCAAAATAATATAATAGGCAAAGTAATTACAATAGCGCTGCTAGCACCAGCGCAACGTTGGCGCTGCTAGCCACAGTGTTATCCTTTCCCCTTCTTACCTTTCCCTTTTCACTCGCTTGCCGCGTTACCCCTGCTTGCTCGTGCCAGCATTATCCTTTGATACTAACGTCAATACTGGGTCATAGCCTATAACACTCATATGCGCTATTATGGTTAGCACAAATTGCATGTCACAAATATGTCACAAATATGCCATTGCAATGCTAAGTTAGCATGAAACCTGTTGGTAACACTATTATTCACGTGCTTTGAGTCCATGACTCCACTAACTCCACTAACTCCTATAAGAAATCAAAACAATTACATGGGGGGATTTTTCATGGGGTTTTGGTCTGGTGGTTACAGCAACATGCAGTGTGGCAACACCCCATGATGGAAAGTTACAAAGTAGTGGTGATACGGTTAGGGAGATAATGGAGTAATAGTTTCCAGAAATTTCCCAAACATAATGGGCGGCTATAACATTATCCCCATAATCTCCATCTCTCCATGACCTCCACGACTTACAAGGAAATACGTGTTGTTCAAAAACTATTATAAATAGGCTACTTAGTTATTCAGAAAACAGAACAAGCTTACCCTTCTTTCGCAAGCTCTGTTATTCTCTATAGTTTAACACTTCTACACATCACACTCATTTCCTTCAACTTTCTCTGTTTCCCTCCCCTAAGATCATCCAATTATCTCTCCTTGTGACTGAAGCAGGACGGAACAGCTACTTTCGTGGTTTAGGATTGTGAAGATGTACGAAGATAATAAAAGTTAAAGAGATATATAAAGAACATTATAAAGATGTGTCCATGGGGTTGGAGGAATGGGTTTCAACTCTCAACTCTCAACTGATATAATATTATGAAGATATTGTTCTCGTCAGACTTGATCTTTTGTTTTTTAGTCAACAAAAAGCATATAAATGTATTGATAAGACGACAAGCTTAAGAAGCAAATTATCAGTGTGACTTACTATCTCTGTTACTAGTCCCCGACAATCCAAAATCTTCAAGCTTATAGATTCAATAATGGTTGAGCTTTTCCCTCATACAGAATAAAGATTTTAAGGTCGTTTAGTAGATCAAGTTCATCTACTAAAATATACCAGTTATTAACTTTTTCTTTAGCAGACATGTCTATTCTCTCAATCAGCTGCATGATTAATACTAAAGACTAGACCGGGCTGAGTTACATTTCAATACTATTTTCTTTGCTACCCAACAGGCACAACTACTTCTGGTCAAACTTAAATACCGTTTGAAATTTGTTCTTAAAATGCAATTGATGTAAAGAAGAACAGATTTGTTGACACCTAGTCTTGTATATAGCTAGTTTGGGACGGAATAGATATCTACTAAAGAGGCATGTGAATACAATAGTAAGACAGTTTCAATTCTATAGACTTGAAAAAATCTACGAAGAAGGATTCCATAACAAATTGAGGCTCGAGAAATTCTTAGGTACTAACAAATCAATAACGTTGATTTGATTGGCATTGATATTCAGGAGGATGCTCCGGATACTTGAAACACAAATAATCGTAGAAAAAAGTAAAATATTTGATAATTCAACCATACTAAATGTTTTCTATCTGTTTTTAACTTATAACTAACTTTTAAAAAATGTGTTTTTGAAAACAGACCTAACAAACAACTTTTTAAAATTCATTAGAAAATGAAAACAAGAAAAGGGGGTATGTTTAAAAAACACTAGAAAATGATTTTTAAAAAAAAGTTTTATAAAATGGTACCAAACACGCCCTAATATACTACTTTTTAGCTTAATTAGAATCAAAACACATCTTAGGCCAAATAACCATAAATTTCTTAAAACTATGAGACTCTAACTCTTTAAAGACTGGATACCAAGTAAATAAAAAATATTCTGCATTTTTTGCACTGCAGTCTCAGTACTCTTCTTGTTGTTAAAGGCTCTAGCATTTATTTTCATCTAAATACACCAAATAATAGCCATTGAGATCGTTCATGCTCCAAATCTGATAGTTGTTTGTGGCAGAGAAAGATTCCCAGAAAACAACATAGTATTGAAATCTTAAGGCATTAAACTTTCATTTCAATTTCTCTTTAGTGGTACCAAACCTTGCCTGCAAAATCACAATGTAAAAATAAATGTTGGCAGTTTCAGCTTGAGAACAAAAGAAATGGTTCTTTGGAACATCGATTCCCCTCCTTCTTAGCAAACCTCTTGTTGGTAAACTGTTGTGAGCCAAAAGTATACACAAAGAAGCATATTTTGGGTGGAAGCTTCTGCCTCCATATATATACTTGAAGATGTGCATTTGACCAAGATCAACAAGCATTAGGCATATCATAGGCAGACTTGACTGTGAACTGACCTTTACTGTAAATGGACTATTCAATCACATCTTATGCATTCCTGTTAAAAGAAATAGTACTTAAACTTATTTGCAAATCAGATATCTCAAGTCTTGTTGCAATATTAATCCTCCATACCAAATTTAATCTCCAATTTCCTTCCACAAGCACATCTGCAACACTTTTATCCTTGGATATAGAAATTACAAACGGATTTGGGTACTTTGACAATAGTGGAACTTCATAAATCCATTTATTCACACCTACCAGAATTTACTTTGAATCGAATATGGGTTCTGAAAATAGAATTACACTTTATAATACCCTTCCATATATGTCTGCCATAAGAAATTTTCGAAGTCTTATAGAACCAACTCATTGCATCGGCACCATACTTCTATAAAATGACATCTCTTCATAAGACACATTTCCCAGTTGTAAACCTCCACTGCCACTTAGCCACCAAATTCCCTTCTTTTACACAAAGTATTCCACTTAACTAAATGCATTTTCTTCTTACCTTTGTTATTATTCTACATAAAATAAAATCTCTTATAAACTTTTCTAGCTTTTTTACAACTGAGGCTAACATTACAAACAAAGACATATAATATAGACAGATAATCTAGCAAGAACACTATCAATGAGAGTGATCTTACATATTCAAGTCAACAAGGGTTTCTTCCAACCTGCAAGTTTCATATTAAACTTATCTACGACCTTTCTCTACTTAGATACCCCACCACTCCTATCTATGACTTTGCCTCACTTGGCCAGTGTAGCACCCCAGAAGAGTCAGAAAACTGAGTTAGATCACCAGTATAACCAACACCAAAAAATTGGCTTTTAGCAAAGTTAATTTTTAGGCCTGTAGTTGTTCAAAAGATAACAATAATAATCTTATATGTTTAACTTAATTAATGAGTTTACCACCATCAGTTGTTTGAAATCCTGAAATCAAACCTTGCTCTTGTGCTTGCTGAATCATGAAAGAAAAAGATTTTCCTACGAATAGAAAAAAAGGATAGAAGATCCCCTTTATCTAATTCCTTTTTTAGATTTGAAGTAACCTGTAGGTGAACCATTCACAAGTATGAAAAAAATTCAACACACCTAGCTTTTCCATTTTACCAAAATCCACAAGAACCAAAATTTTATCCAAAAAATATCAAATAACATGATCAAACACCTTCTTTAAATCCACCTTACAAAGTAGACTAGGATGACCACTTCTTTGTCTTGAATCTATAAGCTCATTTGCAATTAACACACCATCCAAAATCTATCTTTTTTATACGAAAGCAGTTTGCTGAGATGAAATAATACTACACAATGTGGCTTTGAATCTTTCAACTAAAACTTGGAGGTTATTTTATATACACCATGAACAAGACTAATATGCCTTAAATCTTTTACCTCTTTTTTTTTTTTGGAACAAAGGCTATAAAAATATATTTATCCCCAAATCCAAAAAATTCTTCTCTTGCAACTCTCTAAACACTGTCATTAGATTATTTTTATTAGGGATTTTTATGAGTATGGTGCATATAAAATGGTATACTTTTGTGTTTGGTGTCTACTTTATTCAAATTCGAGTTTGGTACCCGATTAACCAATTGATTTATTTGACCATGTTGACCATCCAATCTAGAGTTTAAAATGTGAAATGACTAATTAAAAAATAACTTTTAATTTATTTACTAACTCTACCGTGCTTTCTTTTTAAGCCCGGATGACCTAATTCCATCCTTCATTTGCATTCAACAGAAATCACATGTATATTTCAATCACACAATCAAAATCGAACCTAATGCTTGATAAAAATGAAAATAATCAAACCTAATTTCAACAACATCACCATTTTCTTCCCTAAATCCCATTATTTCTCTTGAACTCGACTTACTGATTCCTTCTCGATGACAGTTACTCATCTCAATGTTGCCTTTTTCTTTCTTATTGTCTAAACCCATTAGTAGACTCAAACTTAGAAAACCATTATTCTTTGTGTGCTCATCACATGAAAGTTCTTCTCCTCGCTCACAATTCTCCTCTTTTTCTCTCTGTTTCTCGCTATCAAAAACCAACCTTCCTTATCTTCTCGGTCTTGGCAGTAAGCTTGAATTTGAGATACAATCACACAACTGATTTCGTAGAGTTCCTTGTCAACTGCAATCTCATTCGTTTTAGAAAATTGCAGGTAAATGTATGAAGGAAGTTTATGAAGATGTCTTTCTTAGAGTTTATATTTTTAATATAGAGTTCGATTTGATATGGATTAAGGAATCGAAGTTATATCTACGGCTTGATATTCAATTGCGAGATGGTACCCCTTGGGATTGACGTGAATTGTTCAATTTATCAATCAATTTTACGTCTTTTCGTTATTGATTATATCTGAAATGGCGAATTCCATCCGCTTTTATATCTTTTCGTCTTGATTATCACGTTTGCAGGTATGAAAATCTGTTCCAAAGGAATGGAAACCCTAATTACAAAATCACCATTAATGGAGGCGAAACTTCATGGACGAAGGCAATGGATTCCTTTTTTCATCAGTATTAATAATCATACAGGAGCCTTTAGATGTATGTTAAAACATCATGTGCATATCACGTATCATGTGCATATCACGTGTCTAACGGCTGTTAACAGCGTTCGGATCCATTGGGCACCAAACTCAAATTTGGATAAAGCTAAGCACCAAACGCAAAGATTTACCAATTTGTAGGATCCCTACTCGAAATATCCCTTCTTATTAAAATCCCAATAAAAAATATAGAAACTAATTGGAAATCCATCTGGTCCTGATGCCTTCGTTTGTCCGAGTTTTTTCATAACTGACACTCATCTTCAGAAATCTTACATCCTAACCATTTGCTCATATCCGTGGAAAAGATTTCATAGTCAGTATAGGTGTTTTAGCTTCAAGTGTCTGTTACGCACTATTTGCACTTGATATTTGAAACCTTGATAATGTCTAGTGGTCATATTTAGTACTGGAGAAAGATTTTATAGCTGCCATTTCCTTTAATAATGCCTATATTTATTTATTTTTATTTTTTTAAAAACATTTCGTGAGGTTAAGGATACCCCAAACAACATAAAACCAAAAAAACAAAGGAACTCAACTAACTAGTTACATCTATCATAAACTTTAAAATTTCTATCTTCCTCGATAATCTTTTTTCAAATCTTCACTGAAATCCCTTGGATCAATACTACTACCTGGGATCAATAGCAGCAAGTAAATCTGCTGCTCTATTAGTTTTCCTGAAAACATGAAAGAACACCACTCTACCAAACTTCATCCTTAACTGATTAATTCTTCTCCACACATGTATCACACTCCAATGAGGCCTAGGTTGTTTACTAGTAAGCAAATGATACACAACCATCGAATCAGTACCTACATGGATCTTAGGGAGCTCATGCTTATTAGCCTAATTCATCCCCAGCTCAACTCCCTTCATTTCGATACTTAGCACAGAACCAGTGTCACAACCTGCAATAGCAGCAGCAATAGGAAGAGCTTTGACCATTTTCAAGAATAGCTGCACAACCCCCACCATCAGTCTTCCTAGACCCATCAGTATTAATCATAACCTCGTCAACAGCTGGGTATTTCCATCTACAAACAGTAGCTTTTTTCTTCACAAGCCTGCAAGACACTCCCCATCTCTCAAGAAATCTACTATTATAAGGAATGTCAGAATCAGTCATCTTGCAACTAGCCATCTTCAATCTAATATCATTATGAGGAGCCTCCACTACCACCCCCTAGACCTGCATCGTAGCCACCACCGGCAGAACCACCTCCATAGCCATCACCAACTCCTCCATAACCACCTCCTAGATCATAACCTCTACCATAGCTACTACCACCATAACGACCTGGGTAACAGAGAGATGGCTCTCCTCTGTATACTTCCTATACTCTTGCTGGCAAGGGATATATGACATTTTGAAGCTGTGAAATAGGGTTGCTGGGCGTAAACTTAAACAGAGCGTGGAAGTTGAATTCATTATTGTCATGGGATGGGAGTGGGCATAAAGCAACGGAGGAAATCAATGCGAAAATGGGTTTAGCATTTGATGAACAAGTTTTACTGTATTAAAATAGGCTTTTCAGACAGACATCGGACAAAATCCAACAATAGTTTGAACTATTTGATATACTGCAATCTAATAGTGCGCATAACAGACATTGGGTTTTTGAAGCCAAAAACACGAGTACTGTAACTGCCAGGCTCAAGTTACAAGTGATAATTGTAAAATTTAAGCTGAATATGTATTGTACACGAATCATTTACCATTTCAAGACTGATTGTGGTCTTGGGGAAATATGTAACATCTTTCAGTTAATGTATTTCATTTAACAGAGTAGCATTTCAGTGTTCACTGAACTGAGGATGACTTGGCTAGCGAAGGAAAGAATCAAAATTTATGTTCCATGTATGCCTTGACACTAAAAATTAAACATCCATGTTTTTAGGTCTCAATTACATGACAATGCCAAACACTTAGATCACTTAGATTTAGAATTCCATCTTACATTTCCATACATTTTAGGTCTCAATTACACGAAGTGCCAAACACCAAATACTGAACTGCATGTAGTTAACATGCACTGACTTCCCACAGTAATTGGCAATACATTGCGTTCCTAATACTTCCGTGTGCCAAATGGAGCCTTACATTAGTGTCGGCTAAGATGCTACGTTGAACTGCTTTGAAGCTACATAGGGTCACTAAAAACCTCTCCTACACTGGTCTTTATCTGCCATAAGGATGGTATCGAGCAGAAGCAGAACCAGAACCAGCACCTCCCCCATAACCCCCTCTACTGCCATATGAGGAGCCTCCACTACCACCTACTCCATAAGCACCCCCTAGACCTGCATCGTAGCCACCACCATAGCCACCACCGGCAGAACCACCACCATATCCTCCATAGCCATCACCAACTCCTCCATAACCACCTCCTAGATCATAACCTCTACCATAGCTACTACCACCATAACGATCCGGGTAACCGAGAGATGGCTCTCCTCTGTATGCTCCTATACCACCACCACTGTAACCTCCATAACCACCACCACCACCACCAAATTCACTTCCGTAGCCACCATATCCACCGGATCTACCACCATAACCGCCGCCGCCACCACCACCAGACCTATAAGAACTAGCACCATAGCCTCCGCCCCCACCACCACCTCCACTGTATCCACCATAAGCATCACCAAACCCAGCACCATAAGAGGGTCTACTGTCACTGTAACGCCTGGGGGGTGGCGCTGGAGCGTTTGGTTTCTTTGGTTCAGCCTTCTTGATTTCCACCTACAGAAAAAGTAAATCATCCATCCTGAGTTTCAACACTACATAAAGCAATAAAATTCATAAATGGTCCCAATATAAGCACAGTACATGCGACAACACAAGAAAATACGTTTTTGCAACTCAGAAACAACATCATTCAACTACCCACTAAAGAAAATATTATTACCTAAAAAACAATGTTGTAAAATCATCAGCGTACAAGAACACAAAAGAGTACATAAACTATAGGCCTCATATTCACACTATAAAGTGTAAAAATGGCACATGATCCCATGACAAATGCACAAAAATGAGAAAGAATTCCTTTCAATAAAAAAAATGATAATGTTGAGCAAAGGTAAAATAAAAACAAATTATAGATCAGCCCAACAATGCTCCTAAAGGAGCGCTACACTAACCTGTGATCCAGCAAAGTCAATCTTGTTCCCTCTGGACAAGAGATCATCAACAGCTTCCTCAGTCTCAAATGTAACAAACCCAAAACCACGAGAACGGCTGGTAGCATGGTCACGCATAATCATATGCTCCTTGACCTCTCCATACTTAGAAAAGAAGTCCTTAAACTCATCTGAAACATTGAAATTGAACATACGTTTGAACATTTGCAGGTCCAAAAATTCAATGTACCAGCTTGTAACAATAACTAAAACACAAGACAACATAACAATACCTTCTGCAACACTAGTAGGTATTCCACCCACAAAAATCTTCTTTGTCTTGAAATCCTTAGAACCAATAGCACCTTTGGGTATGGTCCGCTTAATCTCCACCTAAGAAAACAAATCAGCATAACAATGTACAGTAAGCCTACAATAAACTGTATAACTAAATTCAACAAAAAGCTTTACAGATTAAAAAAAAAACATACTTGTTTCCCATTAATAATATGATTCTCTTGAATGACTCTATCAACAACGGATGAATCGGCATAAGTCACAAACCCAAATCCACGGGGTAGCCCAGATTTTCGGTCTTTCATTATAACCGAGTCTGTAATTTCACCGTATGTACCAAAATGCTTCTGGAATTGAGCTGCAAAAATAGCAACAACAAAAAAAAAGAATCAGGTCAAACCATGAACAGTAGCCACGGAGTACATCCTATAGGGATCACCGAATCAATAGCAAAAAGTCATGTTCGAAGAGGCTTGTAGACTGCAAGAACTATCAAAACTAAAAGAACCACAAAACTAACCTGTAGTTGTTTCTTTAGCTAAACCTCCTATGAATATCTTTCTGGAAGCAAACAATACAAATGGAATCAGAAACCCTAGATCTTTTCAGAAAACTAACAATAATCAGCTAAACATGAACCCCAATAACGGGTTGAAAACACTTCAACTCATAAAGATAACTCAAAACCCTAAACACAAAATAAAACTAGACCAAAATATCTTACTTCCACAAATTAAGGCATAAAATCCAAACTTTACCCATATATATATATATATATATATATATATATATGAACTAAGTAATTAATAGGGTTTAAATATGAACTTTCTTGAAGTTAACTCGAAACCCTAGATTTTCACATCCGCTAAAACTAGACCAAGATATAAACTTTCAAACAAAAACTGAGAAAAGAGTATCACCATTGCTATACCAAAAGAGAAATTAGGGCAGAAAAAGAGGAACTTTATTTACCCAGGACTAGCTCCATCTCCTGTATGAGGATGAAACTTGTCATCGTCTATTCGTTCAGATGAGATTCTAGCGTCGTTAGTTTCTCCGTCAGATGTGTTTTCGGCCATGGTTCGATAAATTTTGTGAGAAACACTAATGGAGGAAGGTTTTCCGAGAGAGGGGAGAGGAGAGAACGTAAACCCTAAAATAACAAAGAGAAAGGGCGGTTTTGATCTTCCTTTTAGTGTTTTATTACTATCGATACGAGACTTGCTACGGTAATGATACTTCGTTCGTGTAGTAATAACCCTAGCTACTAAATTCGCCGTCCGTATCATTCATATGTTTGAACCTAAAACAAATTATATGTTTTTACTTTTTACTTTTGTGCCCAGAATTTCCCTGTGCTCTGTTCCTTCCAAAAAAAAATAATGAAGCCTTATACAAGGGCTTACACGTTGATAGAAGAGCTTCTCATGTGAATATAAAATAAAAATATTAGATATGAATTAAAAAAATCCTTTTATCTATTATATCTTCATAATGGTTAAACTACTTTTATTTAGTTAATATTAGTAAAACTATTTAGCTAATAGATTAGGCTAATAATAATTAATCTAAAATAATTTTATATTTAATCAAATCAAATTTTTCTTCTTTTTGGTTTGGTGGGAAGAAAAAGTTGAAGAAATGAAAGAGAATTTTTTAGGATTTTTTTAAAAACCCTAGATTTTGATTCACTCAACCAGAGTAGTCAAGTATACCTCTAACTTAAACTCTTGGTCTTTTTATGGCTCAAATTTGATGAAATTACGTAAAAAAATATGATTTTTTTTGTGATTCAGGAAACATTACGGTTGGGTTTTCTTAACGAACCAAACCGTAGACGACATTTACGGTTAGGTGTTCATCCTAACCAAACCGTAACCGTACTTTCATGGCGGAAAACCAAATCGTAACAGTTTTACAGTTGGGTTTTCAACATCGTACCCAACCGTAACTAACAATTACTGTTAGGTGTTCATCATAATCTAACCGTAACCATATTTTTATGGCGGAACAATCAATCATAACAGTTTTACGGTTGGGTTTTAGCATAGGACCCAACTGTAACTAATCTTCAACTCCAAGCTCTAGCTTCTTGTTCTCCTTGTTGTTCAAGTGTAAAAAGGTGTCTTCTTAATGTCTTGGATGTCTCCTTATATAATATCCACGAAATCTAGGTTTTGAATCCTTCCGGGACTGTGTGTTCCATGTTTTAGAAGCCTATACACGTGCCAAACTACCCCAGTTACGGTTGGGTTCGACCCAATAAACCCAACCGAAATTCTGACACAAAAATCTCACCCCAAATCCCCAGATTTACGGTTGGGTCCGAGTCCAAGAAACCCAACTGTAATTATTCCTAGATACTTTTTTGTATTTCACCGTTTTGATCATAACTCCCTCATACGATTTCCGATTGACCTCATTCTTTTTGGGTTGGCTTCGTATTCAATTCTATACAAGATAGAAATGGAAAAATCTTCATATCTCTTGGGTGAAGATTTATAGCTTACAAGAAAGAAAAAACATGTAAATCTTCTATCTTATTTCTTTGAGTGCAAAATAGTTTAGGTTGGGTTCAGAATCGAACTTAACCGTAAAATATCATTTTCATCTCCTTCCTTCTGATTTACGGTTGGGTATTTTAATAACCCAAACGTAAAATTTAAAAGAAACCAGTTACGGTTGGGTTCGAATTGAACGCAACCGTAAGTTGTTGAGAACATATATTTACGGTTGGGATTCCAATCGAACCCAACCGTAAATGCTTCTGGAAACCTAATTTTTGGACTTGAAATCAATCGTATGTTCTTCAATTTCTTGATGAGTTCGGTTTTCTTCGTTTGATTGATTTTGATTCAAATCACTGCTACCTTCTATACCTTTAGTAGAATTTGTCATCTTTATTATAGTGTTTGATTGACGATTATAAATTTTCGAATCGACGATTAATCGAAGACGATGAATTTGATGGAGAAGAAAATGGGGAGAAGGAGAGTTGAAGAGAAGCAGATTTACGGTTGGGAAGAATAAGAGTTTTTTGTTTAGGTTTTGATAGGTTTTTATTTAGGTTATAGAGTAAAGGGTAATATAGGTATTTGCTATTATCATAGGGTATCCCTTATCCAATATTTGGGTTACCCTTAAACCATGGGAAGCCCCTTTATTGGAATGGGAAGCCCCTATATAAGGCTTCAAAATAATTGTGTCCATGTCCCTTCTAATAACGTAATAACAAGTGGACATTTATTTGTTTAATTAAACTTATTTTAGGCCAAGTTCTATGTACATACCAAATGATTAAATGGTCATTTTTTGTTATTCTGTACATCTTAAATGATCAAAATAACGTCTTAAATACTTAAGTTTGGAGATTAGAACAGGCGGCAGAGTCTTTGTCGAGCGACAGAGACTAGGTCACCAACGGATAACTCTTTGTGATCTATAAATTCATCATTTTCAAATCAATTTTTACACCAAAAATTTTACACAAAAAAATTCCTATTTTCTCTACTTTCTAATCAAAATTTTCTACAATTTTTTTTCAAATGCCACAAATTGCAAAACTTGATTTGGCAACACAACTAGATTTTTCTGGAGTCATTCTTGAAACTGATGTTAATAAAATATGTGATTGTCATAAGAAAATAGGGAATAAAAAAAGAGGTCTTCAAGTTTTAGATGTTAACCAAGTCACACCTAAAAAAAAAAGAACATTTCAAGGGAAGAAAATAAGGCAACGAAAATTTAAAAATTAATTGTGGTACTTCTCACAAAAATAAGGGAAAATCTTGTCAAGAGCGCATCGAATGGAAGATACGTCAAATGAAGATAAACACGAGGCCAAGATTGTCAGAGGTTTTCAGTGAAGTGTTTAAGTTTTTACTGCCTAGTTTATATCTTGTAAAAGAGCATAGTGTAGTTGTAAATTAATATAATGGAGATTAGTGTTTTAGTTAATTGAATCAAATTATTAACTAAACTTGCAATCAAATTATTCAATCAAAGTAAATTCTTATTTCCTATTTTTGACCAAATGTAATTTCTTTTATATTCACGCATTTAAATTCATTAACATAATTAAATTAAAACATATTAGTTTTTATTCAATTAAACATAAAATTAATATTACATTTTATTTCCTGGTTGACTAAAGACCCAGCTTTCATGAGTAGCTTCAGGAGGTTGAGTTTCATCACCATAACCTCCAAAAGGAATCGAAGGAACATGAGAACTGGATATCCGTCTCGAATGGGCCGATGTAACGGACCGAAAAATTCTGTCTCCGGCGCTATGCACTAGGCAGGCCAGAACTTCCCGATGTGTCACTCGAACGGCAGTAACCGGACCTTAAAGCTTCACTCCTCGCTAGGCAAATGCAGTTCAATTTTCCTTTGCAAGCATGATACTCGAAACGTAGTTTTCATATCGTTCCAACTCACCTTTGTTTTACAAAGAGTACAGGGCCATTAAAGTCAATGGTGAATGTCTTTGGCAAGCATCACATACTTATGAGCATTGTCCGGGCCTAACTCATGCCTTGGACTAGCACCTAGGCTATTAAAGGCATTTTTTTTCGATTCATGAACTTTGCTTCGACTAAGCGTTGGGTGCATGCACTGATCCTGCTTTTGCCAAGAGTACAACAACCAAGCGTATTCCGTTCATACCGTATAGCTTGATAGGAAGAATGAAAATCCATCAAATGGAATGCAACTACCTCATCAAGTGCGGTAACAATCATCTCTTGCCTAGCATTGCCAAGCCATATTATATTAGTTACCAAAGCGGCGCAATCATCTCCAAATTAGATGATATGAGCGACAAGATGCTGCACCTTAATGCATTGCATTGCGGATGCCTACTTACCCAACCCGTACTTTGAAGGGATCAAGCATGACCACACTTCATCAGTAAGGGTCATTTCGAATGGGACAAGCAACTTAAGCCTATTAAGGAAAAGCCAATATCGATTCTAAGGGACTATCGTTTTGAGAGTATATGCTTAGGCATATAAAATCCCTGTCACCAACAATTTCCAAAACATTTGTAGCAAAGCCTAATTCGTATATGCCAAGGGACTTTCGCAAGGTATGCACGAGCTTGTGCATAACTAATGTCTTTGTATGCAAATATGCATTCTCGAGTACACAACACAAATGAATGATGTTTTCGCATCATTCAAGCTTAACTTCCTCAAGTAAGCTTCATAGCAACAGGGCTTCCTTGGGTAAGCATCCTCGGGTAAGCTTTATAGCGTCATTGATGCTTCCTTTAGTAAGCATTAATTTCCAACCGACACCTCCTCCGTATATATTTCTTACCAGTATTTCTACAAGTGGAGAAAGAGAAGGGAAGGGACATTCATCGACTGCAACTAATAGTGATGCATCCTCGAGTATGCATCACGGCATAATAGTTCCTTAGCACTATGATACATTCTCGGGTAAGAAACATTCGATCAGTGATGTTTCCTCGAGTAAGCATCAACTTCTAACCAACACATCCTCCCTATATATGTCTTACTAGCATTTATAGAAGTAGATAAAAAAAAACCTTCTCTCTCTAATGGTCCTAAGAGCTCCGTTTTTTTAGGGTTTATGTTCTTTTTGGAAATCTTGTTTTCTACGTTAATTTTTTGAGAAGAATCAATGCAATGGTTGATCATGATCCTGGTCATGATGGGAAGGTTGGATATAAAGATGCATTGACTAGTCATGTTATCAAGAATAGAGATAAAACGAAAATTGATATCAATACTTTGCATGATCCTATCTTAGAAAAGAATGGTACAAAACCTAGGGTTGTTCTTATGGAGGAACTTGAGAAAGAAGCTGAGAATATAATGAAATATAGTATGGTTGGTAGGATGGATGCTAAGAAGATTAACATGAAGTTTGTGGATTTTAAGGAAAAATTGTTAGCGTTGTGGGATCCTACTACCAATTTACACATATAGCTCGTGGTTATTTTTCCATGAATTTTGATAACAAGGAAGATAAGATAAAAGTCTAGGAAGAAGGTCCTTGGTTCATTGAAAATATTATTGATAACAAAAAAAATCTATCATGCAGTTCGTGTTCAAGATTGGTCTTCATCTTTTGATCCTGAAAAGCAAAAGATAAAGAAAATCTTGGGTTGGGTTCAACCTAAGGGGTTAAATATTCAATATTGGACGGAGAAAATTTTATTATCAATATGCAAAGCTTTAGGTAAGCCTGTTAAATTTGATGATGTTACTCTACGTAGAGGATTTGGGTATTTTGCTAGTGTGCTTGTAGAGATTGATTTCTCAAGAGATGTTCCGAAGAGCCTATGGGTTGAATCTCCATGGTGTCCTGATGGTTTTAAACAAGAAGTGTTTATACCAAATAAACCTAGTTTATGTGCTCATTGTAAAATAATTGGTCACTTTTTGGCTGAGGTAGGGTATATAATGCTATTAGGGAAGAAGCGAGAGCTGCCACAGCTGTGAAGGATGTTGTGAAGCGAAACAAGAGGAGTAGGGGAAAAGGTAAAGGTAATAGGAATAAGGAGTTATTAACTGTGGAAGAAATACAACGCTTAGAAGAGAAAAGAGACGAGCTGAAAAAGAAAACCTTTGTTGATGATATTATTCAGGGTGAAGCAAATAAAATTTATGAGGAGCTTGCTGAAAAGGTAGTTAATGAAAAAACAACAAAGCACTGGTAGCTTTGACGCTTTAAAAGATGCAACTGAAGACCAGGATAATAGAACTGATTATGAGGATTCTAGTGAAGGAGAATATGTTTATGAAGAAGAGGATCCCGATAAAGAGAGGGAAGAGGAAGTTGAAGTAGAGCCTGAACAGAATAAGATGGTTAATGAAAAAACAAGTCATGTTTTTAGTAATGAGGAAGATGAGGAGAGTGGTGAGACTGAAGCCAAAGTTGCTAGGGTTAAGGAGGTGGTTGTTGCCGCTCCAGAGCCTGTTGTTGTTACTATGTCTAAGACTGTTACTAGGGGGAAGACTGATGTTGTTGCAGTATTGCTAGTAAGGATACAAGTCAATCTGACCAAAATCCAAAGGAGTCAGATAGATGGAGTGATAGAATAGAGAAAGAAGAAGAGATTTTGAAGAAGAAGCCAGTTAAAGCTTGCGTTAAGAAAGATAAAAAAAAAAGTCTGGTCCTAAGCAGCCAGCTAAAAAGAAGGTTAAATAAAGGTATTTTATTGGGACATAAGGGGACTTGCCAAGCCTGAGGTCAAATCCAAGTAATGTGTGTTCTGTAAGGAGTGTAAGCCGGATTTTCTGTACGTGGATGAGCCTACGGTGGAGACTACATCCAAGTTTATTAAGAGTTTGAGATTGAAATATATGAGTAAAGTTGTTATACATAATTCAGATGATGATACTATTGGTAATATATGGGTGTTTAGCTCTAAGGAAGTTGGTGTGTCAATAGTTAATAATATGTGTAGGCAGGCTATTACTATTTTATCAAATGGAGAGTTAATTTTTTTTATGCAAGTGTATGGCACAAAGTGAAAAGGAATTTGTGGCGCAGTTAGGAAATGATAGTATAGATTGTTCCTGGCTGGTGGTAGGAGATTTTAACTGCATTTTGAGGTTGCAGAAAAAAAGTGGAGGAAGAGTTCCAAATGTTGATGATGTACAATATTTTGGTGATTGGGTTGATGAGAATGAAATATTGGAGGCTGATGTATATGAAAGTAAGTTTACTTGGCGTAATAACCAATCTGGAACGGGAAGAATTTTGAGTAGGCATGACATAATTTTTTTCAATAAGCAATGAATTGAAAATCTCTTAAATTGGAGATACAAAGTGTTTCCTAGAGAGTTATCAAATCATGCACCATTGTTTGGTTTTGATGTAGTTTTAAAGAAGCCTGCTTGAGCTCATTTTAGGGTCCAAAAGATGTGGTTTGAACACCCGGATTTCATGAGAATTGTGGATGATCCCTGGCAGGAAGAATGCTATGGAACTGAGTCTTATATCTTTATGACTAAATTAAAAAGGTTAAAAGAGGATATGAATATGTGGAATTGTACTGTGTTTAGGGATGTTCATAAGAGATTGTAAATGGCTGAAGCTTCCTATAGTGTGTGTTTAGATTTCTCAAATAAAGACCCTAGTGATGTAGATAAACTGGCTAAGCTGACTGAGGCTAAGAATGTTGTTGTTACTGCAAGGCATGATCTTACAGTTATGCTAACGAAAATATATAGAGAAACTTGGTTAGATGAGGGTGATAGTAATGATCGTTTTTCCATAACTCTATAAGGATGAAACAGAATAGAATCACTATTGTTGAGTTGGTTCAAGATGATGTTGTGATATTGACGGACGATAAAGATCTGAGTAATCATATTGTTGGCTTTTATGAGAAGAAGTTTGAATCTAGGAGTGTGCCTAGTCTCTTTGATAATGAACATGGGAAAATAACTGATGAAGAAGCTGTGTGTATGGATGCAGTTCCAAGTCCAAATGAAATTAAGCTAGTTGTACACCAATTGGGAGCAGAAAGTGCGCCTGGACCAGATGGGTTTTATGGTATTTTTTATAGGATGGCATGGGACATAATTCAAGAAGATTTGGTTGCAACTTTTCCTTTTGCTGGAAGGCTAGAAAGATTCCTAATGGTATGAATTCTAGTTTTCTTGTGTTTTTACCTAAAAAAAGTAGGTTCTAATACTCTTTCTAATTTTAGTACTACTAGTTTGAGTAATTTTCTTTTCAAAATCATAACCAAAATCTTGGCAACAAGATTAGGGAGTGTTTTGGATAAGTTGGTCTCTGAAAAACAAATGGCTTTTATGAAATGGAGGAACATACATGAAAACATTTGTTTGGCCTCTGAGTAGGTAAATAAGTTGAAGGTGAAGCCTAAATATGGAAATGTTGGTCTTAAGCTTGATATTACTCAGGCCTTTGATATTGTGAGTTGGCATTTTATCCTAGAGGTGTTTCGTCAATATGGTTTTTTTGAGATATGGTGTGGATGGATTCTAAATATTTTAAACTCTGCTAGAGTTTCGTTAATTATCAATGGTGATCCAGAGGGGTTTTTTAAGGTTGGTAGGGGTCTTCGACAGGGAGATCCTTTATCTCCTTTTATTTTTGTGCGAATAGAAGATGTTTTGAGTAGAAATATTTCTAAGCTGAATAGAATGGGAAAACTTAAAACTAAAAGGGTTTTCTCTCTCTTATTTATTTTTTGTTGATGATATTTGTAAAGGTAGTATTAATAGTTTGAAGCAGTTGCAAAAAATTCTGGGTCTTTATCAGATGGCTTCAGGCAAGAAGTTAGTAAGGCAAAGAGTAAATTGTTCATTGGTGGTTGTTCTAATGCAAGAAGGAGGCGCATTGCTAATTTTTAGATATGAATCTTGCTATGTTCCCTAATATACATGGGTGTCAATCTAATGTCGGGTATGGTTCGTGTTGATCATGTTCATGATGTGTTAGAAAAGATTAAAACTAAGCTGGCTAGTTGGTTGAGTGATATGCTTTCTTTTCAAGAGAGAATTGTTTTAATTAAGTCTGTAATAACTACATATTCTATTCAAAATATGAGTGTTTATAGATGGCCATTAAGAATTATTAAGGAGTGTGAAAGGGCAATTAGAAATTTTCTTTGGTCAGGTAATTCTCTGAAGAGTAAGAAGATGGTAATTTCATTTGATAAAGTGTGCTTCCTTATAGTAAAGGTGGTTTAGGTTGGAGGAGAATGGTGGTTGTTAATTAATCTTTGATTATCAATCTTTGGTGGAATATAATCACTTCGGAAAAAATCTGGGCACTTTACATGCGCGCTAAGTTTTTTAAGAATGATAGGTGTATTGTGGATTATAAACATAAATCTTTTATTCTATCTGGTATTAGATGGGTTCATGATATTGTCCTGGAGTATCCTAGATGGAATTTTGGTGATGGGAATGGCATTTCTCTCTGGTATGACAATTGGTTAGGGTGTGGGTCTTTGATTAGCATGTTTGACATATGGAGCTGGAGATGGAGAATTTGAATGCAAAACTGAGTAGTCATATTACTATTGGGGAGTTGAGTTTTTGTGAAGAGGTTGAGAATGTGCTAGGGTATTGTGGTCTAGAAGATGCTTATATACCATGTACAGTTGGAGGTTGTAACATAAGAGTCTGGATGCCAGATAAGTTGGGTAAGTTTAATGTCAATCAGTTGTGGAGGTTATAAGAAACAAGCAAGCTGCTAGTTTTGTTGGAGCTGGCTTGTTTGGCAGCATAAGGTTCATCTACGTTGGCTTTTGCAAACTGGAAATTATTAAATCCACAATGTTGTATAACTCAGGATAGGTTGTTAGGGATGGATATGAAGTTGGCTTCAAGGTGTTATTTATGTAAGAATGGTGTTGAAAGTCTAGAGCACATTATATGGGATTATTCTGTGGCTCAACATTGTTAGAAGTGGCTAGCTGAAATATTTCAAGTAAGGCATGTTCATGGTTTCAAGGATAATTTTAGGGTCATGAAGAATATAATTTGTATGATGTGTAACTTGTGTTTGATTGTCATTATGACTACACGGGCGGAACTATGGAAGTTAAGGAATGTTGTGTATTTTAATGGTGATACGGTTGACTTATATGCATTAAAAAATAAAATTCATCTTTTTGGTGTTAGGATATTCTTGTCGATTAAAAGGGTACATGAATAATCAATGTGAGGATTTAGATGTGTTGGATCTTTTCAAATTTAAACACAGAAAAATTAAGAAGTTCGGTCCAGTGGAGTGTTTTTGGGAGCCGTCAGATGATGATGCTATTATGCTTTGTTGTGATGGTGCAGAAGTTACTAATCCAGGGTTCTCTGGTGTTTGTTGCGTGCTTCGAGATCATCTCAGTTTGTGTATTGGGGCTTTGGCAGTTGGATTGGGCATTGGTACTAATTACACGGCTGAAATTGAAGCAATTCTAATGGGACTTGAATAGGCATTAAGTTGGGTTGTGCTTTGGATGGTGGATAAAATGGTGGTCTCATCGGACTCGAAGAGTGCAGTTTTGGCTTTTCAAAGTGAAATTCTGCCATGGTCTGTTATAGGAAGGTGGAAGAGAGTTAAAGTTAAAAATGATGTCATAGTTTTGAAGCATGTTTATCGTGAAGTTAATTTTACGGCAGACTCAATGTCAAAATATGCAGCAAGATTACAAATTGGTGAAGTAATAGATTTTGTAGGAAAACCTGACTTCCTCACGTGTTTAGAGGGTCAAGGAATTTCTTATTTTCGTTTCAAGTAATTTTTTTTCATGGATCTTCTGGCTCCGTGAATTTTTCTTGTAGATTTTGATGTTTTTTTCTTTAATGCATTTACCTTATCTAAAAAATAGCATTTATACAAGTAAAGAAAAGGAGGGTAAATGGCTTTCATCGACTATAACTACTAGTGATGCATCCTCGAGTATGCATCACGACATAATAGTGCCTTAGCACTATGATGCGTTCGCGGGTAAGCTTCACAGTGGTAGGGATGCTTCTTCAGGTAAGCAACAATGGATCAATGATGCTTCTTTAGGTAAGCATCACGGCATAATAGTGCTTTAACACTGTAATGCTTTCTCGGGTAACCAACATTCAATCAATGATGCTTCCTTGGGTAAGCATCATGGCATAATAGTGCCTTAGCATATAATGTTTTCTTGGGTAAGCAACATTGGGGTTGTGATGCTTCCTCTAGTAAGCATCACAGAATGATAGTGCCTTAGCACTATAATGCTTTCCCGGGTAAGCAACATTGGGGCTATGATGCTTCCTCTAGTAAACATCACTGGATGGTAGTGCCTTAACACTATAATGCTTTATCGGGTAAGCATCACATCATAATAGTTCCTTAGCACTATAATGATTTCTCGGGTGTACAACATAGGGGCAGTGATGCTTCCTCACGTAAGCTACACGGGACAGTGATGATTCCTTGAGTAAGCATCTTCAAGTAAGCTTCGGAGGGTAAGTGATGCTTCCTTGAGTAAGCATCAACTTCTAACCAACACCTCCTCCATATGTATGTCTTACTAGCATTTGTACGAGTAAAGAAAATAAGGGGAGGGGACATTCATCTACCATCACACCAAGGGATGCATCCTTGACTATGCATCACGGCATAATAGTACCTTAGCACTATAATGCTTCCTCTAGTTTTGCCAAATTCCTCAGGTATGCATCACCAATATGTTTTGTCAAATTCCTTACAAATATGTACAGTTTTCAGGCTTAATATGTGGTTATGTCAAAATTCAGAAATTTCGGTTTTGAACATTGAGGACAATGTGAAGTTTAAGTGTGGGGGAGTATTTAGCATATATAATTTTTAGTTTTTAGTTATTTTTACTCTTGTAGGTAAGTTTTTCCAAATTTTCATATATATTTGCTTGAACCTCCAACTTTTAGAGATTTTAGAGTCACTTAGTATACTTCTAGCTAAGTTTACATACGGAGTTCTTACCTAAATAACTGTACTTATAATTATTAGAGAACTATATTCGGTTTGCTTAGTTGTTGAGAGGCAATAGTCGATAAAAAAGGACTTAAATCGCTGCAGAATGAATTTAGTCATAGAGTTGTTGATCAATCATTTGTAGAGACTACATATTGTTACGTCAAGCGAGGCACCAGACCTTCAATTCTTTGTAGCTGTCTAAAAATTATGCTCTAGAGTGTGTGTCATCCTACGCTAATTCCAGGTAGAATGATGAGCAACCCAACGTCGTACCAATTTCAGTACTACCTTTTGATCTCTTGAGTGCTATTTCTTCAATCACGAGGGTACCAACATAATTACAAGCTTACAACATCTCTTTTAATCTTGTTTGCATTTAGCACCGCTCTCTCTCTCGACAACAACAGGTCCAAAGAAACACCATCATTATCAACAAGAGGAGCATCACAAATTCGAATGAATGTTGAAGACTTTCAAGGTTTACAAACAACGTTACAAGAAAGAGCAAATTTCAGATTCAAGTGAAGCAACAAGATAATAGGAGAATTGTATATACATCTTGAAGACTTATGTACAAGAGGGAAGAAAATCAAAGGATGAGAGTTATTAAAGTTTATGATATCAAGACAATACAAGTTGTAAAGAATCAAGTGGTAAAGTTCTTATCCCACGACCATAGTAATTTCATTAGTTATTTTACTTTGCAGTTTGTTTTTATTTTTCTTGTTTAAAAAAAAAATTAAAAGAAAAAAACAGAAAAAATATATCAATAGAAAAAAATATATTTTTCTTAGTGTTTGTTTCTTTTTGTATTCATTAAATAAGGATGTGGGAATAAGAAATCTATAAAGAAGTTTCAAACAAAAAGGAATTGAGGAAAAGAGTTACAATTGTCAAGGTTCTACAAAGTTCAAGAGTTCATCATCAACAGTTGAAGACCGAAGACGCTTCTATTGGACGTTGTGAGAGTGGTGCTAATTATAGATCGGACGACAAGGTAAGTAAACATTCTCATCCTCACATAGTGGTTGATTTTTTTTCTTAAAGGTCATCAGGAAAAAAAGGGTTCTTTTCGTCTTACGTTTCTATGGAATGACAAAATATGATTTGGAAGTTTTCTTTTTCTTCCCATCATTCAACGTGTGTAGGATTTTTATCTTCATTCCTGCCTGCACACATGAGAACCATAAAGTGCATCTTTTGAGTGCAATTTCATAAAACCCCATTGGTAAGGTATAAGTCGAAACACTCGATCGATCTCGAACCTAAATTCTTTCATATGGTTGGTTTTTTCCTAACTCAAGAGTTAAGCATGAGAATAATGTTCTTTGGATTTTCTAACTTCTTATTATTAGTATGCAGAAACTTTATGTCCTCATAACTCTTTGGATGCTTGTGACTTTGAAGTTGGAATAGGTTTTGTGGGTATACCTCTTGTAAACTCTCACGAGACTATAACTCGTCCACTAGGGATACCTATGTATTTTTAAAGGCTTTTTACACATGCTAAGTGTAATCATATCCCCAGTGAAAGGGATTTGTTGTATTAATTTAGTTAAGTTTAGATTTTTAGTTTGCTCGAGGACTAGCTAAAACTAAGTGTGGAGGAATTTGATAAGTGCATATATTCTCTATATTTTTAGTGTTATTTCATGCTAGTATTTTCTTAATCTCTAGTTATTGTATATTACGTCTTTTTTTTTGTTTATTTATCTTTTAGTAGGTGAAATCATCTTAAAGAAGTGAATGGGCACAAAATTGTGCAAGAAAAGAAGTGCTACAAATGAAGAAGAGCCAAATACCAAGTGAAATTCGTTCAAATTCAGTATTTCTCATTTCCATATTGAAGATAATGAAGAAACAAAGTTAACGGAGAAAGAATGAACTCATTCCGACATCCAATGAAGAAGTTATGAGAAAAACAAGTTCAGATTTGCTTGGGAGGGTCAGGCCATCGAGAAAAGGAGAAATCTCGGATAGTCAAGTTATCGAGGGAAAACTCAGGAAGAAATAATTTCCCCAGAGTTCCGGCCATCGTGAAATATAGAAATCTCGGAGGGTTAAGCCATCGAGAAAGTCAAAAATCTCGGAGGGTCAGGTGGCCGAGGAAGATACGAGAGTTAGGTATTTTTGACGGGTTTTATGCTATTTTTGAGTTTCCAAAACCTTGTATGACCGGGATTTGAGCATGGGCACCTACCTATTTAAGAGACTCTTCTAATTATTTTTGAAAGGAATCTCTTCTTTTATCAATTTTTTGGAGAGAAGAAGACAAGAGGAAAAAGCTAGGGTTTTGGAGCATTTTTATCACCGTAATTATTTCTTTTCTACTTTATCGTATGGATATCATGGATTTTATTGCATCCATCATTAGCTAAACTTCTTGTTGATTGAGGATGAATTCTAAGTTCTAATATATGATTCAATTTATCATATAAATCTATTTTTCAATGATTTCACATGATTATGGTTTGGTTTAACTACAATTAATGTTTATGATTTATTGATAAATTATTTGGGTGGCCAACTAATTTATTTATTTAGTAAATATAATGCTAATAAAGAGTTACGATATCTGTAATTGTTGAATAACTTTCACACAAGTAGAAATGGTGAGACCTTGCAGAGGGATTCTGTAGAGCAATCGCAAGTAAAATCAACACTAGAAAGTGGACCGAGCGTAGTTAGTTTAATTACTAGGATCATACATAAATTCATAAACCCGTAAGCATTTGATTTAATTACACCTTGAGAGTGTGCTTCAGGTGGTTCAGCCAGATAGATTCTGGTGACTAAGCGTACCTGTTACCGAGTGATATAAGGAATTTTGGGGATAACTAAGCATAATTGTTATCCAACGGTTGGTGATAATCTGTGATTAATAGAGAATGAATGAATATACTAATTTGATGATTGTTTAGTAACGAATAAGGATTTGTCGATCATATTCTCTCAATTGCTTATATCTTAATTATTTTTAATTGCTTTGTTAATTATATTTCACCTAAAATAAATCTCCTTTGTGACTTCATACAACTAAAACACCTTGCTCTTCGTGGGAACGAATCTTATTTACTACTATATTATTCATTAGTGAAGTAGAAGATAAGTGAATTAATTTGTGCTCCTACGACACACAATAATTACCCCCCTGGAGTCATCAGATCAAAGTCTCTAGCATTTGGTTTCATATGAGTAAAAAGCACGTTCTCTGGTATGTTAGCACTTCTTTGACTGCTTCTGCAAATGCTTCTACGACTTATTTGACTTGATTGACCAAGATTGGATTCATCTGGAATATCAAGACTCAATGTGTTTGTTATTTGGGTCAGCTGCCCCAAGTAATAATTCTGGATTTGGTGTGATCATCAATAATAATCGTTCAACCTTTTCCACAATTGTTGTTCTGTAGCTTCTACCCCCTAATACGGATACCGTCGTTCCATAGCTTGAGAAGTAATTGGAACAATAATAAGTTCCGTTTGTAGATTAATACTCGGTACCTCCCAGACAAACAGTAGCATAGATGACGAAGAAGAAGATGAACCTCCTTGGCCACTGGGATAAACAAAGAAGAGGGCGTTGCTAGTGGAGGTTGGAATAGAAGAAACGCGGGATCAAGTAGCAATCTACCTAGAGCTAGCATATCCATCACTTTCACATGTTGCGGCTCCATGCTAATGTTAGGCTTGCTAATCTTAATGAACCAACTGTTATAATCATGTTCGTCGATAAGGGCCACAACCAAGTCATCAACATGTTCCCATTCTTGACCATGTTGTATCAATGTACAGTAATCCTCAAAGGAGATCTCCCCAATTGGAAGTGGGTTGATTGTTTTTATTGTTCTCGTTGAAGCTATAGAAGATGTCTTTCCCCAAAGTACCAAACACCTTTCCTGAATTGAGTACTTAAAAACATTGATTGACGCAAACTCAACTGTAGCATCCTTTGAGCAGATTCACTTTGGTACTCTGGATAATCCGCCTACAATATAATAATAAAGTTTTGCCTTATTCTACACAATTGTTGAATCCTTTGAGACATCTCAGAGTGTTGACCGCCATCGGGATGATTGGGGATCCAGCTTTCATTCCAATACTTCTCTATAATTGGAAAAACAATATTATTTTATAGAGAGAAGGTTCACCAACACGGAAGTAAGTATACTACCAACACTGTGAAAACATTGGGAAATTTAATTAGTAGTAATTTAACATTTTAAAAAATAAAAATTAATTAGCTTTTTACCTCCAAGATTCCCCAAAAATAATGCAAACTCGGTTTGGAGCCTGAGCAATCACTGAGGCCTATGTACAACGAAAATAACAGTGCAGACCCCCATTCATACCTTGGAGCTAACTCTAAATTCTCAAGCGCATCGAGAAAACCAATAGGTGTTACTGGGCTAACATTTGGAAAAATACATTGTCCTAGCACATATAACAGAAACACTCTTTCGAGCTCATAAAGTGCTAATCTTTCTCATATATAGGATCCTCCCACACTTTTTGTTTATAGCGCTTTAAGAAAGAGTTCAACCCAGAGACTCTGTAACTACCAGCGTGGATAACTTTGTGGTCATTATTTCCTTCCTCATCAGCACTAGTACAATACACGACGTTGTTGCCATCTATTTTATGCTTTCCACTTCTGTTGGTAATATGGAACCAAATCTCCCTCCTATAGTATTCTCGTTAACATATAAGTATTTAACGTCATAACCCCTATACACAACATTTTGAAATTAAATTCGGTTATAAATCCCAAAGTCTGCATAACCTAATGTTTGCATAATCTAACGTTTCCATATATAAAACCAAAAATAAAAATATAAAAAATTAATTAGAGAACAAACAAACTTACCACATTAGAAATCCTTAAAATAGAACGTATTTGTAGTCTTCCACCAACGTTCTAATAATACTTGAACAACAACTAATCTATGATTCTTATTGTTTAAAAAATATAAATGATACCACAAATATCTCCGAACACTCTCTTTAACTGCATCAGGGAGCCAATCGTACACCGTTTTAATTTCACTCCACCCACCTCTTAGCTTGGTAAACTGACTTCTCTCTTGATGGCATGATATATGGTCATCAATTACACCAGTGTCCGCAAGTTGTATAACATGTTGGAACCCATCATCTTTATCCTAGTCTCAGTTCACTCCAAATATTGGGTCGCCTGATGGTTGTTCTTTTCTGTTCTTTTAAACCTTACGGTCATTTTAGCAGAAGATTTTTGTTGTAGTAAAAACTTTAAAAAGAAAATTTACTCTAGATGATTTTTTTTAGTTGGATATGAAAATATGAACGAAAGGATCTTTATTTATAAGCGGTAGAGAGTCGGTCATGAGCGATGGAAACTATTTTGAGCGACAGATTCTTTGTCGCTGGCGACAAAGACTCTGTTGCTCGAGAAACTCCTAGTCGCTTACTGTTTCTCTCATAGTGACGCAACCTATTTGTCCAGCCACCTGGATGGACAAATTAACTCATTTGATATGGATGCATGGGGCTTGCCTCAATAAATTGGTCTTGATGGGTTAGTTATTTATGGATTTAGAGAAAAAAAAAAGGAAATCATGTGCTCTTTTCAATAGATCATCTCTCTTAAAAGTATGATTAAGTAATACATACTCATTCAAAACTTAGTTGAGTTTTTGATGCTTACCAACTTGATTAAGAAACACCATTCATGTCTTTTCTAAACAGACATAAATTTTGATTCAGACCATTTTAAACTAATAGATATAATTAAGATTAGTAGACCAACTATGTTTGTTACACTTGTTAAAAAAGATCACGATGTTAATCCTCGGTATAATATGTACATGATTTATGTAGCATATAGGTATATATACCAATAAGAATTGCATAGCTGAGAAGATATAAATCAGTATCTTATTATAGCTGCTCTAATTTCTTTTTATAAGTGAATACTACATCCGTTTCAGAAAAAAAGTTACTATCATTTTTTCATTTTACTCTAAAAATAGGTTAAATGAAAAAGTGATAGTAACTATTTTCCTAAAACGGAGGGAGTAAAAAATATGAAGATACAACTCAAAAATAGAAAACCTGAAGTTTTTTGATAGTTTCCAGAGATATAATATAATTGAAAAGAATATTAGATTTTCCTTTTTCCTCTATCAAGTCTCGTATGGCAAGGCTGGTTTATTTTGGTAAAGTTAGTTTAATAAAATATCACCATGCTAGTTATCTTATTGGATGGGGCAGGGGCACAGAGAAGTTTTTGGCACATAGGATCAGGAGCCAAACAATACGGTCTATATAATATTTACCACGTCATTACTAAATTATAATTCTTTATCCCATTTTTCAATTTCGAAATTTTACATACACCGAGTTAAGTCATATATTACCAACATATATATATTATTTGTTGATTATATTGCATATATCATGTGTATAGTTCATTTAAATGATAATATCATAGTACCTAAGACGAGATATGTCAAAATAATTTTGTTACAAGTTAATGTGTGTCAAATTAGTATCTTTAAAACGAATTACACATGTATGTATGTCGTTCCTAAGTATCCCAGAGTCACGAACGTTAACCGAATAGTGGACCGGTACATTCCACCAAAACGAATAATACTCGAATGTTTGTCGTTTTGAACTTTTTCCTACCTCGAATTGCTAACTTGGGTAATAAGGATTCTGATTATTTCTACAGAATCCTTTATATAATCATTTTTATTCAAAACATTGGAGTATCTTCCCTTTTCAAATGCTTCCTTATTGGGTACGACTGGAATTGTCCCTCATTTAGTGAGGCGAGGCTTCGCCCTGTACCTAGTCCAAAGACGATTCTCATTAACAACTGCAATGTATAACCACAAAACCAAAATATAATAATATACATAAATTTGGAGATCGATAATGTATGATAAATCATTTCTTTTATAATCTAGAACTGAATACTGCTCGATAACGTATTAGTCTAATCTGAATTTTAACAATTCTATTAAGTAAACAAACATACGGTAAACAGAATATAACTATATTTCGGACAAATAAAATTTATCCGCTTATCGTTAATTTATTGATCTTTATTTATGTTTAGTAAAATCCTGATATATAAAAATATATATATATATGCAGCTAAACAATGAATTTCGAAAAACCGTAATTAATCATTCATTTTTGTATCCTTTTAATATTTCAGTAAGCAATTACAAATGCTTGAAAGTACTAGAATAAAATTGGTTAGAACAACCTTTGACAACATTTTCATGTCAACGAACAAGACAAAAACAATTGTATCCTCAGGTAAAGGTTAAAAACTAATGAAAAATCGGTAAAAAGATTACTTTGAATGTGGTACTCGTTCGTCTGATATGTCAACAACTTAGCATGTAGGGTCCACACTTAGGCTGGCAATCACATTGTTAGGCGCATTCTTTTTTCGATGATATATAGGCTTCAATCAAATAAATACTTTTAAATTTATTACTTGTTGGAGATAAAGCGTACATGAAAAATTGATTTTATTTTTTTAGGTTCCGACGAATTATCTGAAATAGCATCTTTATATGAATTTTTCGAATAGCCTATGGATGTCTTTTAGACTGAGTTATCTAGAAATGTAAAGTAATTTTGTTAACGATATCTTAGATAATAATTGAGTGCAAACCATAACAAACTGAACATGCAAATTTAATATAACAAATCAACATATATCTACACATTCCTTGTTTTACCCTCCCAACTACAGTAAATTGTACCATGGGATAATATTGAAAAACGAAAGACACATTTCTTTTTAGATGACATACTCGATGAACAATTAAAAAAAAATAAAGAAGAAAGAATAATACATAAAAAAGATATACATTGTATCATGATCATTTGTTTTATGGTGAAAAACAAATATACTGATAATAGTACTTTATGTGGATTCGAGAGATCAAAATCGTATAAGAAGAGCCTAAACAAGAAATGGTCGTTCACGTCTTGTTTCTGTAACAAAGGTATGGGTTGATCTTAGGCCAAGCACTATGGTGATCAAATCGCTTGGCTATAGCTTTAATCTAGCCAAAGGCAAGTACTATATGGCATTACTTGGCTATAATCTGTCCCAAAGCTTTGGCTTGGCTAGAGGAGGGATCAGATCTGATCCCTCATCTACCCAAGCTATAGAGACGAATACCAGTTATCCGGTCAAAAAAATACACTTTACGGATACCAAGTATCCGTCTCAAACGTGGGACGGATCCCAAGTATCCGTCACAATATTGACGAATTCTGGGTATCCGTCTCGTGAATTAAATTTGTTTGACCTTTTTTTCCTTACACCATTCTCACACCCGATCTTGGCCATCCATCACCATTAACGACTCTATGTTCTCCATCCTCGGATCCCAACGAATAAAAAAAAAAATTAAGAATTTTTCTCTATCTATAGCAACATCTTTCTCTTCTCAAATCACACCAAATCAATTTCTTTTAACTTGATTTCATACTCAAATCCCCTCTAATTTATCATTTTGTCTCAATCATTTGATATTTTTTTAAATTTTCTATACAACTCAAAATCTCTTCTCTTAATTTAGTTCAATATGGTTAATAAGAACTTTGTTCAAAAGAATATATTGATCTTACAAATGTTTTTGTTTGTGTGAGTTGTAATGAAATCATTGGTTCTCAGCAAGCATTGGCTATATTTTGGGAACGTATTCACGAATCTTTGTATCTCTTAATAGAAATGCTAATGATAGGGACCCAAGTTCCTATAACACCTTGAAGATCAAAAGGGGGTAAAAATGGTTTGAGAGGGGAGGGGGAAAAAACATTCTGAAAGGGAATGAAGAGAAACTCTAGCGTTTTTTTGTATAAAAATGCTATAGAGACGAATATCGGGTATCCGTCTGGTCAAGTCAACCAGTTGACTGAGACGGATACCTGGTATTTTTCTCGCACTATGCTGAAGGATACTATGTATCTATCTCAGCAAGCCAAGCCATAGCTTTGCCCCATAGTAGTAGTTTTTTGATCTCTCTATCGCTTGGATATAATTAAGGTATAGCCAAGTGATAGGTCACACCATAGTGCTTTCTCTTAGGGGAATGAAGCAGAAAAAGTTGAAAAATCACTTCGTGATGAAAATGGTAGTATGTAGTTATTGAACTATAGTGAAGACTGGATTTATAACAATAAATATGATTATTTCTATGATAAGTCTCTTGTATTTAGAATATTGAAGCCGTGATAGTAATTTATAGAAGTGTAATTTACATTGGTATTAAAAAATTTAAAGGTTAGTTAGTTATATTACAATTTCATATTAAATTAAACTTGGATTATATTTAATTAAATTAAGGGTTAAATATTTGAAAAAATATAATGAACACAAATTCGAAGTAAATTGCATATTCAAAGTCATCTTAAATGGATTTGAATTAGTCTCGATATGTAAGTATGAGCAATACCAAGATGGAGAGATGCTCATTTTATAAGGTGGAGAGTTTTGAAGAATAAAAGGATATTCCTAATTTTCGAGGACAAAAATTCTTTAAGGTGGGAAGAATATAAGGACTCGCAAGCAGGTCAAATCCATTTGAATGGTCAAATGATGTTTACGCCACGTAATGACTTAACTAATTTAATTTAAATATTAGTTACAGCAATTGATTAAATAATAATTTGGACATAAAATTAGTATCATTAGATATATCTTAAAAGGATATTTATAATGGATTACTTGAACACGTCAAATGGATATTAGAAGAGAAAGATACTACATTGGAAAGTTGATGTGACAAAATTTAACTTAAATCAACCGAAGTTAACCTTGACCATTGACCTATACTGTTGACTTTGGCTTGACTATTCCTCTGATTAGAACAAGATTAGCCCTTAGAAATCTTTGTGGGTTGGTAATAATAAAACTTAATCTAATTATATTTAGATTAAATTAATAGTTAATTATGTTTAGATTTAATGTCAAACACTCTATTTCATCCTGGCGGTGATAACCATTCGATATTGGTGCCCCACCAAATTCACTTAGAGAAACACAAATTGCAAAAATAAAAACAGAAGGTGATATAGTTGAGATAGACTCCGAAATATGGTGACAACTATCATGTTATTTCTAACACCTGAACTCTGTCCTTTTATGAATAGACCATTTAACTGGGCACACCAATTCCTATAAAAAAAAGAGCTAAGTTTCCATCTACCTATAATGGTTAGTGTCAACCTGAATTGTTCACAAGTTTTTAAACTTTGGAGTTTTATGTCTCATTAAAAGTTTCTCCCTTTACCCCCAAACTTAAATCTAACATTTTCCTCAATGTTCTAAAGATGAATGATTAAAAACATGAACAATGAGAAACTGTTACCAATTGAAGGAAAGGGGTTAAGGAAAGATATTACCGTGTCGCATGAGCATGGGTTACCTCCCAAGAAGTGCTAAGTTTAAAGTCTTCAACCAGACTAAGAAAGAATTAGTCACCTTATAAAACCATATAGCAATAGTCGGAACAACTGTGGGTCATCTGAATCAAATAGTGCTATCACAAATAAGAGGAAACTGCAACAGGCAAAGAAAATGAACAAACCGAGCACACCCTTATCTAGTTTTCCGTTTAAGACAACTACATCTAGTTGTGGTTCAGGCTCAGGCTCTATAAAAGGGTCTAGATAAAATATTTTCATGGGATGGATTTCCTCATAGGCAGGATCAACATGATCAGGTTGTAAAGTGTGGAGTAACTCAACTAAGAATTTAAAAGCACATAATAATAAACTGAATAATTGTGGATCCTCAAAGTCAACCAGATTTGACTCACATAATTGACTACTATGAAGGTGTTCATTCCTAAACAAATGTGTTGATTTTAATTCCCTAAAGTAATTAGGCTTAGTCTCAAAACTTAATAACTGACACATTTGAAATTCATACATTCCCACATATGGAAGAAAATATTTTGGTGGGTAAACAAAGTCAATCTTGGTATTATTTCCTAGGTAAACCACATCGACCAGAGGATGGGTTTCTAACAACTGAACTTCTTTCTGGACATCAACAGGCTCAGGAAATCTAGTTTGAAGATGATCTTGTAAAATGGTAGAGGTGCAAATGTCAAGTCCCAAGTTAGAGACCTTTCTAAGAGTTAAAGGTAAAGCACAGGTAGAATGATAGTCACCCCCAAACTTAGAGTTTTCAGTGTCTTTAGATAGACTAGTCACAATTTCCCTAATTTCTAGATCGTCAGATTCCCGAAAATGGTCAATTGCTTCTTCAAGGTTATAATCAGGTGGTGCATCCTCACTCATATTTAAAATCTTTACGAGTCTATCTTTGTTATCTAAGACTATTGTTTTTAAATCGTTGGACTCTATAACAGTATTCTCAGGATAAACCCGTTCCTTTAAACCATTATCGACTTCAACACAAGAAAATTATACATCGTCTAAAACAGTGATATCTCTAGTCAAATCCTCTTCCTTTTGAATATGTGAATAATCATTAAAATTATTTGGATTTGAACTAGAAATAACACTATCATCATGAAGCACAATTGGAGTGACAATTTCTTGATCACTCTGCCTGTATATTTTAAGTTCTTCACCAATAATATCCTTATCATCATAATAATATGAAGATGTTTGAACCTCGTCTAAACAAGTAGTGTTACCAATTCTATCCTCGTCCTCTTGACTAGGTGAATAACTATCAAGGGTAGCACTATATTGAAAATTAAGATTATTTTGAGCAATATTATTCTTTGTAAGACTTTCATTTACACTTAATGCAAACCAATTTGTACTCTCTGCTAACTGCTTTACGGATTCGTCTAGAGAAAGAGTTGGACTACTAATTGTTCCCCCCAACGTAATACGAACCTATTTCTATTCTCATCTAACTGCTTGAGGGATTCTTCTAGAGAAACAGATGGATCATAAGGAGTACTAGATAGCAACTGCTCGTGTGATTCCTCTAGAGGCATAATAGGTTCATTATAAGGACTATTAGGTTGCATCTTCTTTAGGGAATCCCTCCAAGACAAAGAACTTGAATCATCATAGGGAGTACTAGATTGCATTTGCTTTAGGGCATCCCTCCGAGAAAAAGAACTCAAATTTTGCTCATGTGATTCTTCTAGAGAAGGATTTGGGTTATCATAGGGAGTACTAGATTGCATCTTCTTTAGGGAATCCCTCCAATATAAAGAACTAGATATTTGCTCATTTTCATGTTCATATGACGGGTGTGTATATGAATAGTAATTGGGATCACCCTGGTATGAGCAATAACCTCCAAAAGGTTGATGGTGGTCCCGACTACTATACACAATGTTGATAGTACAAATAATGTCTATTTTGAAATTCAATCGGATATTCATTGTATTGGTCCTCATAATACCAGTTCTACATTTTCTAAACACTTCATAATATATTTACAAAAAAAAAAAAATCCTAACAGGAAAGGGTTTTAAACATATAACAAGCAAGGCTGACTCAACCAAATCAAACCTATTGAATCTAGCAAAAAAAAAGAATGATGGCTCCACTTAGATAGTTTCTAGACCAAATTTTATTCCTTCGAAAGGCAACTAGTTATAGTTTTAGCAAACCTCTTAGAACGATCCGAATTAGATTAAGTCGAAGAGAAACAGGATAAGCTCTAAGGAGCTTTGATAACCCTATCTCTTTGGCAAATTTTCCCAGGATTACAAGGCGGCTCTAATTAACTTAAAATATTCTTCCTGAACTTCGAGTTAGGCTAACAAAGTAACCAATACAGTCCTTTTGAACGAGTTTCCTATAAGCTGGTTACCCTATCGGTCTCTTTTTAGTCAAAATTTTAAGGTTTAGGTTCGCGTTTGGTAGTGTGTTCCTAAAGCGGGCAAGAAGAAAACGGTGATGAAATCCGAGTCCCTATCTTATATGGCCAGTTCTTCCCTTTACTAGAAAAGTAAATCTGTATTCAGGTCCTCAGCATATATGCGTACGAAGGAATACAGTAAACCCACTTGCAGAGGATTCGTGGGTTGATCGAGTCTTACCTCCCATACCAGACGGGCGATGAACCGTTGAAGTCGACTCGGGCCACCGACTCCTTTGTCAGTGTACGAACCCGAGGGGCCGAGACAATATCGTAATTGTCGTCCTTCCATGTAGCAGTTTATATTTAAATTACCCTTTCTTAGGGTTTAAAAATAATAAAAATGTCCAAATTCCAAAATAAAGTCCCAAAAGTGTCCAAAAATAAAAGAAAAATTACAGAGATAATTAATACAATTTTCTAAACAAATAAAATCTAAAGAAAAAAAAAATCTAAAAATAAAAGTCTTTGTCTTCTTCTCCGTTCTTTAAGATTTAACTTTTAACTCCAAGTCCTTAACTTTAACTTTAAGTCTTTAATCACCAAAGTCTTTAGCTTTATTTCCTTTCAATCCAAGAACCAAACCTGTAGCAAAAAGAGAAATACCCAAAGAAACATAAAATAGAACAAAATAAAAAATAAAAATAAAACCTAATAATAAATCTAAAACTCTAAACCTAAAAACAAGTCCGCGTCGGCGGCGCCTAAAATTGATGTGATTTTAATATAGTGGTAAAAAGGGTTTGATTCTCATACTTGTGAAGATTTGATTTCTAGACCTAATTTTTAATGACTAAAAATAAAGAAGATCAAAGTTGATTTAAAATTGATGGGAAGAACTAGGGCTAAGATTCCACTATTAACCAATATTTCAAGTGATAAAATCTTACAATTCTTGTATTCAACTTATTCTAAATATTGTCGAAGTTAGGTTTTTAAAAGAATAATTGTAAATCGAAAGCATGAGACATCAAAAGTTTAAAACTAAGCATGACCCATCAAAAGAAAACACAATTATTTGAGAAAAACCATTTTTTTCAATTTAATATAAAGCAATTAATAATAAAAGAATTGTAAATAATAGATAAAATAGAAGTTACCACTTATTTATTGGAGAAATAGCTTCCTCCGTCGCCGCAGTGATGATGATTAGCTCATTGTTTTGGAAACACCCTCAAAAATATATTTCATAGCTCAAAATTGCTTACAATGGTGAAATAATAATAATACATGAGAACAGAGACGCTTATAAGCGTTACAGAGAAGTGTTCTCTGCGTTACAAAAGAAGGAAAAGGAAACGGGAATAAAGAACGAACCTCATGTGCTTCAGAAATAGGACTGCTTGAAGGACTGTGTTAGCGACAGTATCAGCGACAGTTCCTTGGGAGACTTATGTTCTTCACCTTCTTCTTCACCAGCAGCAGAAGTATTTTCTCCTGGAATTTTTTCGGTGGCTCTGGCTCGTTTGTTTCTCGTTTCTCTTGGCTATATATAGTATTAATGAACCCTAGAAACCCTAGAGAACCGATAAGGACTCCAAAAAAACTCCCGATCAAACTCAAATTACGTGTAAATCCTAAAAAAGGGTCAAATTCCTTTTTCCGGCTTGATTCACTCTGCAGCCATTTTTTCCAGGTGAAACACGTTTTGTGACATGTATTGATTCTGTTTTGGTTGTTTACTTCCCTTGGGTAACTCATAATCATTTCCAAATCCCTTAGAATTCGATTACAAACAACTCAAGAAGATTCTCACGTGAAACCCAAACTTCCCGCCATTTTCGTGATTTCAAATTCAAAGGGAAGGGGTGCCCCTATCCAACAGTGAGGTGCCTTTAACAATTTGTCCTGGGTGCGTATAGTAATTTTTCTGGGTGTCTTTATCAACTTTTCGAGCCAATTTTTTCGCAATTATTTATTTCTCAAAAATACCTACAAAGACATAAAAAGTCATAATAAGTACAAAATCGAACACTATCAAAATAGATAATCGAGCACAAACAAAAATGTGTCTATCAATTGGTAATAATAAAACCTAATATAATTATATTTAGATTAAATTAATAGTTAATTATATTTAGATTTAATTAATGGGTACCCTTAATAAATACCTAATTAACTGCATACTAAATATGTATTTTTATATATCTGTTTGACCTCAAGTCGATGAGATTAAGATGGAGTGACGTGAGGAGCACTCCTTCCGTAATTAAAGGAATAAATAAGGATAAGTCGAGTTTATTTCTTGATTCCCCTAACCTCCTCGGCCGACCATTCTTTTTAGCGGTGAGAAATATAGCTCGATATTTCTCGAACATGTCATAGACCTCCATACCAAAATCTTAATTGATATCCCCCCCATTTGTGTGACTGAGTCATCCTTTGTGATGATTTGTTGGTAGGGTAGCAATACTATATGTAGCCGATGTTGACAGAGATAAGAATATTCCCTAATTTGTGTGTTATAACTAGCTTGAGTCATGTGGATAGCACGAGATTACATGTGGATTGTGTGTGAGACACAGAAGGAGCTGAGGTTAAGCCTCATTTTTGTATGACCGACCATGTATAAGGCTCGAGGATAAGGATTTGTTTGAGACTTAGTATGCATGAATATCGTGTTTGTACGAGATTGAAATGATCTTGTGGGGCTCAAGTCTGAAGGAGTTAGCTGGGACATGCTTATGAGGCTCAGGTCTTGTGGAGTCAGTTATGACATGCTCACGATACTAAGAGTAAGGTCTGTATATGAACCTCAGAGTGTCTTTTGTTTATATGAGACTATGAAACACTTGACTTGATTAGTGAATCTCACGGGGATGTTACTAGGAGTCAGTCGCAAACGTGTTTATTTAAGAAGCGGACATAAGCAGTACATCCAGTCGAGGATGTACTAGGAATCAATCACGATGATCGTAAGACTTTAGTCGTGCTTGTGAGACCGAGGCACGAGTCGTGCTTGTGAGACCGAGGCATGAGTCGTGCTTATTGGAGACCTAAATCTCGCTCATGCTCCTAGAGTCAGTCATGGACGAGTCATGAGGAAAAAGAACATATATGGCTAGTGTATCCAACATGGGATATGCTATGAGTCATATATATGAGGCCTTACAGCCGATAGCTGAGTCTGGTGAAGGCCGAGAGATGAGTCTCTCTCATGAGGCTGGGAGATGAGTCTAGCTCAGGAGCCCGATAGTAGAGTCTTGCACAGGAGACAGAGACATGGGTTGGGCCCATGAAGCTAAATTTTTCCATGAAACTCACACTGAACTTTCAATAACCATTTCTTTCTTGCCACAAAATTCATCATCTACATGAACATTTCAGTAAAAAGTACTATAATTTTTTATATTCCCAAAAGTATCATTATCATATAGAGGTTTCACATTATTTTTTCCCTTTATGAATGGTTTGAGAGGAACCCACGCCCCCCCCACACACACACCACCACCACCCCCTAAAACACGTACAAAAATTAGTAGGGGGTGTTTTTGATCTTATGCGGTTATGTTTGAAGGGATAAACTCTGGGACTCACCCCACGGTAGGTGTAGAATTTTTATTTCGGGAATTTGGAGCAATAAAGTGGGGGAAGGGAAGTGATTTCGGAGAAAAACTCAGCCAACTTCTAAAATATATGTGGCAGTGAAGTCATATGGTTCCGTACATCCGATTTCAGAAATAAACTCTGCCATCTTTTGAAATATCATCTGTAGCAGTGAAGTCAGATGGTGCCATATATCTGATCAAAGTTTTGGAATGGAAACTCAACCAAGCATACTGTGTTTGGAAACTAGCTAGCTAGATCCTAGTTGTCTGATATATAAATGGTCACATGTGCACCATCTACATGGCTTAGGTTTTTGGAGTCGTCAACATGATCAAAGCACATGACTTGTTGTGTTTGAAATAACAAATAACTAGCTACCAAATAGCTTGTTTTCTAACAACTTTGGATTAAGATTTTTTAATGGGTCATGTTCCCCACGGCCACCAATGTACCCAGAACCGGACCCCATTATAAAAATTGGGTTTGGTTTTTAAATTAGTGGATCTAAAATCGGACCCAATAAAAACCCTGTGTCGTTGGATATTTAGAAAGTTATCAAAAAATTCATATAAAAACCAAACATTTTTCTCTTTTTTTGAATTCAAATTTCCTAGAAATGTATTATTATGTCTTTATTGAGGTTTTAAATAAAAATTAAATATAAGAGAAAATGGAAAATGAGAAAAAATCATGGTCAAAACTAGATAAATACTTTGAATTTTGCTAAAAGCATTAATAAAAGAAAGAATAATCAATACTTACAACAACAAAAAAGTGTAATCTATTAGACCCAGCGGCCATGATACATTCACTATTTGGTAGTGGTGGCAAGGATCTCTCCCCCTCCCAGATCAATATTCCATCCGACGGCTATGGGTTAAAGTCCATCTGGTTCCCCCTTTATAGGTTACTACCGTCCCCATTAATTAGTAACCCCATCCCTTCGCCTTCTTCCTTCTTCGTCTCATTCACTCTATTATTTTATTATATTGTTTGCGCTATATTTTTTTTATTTTTTTATTTCGTGTCAGAAAGCTCACCCCCTACCCTACCCCCCCCCCCCTGAATCTATTATGGTTCCACATCCTAATTAGGTTTGATCTCTTATTCTGATGTTATAATTTTTCATTTGGTCAGCAATTTGTTTTAGATTGTATATATTCGTTATCTGGCTACCATGATCATCCGCCCTGCATTCTGATTAAACATATTAAGATTAGAGTTTCTTATGTGGTTCTGTTTTTTTTTTTAATGAGTATTAGATCTATATTTATTGGGATGCTTCTGTTATTTTAGATGAAATGTATTTGATCATCCAACATACGTTGTAATTTTACGGGTTTTTATTATAGTTCCTTATTACGATTAGGTTTTCGGATGAAATATGAGATTCAGTTGCTCATGTACCCTAGGTAAATAGATTTCTATTTATCATCTTTCTTATTATTTCGATTTATAAATTTCGATCTATTAAATGTTTTTTAATTGATTTTTAGTGTTTTAATTATTTGACCTTATTACTAGATGGTTGTTCGATGAAATATGAGATTTAGTTGCTCATGCACCCTAGGAAAATTGTGAGAAAAGGGGGTTCTTTCGGTGGAATACAGAGATTCAGATTCGATGGTGATTATTCCGCATAAATTTTTGTTTCACAGAGTTTGAGGCCCTCAAGTCCAACCTTCGAAACATCAACCTTACATGTAATATTCTTTAATAAACAAACATACATGACCGTTGATGATGGTCGTTCGTTGTTCCCGAAATATATATCTCTTATGTATAATACCAATTATACATTGGAAGAATACGTGATGAGACAAAATAAGCCGAGAATACTACTATAAACTTCGAGATTATGCAGGATTATACACGAAAGATTTTTTTTTTCCCTCACTTTAGACCTATGTCTCTTATCCCTAGGAGGTATTCCTCCACGCTTTTATGGAAGCTTTAACAATTTATGGGTTGGTTGTGGCATTAACACTTTTATTTGTGAATCCTTTTGTTTAATCCTAAGAATTTGAAAGTTTTTTTCTAAATTTTATTGCCCTGGATTTTCCACCTTCTTTTATGAATTATGACCATAAAAGATTAGTACATAGGGGTAATTACGAGTCAACTAAATCAAAAAAAATTGATGAATCCTGACGATAACTTCGTTATATTTTTTATTCTTATTTATCATTATTTAATTAACCAATGAGTTCCTTACATTGGTTAACTATCCACTACCAAACATAGCAGTGACTTTCCAGTACAAGGTGTACTTTTATTTTCTTAGTTGGATGTTGTTGATCAAAAAAACTATCCACTTTTACTCTCCCTGCACAAGGTGTACAAAAGGGCACCTGTGATGTCCACTGCAGAATTTTAAGGAATCTCACTTAGTATTTGTTCACTTTACATGCAGATGTTTTTGGTTTCTTGAAAACCATCACCAACATCCAAGTGTTGCACAGGCACGGTGGTCAGTCGAGCAGGCTGCGCCAGATCACCCTTAAAAATCTAAGGTATACAAATTGTAACTTTAGTCGTGTTATGGTTTGTTAGTGGCAATACATGATGAAACATTTTTATCTCCCACAGCGGCTCAACACTAAGATTGCGTTGTGGGTTTTTTTCGTAAACCAAGTAAGAAATGACCCGATTGATTGTGATTCCATTCCCTTCCCTGTATTGGTTGTCGTAAGCACCACCTTTGTTAAGAGTTACCAAGTATTCCCATTTATATTAACATATTTATTCTATAAATTAATTTATATTTGGGGTATTTATACAGACCAACAAATCTAATATTTTTTTAATATGACTCAGCGAAGATCACCCTTTCATCGACAAATGCAACCACCTGAAATTGTTTCCATGCGATAAAGGTATATTTTCTGTTTTATTTTATTTATTTATTTTTATTTTCCGCCAATCATTATAATTCTTTCGTGCTTTTTCTCAGCATTGTACGCTTTTATTTCCGATCTATGCCAGTAATTGTATTATATGCAGGTGCCCTTTGTCCAGACATCCCCGCCACATTACAGTCCCGATGAAAAAAAGAAAAACACCCTTTCTTAATCTTGAACTCGGGAACCAGAAACCGTATCTAAACTCCTATCGACTAAATGGGATCCTTCATGCTAGGTAATTTATTACCCATTTTAAATTATGTTTATGTTTTGGTTTTAAACTTATGTGCATCTCCGAAACCGTCGACGAGTAAGTAATAATCGGGATCATATTGCTAATGTTTCCACACATATTTTACCCATTTGTCGTATATTTAGGCTTTATCACAGTCCAACCACAACATGTGGATCCTGAAACCCACACATTTCTTAATTGAATACGCAAGCTAGGTAACAATATGATGTCTCCTTGCATGGTCTGTGTAGTGTAATATTGTTGCACTTTTAGCTCTTCTTGCTGTAATGCCTGCCTATGAATTATTTTTTAAAAATATATTAAACCTCACAAACCATGATAAAGGTACATCTAATTCCTTTTTAAGCTTTTGATTCAGGCAAAGGGATTTCACGGGCTTACATTAATATAGACTTTGTATTGCGGGCTTCCAATGTAATAATGTGTAAAGATACTGCAACCAAACTGATGATCAAAACCGGATGGCAATATCTTGCCTGCCATTGGTGTAGCAAGAGACTTATTGGTGATGATAGTGACCTTTGGTTCACTACATGTGAGGTCAGGGATGAAATCCCCATTGCCAGGTAATTTTAAAAAATCTCTGTTTGAATGTCTGCAAAAGCTTTAAAAGAATCCATACATCTGCCATTATAATAGCCTAATGGTCCTTTTTTCAAACTCAGGTTTATGGTTCGCTTTGAAGTGGAGGACCACATTTTCTAATTAGACACATCTTAGCATGTTGGATTTGTCTCATAACATCCAAACATGACCTATCCCTTCTTGTTTTATATGATACATTTTTAGAGTTTTGGGTGAAAGATGTTACACCTACAATATGGTGACAACTGGTAAGTCTTAACTATTTTTGGGTAATATTTGACATCAACTTGCCAAATATATCAGGCACCTTAAATGATGTAGTTTAGTGACTTTCAAAAAAATGTTAGTTAAGAGTCTTGAGACAATTGGAATCTTGGAAAAGTGAACAATAGTTTAAACCATATTTGATAGTAATCTATCCCCCTATCATCTATTTTTTAGTGTTTTTTTTATGAGCAATTTTAAAAAGGTAGAACTATAGACCAAAGCTATATTTAGGTTAGTTCAATTTGTATGAGGTTTAACTCTTGAATCAGTTCCGCATTTGGTACATTATGGTAGAATCAGCGGAACAAGTAATCTTAGAGACTGTAGTTGTGGTACTTTTTTTTTTCTGTATGGATTTATGAATCACTATTTACACTAATAAAATGTTTTTATTTCCTATTATCTTTTTCAGGAGATTGAAACTGGATTTGGATATGGTCAATGGCTCCATGGAGAAGCTGTAGCAACTGGAATGGTATGTTTTTTTCTCGTACCTTATACATTCAGTATTTAGATTTCCCTTTAGAGTGATTGATTTTATATTTGCTGAAATATTTACTTGGTTATGCAGGTTATGGCAGTCGATATGTCTTACCGTCTAGGTTGGTTTGATGAGTCCATTGTAAAGCGGACATACGATATTTTACAAATGGCCAAGATGACGATTACCCCGCCAGATATTATGATTGTAGAGATATTTTAAGTCTTTCATGGTTGTAAGAAACAATAAACTCGACCGACTGCATGTTTTGAATATTGGTTAATTAATTATGATGACATCATTTACGTTTTAACTTTATAGAATGATAATGTCAGAGCGATGACGCTGCAAGCGAAGTACCCTACAAATCCTTGAAATCCAGTCTTTGGTTTAGTGAAAGTAGTTTAAAACCGCCACTTCAATGTTATTAACTTTAAAAGTCCTCTTATGCATTTGACATCAGGTGTCATTTAATTAAAGTTGTAAATAGTTTGTCTTTCACCTTCCTGTAGAAAAAAAACCACCAAAAGGTTTACCATCGAGCCAACCTAACGAGTTGCTTTCATTGATTACTGACACGGGTAGATCCTATTTGTCTGAAGTATTCGATGAGAAATCCTTTGAGAAAATTCAGTCATCGTTTCCTTTTAAGAGCAATGAACCTCTTCATGGTTTTCTTTCTTTTACGAAAACGATTATTGTTATTGGAATCTGTGATCCACCATACAACTCTACTAATCAAGGTCCTGCTCCACGAGTACTTACATGTGAGGATCTTGGAACAGTACATTCTATCTGAAATTAGTGATAACAATTTGCAACTACAACATCCTATACAAGAGTGGGGCAGTATGGATCCAAAAGTTAACCAGTCAAAATCTGAGGTCAATAATCTAGCATCCCAACACATTCTCCCTTTGTTGCAGGAGGGAAAAAGCATCAACGATTCAGTGTCATCCTCCAATCAGGATTTACAATCCTCGAAAAATCTTCATATTTACGAGGGAGGATCTATTAGTACTTTGAACAATTTGAGTCAATGCAGTTCTCAAGTTCACAATGATGACAATTCTCCGACTCTTGGAACTCTTTTTGGGTCATCCTTCATGAAGGAGCTTCAGTCGGCATGAGCTACAGTTTCTACACAAAGAGATTCAATTGTTGGGACCCTAAAAACTGAACTATTTGGCCCACATGGATTATCTTGGAGTTGGTTGGTTTATCATTCAATATCATGCTAATCAAGAAATGGTTGTTTAATTTTAGAAATATAAAAATGCTCTCTGGATTATTCTCATTTAGTGCATGATTACTGCCAGTGAACATTTTTGAATAGTTTGATGTGCTTGAGGATGTTAAAGAATGTGGGTGGAAAGGACCCTAACATACTTATCATTATTTCTTCAATTAAAAGATAGTGGGTTTTAAGTATGTATAAATGTTCATTCATTGTTGTATTGTCCTGATGAAAGGGGTATTGGGGTTGAAGGGAGTGTGGCTGGAGTTGTGTGATATGTTTGAAAATATGAAGAAGCTCAACCCCACGATCTTTAAGATGTGTTTTAAATGTTGTAATTATGATAATATGAATGTTTTATTCCTTTGTATGTTGTCGTACTACAATGAATCTAAACTCGATTAATATCATAAATCATCAACTATCATAGAATTAACTCACGTAAAGTGATTTTTACTCATTAAGTCGTCGTACAGTTGTAAACCATCCTTGGAAGTGCTATCTAAATGTTGGAGTAAATTTCACTTCAAAATACCGAATACGAGAGAATCATAATGGGGTTTGCAAAAGTACTCCTTCAACTGAGCAATGGGTTAGTAGTAGTAGTAGGGGACCAAAAATTAGAGTAAAGTAAAGTAGCTAAGCACACGGAGAAGTCCTTCATATTTTTTTGTAATCGTTTAAAATGTTGTTGGTACTTTCTACTTGAGAAGAACTAAGACTTTGTCCTATTGCTACTAATCAAAACAAAATCTTCACATAGACAATAGAACTTGAATAATTTATCTGTCACAAATACTCCAACTTCAAGATCATCATCACGATTCATAAATCCGCCGGAGACTCCATATATATTGAGTATATTTATGTTATGTATTGAATATAAAGAAATAATGATAAACGTGTTATTGCAGCAAAATATTACAAGGTGTCACATAGTAGGAATCTGCGAAATATACCGTCCATGTTTAACTTTTACATAATAGATTTATTCGTTTCTTTGCATCTCCCAGGATTTCCGGTAGAAATTTAACGCTTCCTCATACAGGGCCATTTAAGTACCAGTATATATTTGCTTCAGATAGTCATGGAGACTCGTACTAGGCTTCTATTTGAAGTAAACTTATACCATCCTTTGGTGGGTTTACAAGGTTAGATATCGTTGGTCTTGGATGGCGTCCGTTCAGGTTTGTTGTTATAGGTCAAGACACATCTTTGTGGTTGCAATGGATTTAAGTAGAATTTGCAAGGATCAAGGTTTTGAAGAGGCATTGTGGGAAGTCTATCAATTGGTGAAAACTTTTTTGATGAGAATAATATCCAATGTAGTACTAGACATGCAATCCACGGGTGTTAATTATTCCTTTGTGCTCTACCATTTTGTTTCAATTAAGAAAGCATATTAATTAAGATACACCTTTGACGGAAAAAATATATGAGAAAGTTGGAATTGGGCTTTGCACCTCTGGATGGTTCTTCAAATGTGACTTTTAACTGTTGAATGCACGTCTCAAGCACCAAATGGGATTACAGGGACTGAGGCTTCTTTTGCTTTCTCTATAGTATCGACAATTGGTGTGGGGACAAAGTTTTTCCACCCATCGTCTCGCAAAATCCATGAGTCATATAAAGAGATGAGAAGGGTTATGTGGTTGCCTTGATTTTGAATAATAACAATTGGAGATGCGACAATTTCGGATTGTTCGAATATAGAAGAAGACCTATTAGTAATGGATATATCGAAGAAAATAGCCCAACTTAGATGTCGATGAATTAGCACCACTAGAAACGGGTCATGCTGGAATGGTTAATAGTACTTAGCAATATGGTGGGAATCATTTGGATTGGGATACTGATAACACTGTTATGAACAATGATGATGATTATAATCACAATCATAATAATTGTCCTAATTAGTCTTAGTAATGGTGTTGAGGGTGGAAACTCTGAATATGTTGGTGATATGAGCACGATAAGTATGAAGTTTGAGATTCATGGAAAAATTAGTGTTATTTTCCATGGTATTCATGGGACACGGACAAGGAAAGAAAAAATTGCAATTAGGCCTTATTTGTTTTGTTTATTCTTTGTATAACCATGAATATACTTGGGCTTCTTCTTAATATTTATGTGTTAGTTTTTTTTCTTTCGCAACCAATTTGTAATCTTTTTGGTGCATCTTCACTGAAGTAATGTGTTTGCTTGAGTTTTATTTACAAAGAAATTGGGTATATTTTTATTGATTTCCAGTTACGATTTTCTCCTTCCTACGTAGGTTTGTATTTTCAGTATATCTCTTTCACGAACACTCATTTTTCTTTTTATTGAAATGAATCTTATATCCTCTTTATGCAGTGGCTGATTATTAGCTTCTTTTAATTCTGCAGTGACTAATAGTTTCTTTCAGTCATTGTCCGTAATATTGTCGTTCTATTCTTCAGCGAACCTGACGATAGAGAGGCCTTAGATTATGCTTTCATAATATCAGGAAACCCTATTATTAGCATTATGGTTTATTATTTTATTCTTAGGGATGAAACAAAAAAGGTGGTCGAGACTTCTGACGACGATTCTACAGATGAATTCATGTTAAGCATTTTTACTGATAATGATAGAGAGAAACAGGTGCGTGAGGAGAGTATTAATGATTTTTATTCCTCCTTCCATTATTATTCTACTACTTTTCTTGAGTTCATCCAAGCCAGTGCTACAAGATTTAAAAAATTGATTTGGTACTGGTGGTGTTGATTTCTAAAGCTTCTTCAAAAAGCATTTCATACTTCAGTTATTTTATTTGCTTAAACTTTATTCATGGTTTATAGAGAAATCTTGTTGTTAGTTTTGCATCGAAGAAATTATAGCAAAATGTGAGAGGGGGTGGTATTATAAGATGATCTCAATGAATTACAGCAAAATGTAAGTGGAAATGGTGTTAGGAGATAATCTCAAGAATGTTTTTGATATTCAGTTAATCAGTTGGACTTGAGTCGGTTGATAAAGTTGTTTATTAACTCGTGTCTCTTGAGTCCTACCAAGACAACAATCACTTGAATTTGAATCAATTGATGAAGTTGTCCATTGTAAACAACAATTGTTTAATGTAGTATCAACCATGTATGAAAAAAGTAAACAAAATAAAACATTATAAACTTAATGATATTGTATATATTATTAATCAGGTAATTACAATTGGCATAGATAAGTCCAAACGATGTTAGAAATGGAGTGCATAGATTAATTATGGTAACTTAGAAATGACTATGAACTTATCCAATATATAAACCTAATATGCTTCAAAATAAATAAATTTATGAACCTAACAAATTTAAACCATTAACCATCTTGGTAAATGTCATTGCTCTATGTTAGTCGATATGAACACTTAAGGACTAATTTAAATAAGTTAAGAAGAAATTGACAATCGGTGATTTAGAGAAAGCAACTACAAGATATCGCCCGTGCCATTACAGCACGGGTTCAAACCTAGTAAAATACACGATACTCAGGGTACCCAATTAGACTCGATAAGATTCTAGGTCCATACCAGGTACACCCATCGGGTATCCATATTGCAAATGAGTCTAAGTTTTAGACCTGAACCGGATACAACTATCGGGTATCCAAACTGCTAATGAGTCCAAGTTTTAGACCCGGAACCGAATCTAAATCAACCAATAATCGTGTACCGACTGACAGCCCTCGTTGAGATCAAATTTGCAAATGTTTGAACCAAACGTCATAACGACACAAGTTCAAAGAGTGCATCAAGTTATCTACTGTTAGTATAAATATTATATGATTACTGCATAATCAGAACAAATAGGCATTCCCATCTGCTAGTAGTCTCGGGATACAAGAAACACTATGCTTGGAACTCATCCTTCCAAATTAGTTATAACAACAAACAGAAGTCCCATCGACGGATTCAGATGAACCCTCCAGAGATTTAACTTTTTCCGTGACAGTTATTCATTAATCGACTACTATAGACACCAAATTACACCAACTCTGTAGTGCAATTGATGCAAAAAGACGAAAGTCATAGGATGAATACAAATACGTAACATTAGTAAAAAATGATCTAAATGTTAATTTTATGTGAAAACGCATTCTCATCTCAAGCCTGTAAAATTGGTGTCAGACACATGATTGGAGGCTTTAAACTACGAGGGTTAAGCAACTAGAGAAGGGATAAACTCTTTACTGACGTTTACACTTGAACCAATGGCCAACACTATGGACAACAATCCATAGTTGCGCTTTCAAGTACTGCTTGTGCAGTGAAATTAGATCAAGGTCTTAAGCCCCGCGCCACATTACTCTTTTACCGTGCTCGGTTGGGGGAATCAACGGCCTAATAATCCGATAGCAAGGTAATTGGTACAATTCTCCCAACCCAACATGAACTAAAATCTCAGAGTTCGATTCTTCAGAAACCGGATTACCTCCAACATCCCAATTTGGATTGCATCCTCCATTGGATGCAATGAATCCAATTAAAGGACTAAACTACTCTTTAAAAATATCAGAAATTAAGATCCTTTCTTCAGAACTTTACCTCGGTTCAGAATAATTTGAACCGTGCTGAGAAAATGGAAAATCTTAACTCTTTTTTTTGTTGTAAGATACCTAAACAGATCGAGATTTTTATTTCTAGGTTTTGTTTTTGTGACTGATTCAATTTGGGTTTCATTAAAGTACGAATTAGGAAGATTTGAGAATCAGATCTTGATAAACATTTAATTGAATTTGTGATTTGATCCAATCAGATGAAGTTTAAGAACAAATCGGATTTTCTCAAACCTTGTCTTGTTTCGGTGACCTACGGATGATGATATTGAAACTTATTTGAGGAGATTAAAGATCGATAACAGTAGATTCCCATATATTGATTCTTTTTACCGGAAAACTTCAACCAAACAGTATATATTTAGTCAAGGAATCAAGTCCCTTGTAATCCAATTGTCAGAATCGTATTACCTTGTAATCTGATTATCTATCTCCCGATTCTCCCAACCGAACACGGTGTTTGGGTATTAGAACACAGAAATACAATGCATTGTGAATCTAAAAGATTGAATAGTTATTATGTTACAAGAAAATCGCCCTATGATTTGCTTGGCTGATTACAAAACTTTATATTTAATACATGAACCCACTTTCCAGATAAGAAAATGAAAGAAAAATGAGCCTCAGGATTCACAGATTGTCAACAGACAGCTCATAAACAGTGGCAGCATCCACAATAGGTGTTGGGTCTAGAAAGTATTCTGTGGATTACGCCGTCGAACTGCATCACGCTTATAGTACGGTGTTTTGTCTATTGTATCTCTAACATACTCAACGAAAACCTCGGGAGTCCGAGGGGATTGCTGTAGTACACTACGGTCAGGCGTGATTGTGTGTCTTATAGGAGTGGCTGGAGGAGCAGCAGATGTCGGCCTTGACGTTGCATGTTGGTTAACAAATTTCTTGTAGATGAGCAAACTTGTGAACAAAGTAACAACCCCAAAAATACTGGCCCAAAGTGCAAAATTACTCCTTGATGATACACGTGTTTCTCCAGGTTCAAAACTGACTTCTACTTCCACTCTTTGACCTGTAAAAATTAATCGTCGTTACAAATGTTATTGCAGCACCGAGAAAGCTTGTACACAGCTACTTCAAAGCATCTACGCTGTTTCAATTGACTTTGTTCTTCAATGTTTCATGGCTCAAAAGTTAACAAGAGTGGGCATTACCTAGATGTGTTAAGGTACACTCTAAATAACTCTTAAAATATGTGAAAGAACTCTAAGAATGAAACAAAGGGAAGATCATCTTGAAAAATCCATCCAATCATGGAGAAGAAAAATCAGAAAATGGTAAGTGTCTAGAAGAAAAGACCTCTTTCATTTCAAGGAAATTAAGCATACCAGTAGCTGGGAGTGTGATGATGATTTTGTCTTTGAACCCTGCCGCTCTTAATGCTTTGACCTGGAGCATAAAAAGAAGAGAAACAACCATTTATTCCAATAGTTAGTTAAATGTCCAGTACTTTTAACGTAATGCAGCTTATCGAAATACAAGAAATTGCTCACCTCGTATTCCGCCTGCCCACCCATCCCATACTCATATACTACAACGGGTGTCACACTCATCAGGTCCCTCTTTTGCCAATAGATGTCAACATCTAAAATGAAAATAAAACTAGCTGAGAATTGTCAAACATCCATCTGTCATTCACCAGGAAGAATGCTTCTGGGTTTCCACATTCAATATCCTAGTGCAGATAATCCTCACATTCTGAACATGGTACAGTGTGAATCAATTACCTGTGTTTCCCACAATTGTTATGATACTCTTGTTGGATACTGGTGTCAAATTCAACCGCAGAAGGTCCTGTACAAAGCAAGCAACACGTGAACTTCTTTAATATCAGAACTTAAAGATCACCTATCGAATTCAGCAATTCAAAGGAACACACTGTGTAATAGTGAGATTTATCCAAGCCATACAGATCTCGGTTATAAGAGATTTTGAAACATAAGGCATCGCCATAAACATTAGATAACAGCAAAATGATAAAAATATTAGCTTGTTCTGTATATATTTATCATGGCTTCTTCTGTCAAAAAAAGTACCTTGTCCATTTCCAGTACTGAGAATCCCCCAATAAAAAGTGCAGTTGAAGAACCTGATACATGTCCCAATTCTTTCATTGAAGCAGTGATAGAAAGAGATATATCTGGTCTCATGGTCTTTGATTTGGGTACCGACCGTGCCAAGTGTTCCGGTGAGTAAGGGAAAAAGAGGCAATATGAAATACCAAGATCAAGGTCTCTCCATGGTTTTGCATAACTTGAATCCACCAAAGCATAAAACAAAGAATTAATAGGTGAATAATCTAGGAATTTGCAGAAACACAACAAGAGAAAAGCGTACCCAATATAAGGTGGGTCTACCCTGCAATCATAATTGACTCCCTTACTGCTACCAAAAGATTCGAAGTTCTGTCCAGACGGGTCACTATATCAACAAAACATCATTTATCAATAAATAATATGTACAATTAATAAGGGCTAGGCTAATATAAATGAGGATATTGTTATGGAATATGTATTTGCAATGGAAAAAGATGTTTAGAAGTGAGCATCACATACAGACCTGAACCTAATGGAGAAGTAATATCCTTTTGTGGGGAAAGGGATGTTTGTTAAGGTCTCTCCTGGAGAATCAACCAAAACCACGTCGACTTTTTGCACTGTAACAGCTGTTTGGAGTTTCAGATTTGAACCTTCAAATATTACTGTTCAAAGATTAAATTCTCAAACTTAACTTGTGATCAGAGCAAAAAAGGATTCAAAAAGAAATATTGACTGGAGATTGATTGGTTTGGTACCTTGAGATGTACCTTCCCTGCGAGCAAGCGCCTCCCCAGAGAGCATATCAATAGATACAACATTATCATTGGCACTTAACCACCGACCGGGTACTACATTGTCCAACCCTTTCATACAATGAAAAGTATTATGATGAAATTTTAATTAATTAGACAGAAAACATTGGTGGCTAGGTTACTATTCCGCCATAGATACTTCCAATTTTTTTTTAAAGCTGAGAACGATTGTGACGAGAAAGGAAGAGCTAAGAAAATTCAGAGCTATATGCCTCCCGTGAACTTAATTTTAAGGTCAGTTTTATGATCAAATAGAAAGAAACAAACAAAGAAAAGACAACAAAGAGAATAAAAAACTGTAGAATGCATTGTAAATTATATGAATATCACCTATTGGTTCCTCGAGGAAAGGGACAATAATTTTAACATGTGTTTCTGAATTCTATCCTTGAGAAATTAAAAAAAAATTGATGGGAAAAAAGAGAGAAGAAGATGCTAAATGACATACCTCCTACACTGAAGTTAATATAGCGACCCACGTACAAGACTGGATTCTGAGGAAATAAATGGGCACCAACAGAAACCTGAAAATTAACTTATTTTTATATTCCATGCCCAGCAAAGACGGTCAACTACGAGAATTATATTACTGAAAAAAGTCAAAACATATGCAGAGTACAACAAAGAACATGAATTGTAGTACCATCAAGTAATCTGACTTCTGCTGATTATTGCTCATCGATATTCGTACAAGAGCTCTACCATGGCGCGTCGCCTTCAATCATAGTAAGAAAGAGATTCAGAATTCTTTATAGAGTAAAATGAAGCACATACATGAATCCAAATTGAGATTGTCCCAAAACTTTATACATGTGTTAGTAAAGATGAACCAAAAAGACCAGGAGGTCCGCAGTAGTATTTCCTATGAATACAATTGAACCAGAAATAAATTTTGAGACAGCACCAAGAATAGAAGGAAAAAATGAACAGACCTTCAAACGAATATTTCCAAAACTGTCAAGCGTGCTATTAACAGAAACAACTTCAGGATAATTAGTATCAGCATCAATTTGAACCGCATCATAAGCTTCATGAAACGGGTTTCCTAGTCCAAAAATATTTACGAGATGTTAATAATGTAGCTCGAAGCTTAGAGTGTAAAATGGATATCAGCAATTGGTTTGTTGATGAACGAATAACTACCTAGAGCATCACGATAATGTATAAGAAGATCAAGCTCAGCACCAACAGCTAGGTCAGCCACATGGAAAGCGAACTCTTTAGATGTTACTCTAACTTGAGCGACCTGTTCATAAAATAAGGCAAGCATACACATGAGTTCAGAAAATCAAAAGAATGTCAAACAGCTACATCATTACACAACCAGTTCCAAGCACACTAAGAGGCTGGCATGCAGACCATGCTCCAAATAACAAACTAAACAACAGGACAAAACTGAACCTTGTTACATACACCAAACTATTGCAATGCCATGAATAAGGGCCAAACGGCTACATATACATACCTCTGCAACCCTTACACAAGATGCAATTTCAGCTCTTCCAGTTGTGCGATCCTTTGCTTGAATGCAACCAAGATTGCCGCTATCACTTGTTTTTATCCTAGCCCCTTCAATAGAAATAGCATTTTTGTGTATCTCTTCATTCTTCCCTCCACAACTTCTAATCAGGGTATAAATAACAGTTCCTTTACGGCCTTGAGAGTCCCCTTGGTTATAGGATTCAGGCAACAGATTCGACGTCGTGTAAAAAGGTGGAAGAATCCAGGTTATTGGCACACCAAGAGAAAGAGGAGGATAAGAAACCACCCACAAGGATGCAGAAGCAGTATACGTCCTTGACAATGAGAAGGACTCTGAGATAAAATCACAAGAGAATGAAACAGCAACATTTGTTTTGCCTGAAGATCTGGAGAGAAATGACGGGTGAAACTGTGAAAATAAGTATGACCAAGTAGCTTCCATCATAATACATAAGCGAGCATATAAAAAAAGAAGGAGAAATGCAGATGGCATGCAAAATAGGCGCTGTAGAACCTGATAAACAATTGTGAAACGAATCAAGAGTATACCTTCCATACACTACACTAATAATCCCAAGATCTTTTCCATGTGAGTAACTTGGATACATGGTTTCCAAAGCACCAGAAACAGGAGCTTCATGACAATGCTTGGCACTTTGATAGCTCAGCACCTAAAAGAGTAAATTACCAAAATTTCCAGGCTACTAAAAGTGTACATATTGATTAAAAAAAACTACTTATTTCAGTGTGCAATACAATATAAATTACTAAACACTGGAAAGGAAATTTTGTTTCTTATAACCTGTTCATCCTCTATACTCCATTTGTAATCCTTGCAGAGTTCATAGAAGGAAAATAAATTGCCCTGAGGTGAACACTTGTGTTAGGGAGCAGAGATTAATAGAGAGAAAAGACCAAAAGTGTTAACTTTTTAAGTAATTTTGTATTCTTCTGAAACTTGCCTCAGCGAAAGAAGGGAATATTGGCATTTCACGACCAACATTAAGCTGCTCACTTTGTAGACTCAACATCATTGAGGATGGAATCCCTACTTCAATACTTCCATATGCCTGACATATAAAACTACTTCCTTTCCCATAAAAATTGGCATGTATGCTCTGTAACAAGAACAAACTTACTATATGAATAACAAACTCGACAAGCTGGCAACAATACAAGGGGGGAAAGTTTTATCAGATGAGTATTTCAGGATATAATAATCCTGGTATTCCCCATGCCTCATTAAGCATTTAAAAAGGTGCATCAGTTATCTTAGCTTACACTATTTCCTGGCCATATTGCTCGAATTCGTCCTGAAGTTTTCTGAATATCTGCTATCGTCTCATAATCCAATGTATATTCGACGTACACTCCGATACTTGGGCCTCCTTTCACGGTAAGCTAAATAAGAAGTATCAAACTGTTATAAGAACAATTGACACAAGGCAAACAAATCTCGGCAACTAAAACTTGTGAGTGTGTGTGTTTGTGCTTGTGTGTAGATGGAGAAGGGAGATGTAGATATGCAGTATTTGACATGTGATATCAGAGATTTGAGTTCAAATAATAAATTTCCGTGAAACTGAGAGTACTAGCCGCAATTCTATTTTCTCACACCAACGGGCAAATCCAATAACAAGAGATTATGGATCATACCATGTATGATGCACCTGGAGCGAGGAAAACATGGTTAGGATGTATCCTTGGTGGTGCATAGACTTCCACTCTGATAGGATCGCTGTACACTTCATGTCCAGATCGTTGTCTAGCACTGACCTGGAGAGTTTACGTTTTACTAGTCAGCTCGAGACACCGTAAACGAAATCCAAGTAAATTGTTAACCAAGTTATTAGGGGCTTAGGGCATCACTTGATAGTGGACTTACATATATAGTAGTAACCCCAAGACTATCGGCTTGAATTGCAAAACCTGGCCCATGGATGTAACTCTCGCCAGAAGTTGAGGCATTGATGTTGAGAAGCTCCAGTATGGGATCCTCAAAGTGGACTCGAATACTCATGTAAACATACTGCATTAAGAATATATTTAGCATAAGTCCACAAATTCAGAGAAAGAAAGAGAATCAGTTAACTAGGTATTCAAGGAGACATATCAATGCATGTGATACCCAACAAAGAAGAAAGAACTTATTTTAATAGCAAGTACAACGAAAAAATTAGTCAAACCTGAGAGGAATCAAACACAGTTCCATCGTGAAGACCTGCTAAGATATCAAAAGACTGTGCACTCCCTACCTACAAAACAACAAAGTACACCCTAAATCTAACAGCCGATGAAAAAAATAAAATCACAAAATTCGAGTATAGTTATATATATATATATATATATATACCAAAAGGAATATCACTTCTTTTGCGATGATCTTGATCCAATCTACATCTGCAACACGCACCTGTAATATGTAATAACACCACTAGAATCAAATTCAGTAGGTCAAACTGTGTGACCTAGAGAGAAATCCAAATGTAACTATAGCATCACTTCAACCAAACAGGGAAGATTGCCAAACTACAGGCCTCGCTTGAAACATTTTTATACATGATATCAGTTGACAGTATGACACAAAAATTAACCAAACATTAAATAAGTAGTAGAATAAAAGCATAAGGATCACACAATAAGCATGATGCTTTTTTTGAAACTGAAACATTAACTACACCAACAAAAAGACTTTACCTATTCTTTGATATCTGGAGGTGTACAAAAGTGTAACTCTCATAGTTAGACCAATCAAACCTATTGGTAAAAAAATGAAAGACGAGAAGAGATTACCCTGGCAGAGGCTGTCAGAGGAGGAGCAAGTCCAACATCATCAACAGTAATAAGTGCAGTTCCCAGCCCTCTAGGACCAACCATCAATTGAGAGCATTGCAAATTTGGGGGTTGAATTACTTCTGCAACTCGAATATCATTGACAACAGCATGTAGGGAACAGGTCCCTCCAGTAATTAACAGAGTTGCCTGGAAAAGAATAGCATATCTCTGAATAATATCTAGCAGGCAAGAAATGTGTAACTACAAGTATAGAAACGGATGATGGATCTATAATACACTACGAATTAACAATACAAAACAAAACAAAAAAGTTGAGTTTATTTACAGCACAAAGTGGACTCCTGTTACAGTTCTATTAGTAAAAGAACTAAAAGAGCATTTACAGGTCATTAACAGATCAGTCAACTTTAACTCTACAAGAATCCAGAAATGTTATAAGATCATGGGGTTGTGAATGCCCTTTAGTATTGTACTTCTTGCGAGAGAAAAACTGAGCATGACTAACTAATAGGTAACACAGGACATAAATAGACAACTTCGACTCATAAATTAGGATCCAGAATTTTGGATGCCTACAGCAGCATCTTGAATGAATCATGCATTAAATCACATCGGTTTAGTACCTTTGCTTCCGGGTTGAACAATAATAAGATGGACTCTGGAACTACCCGCAGAGAAGAAACAAGCTGCAAATTCCCATTGACAAATAGAATCAAATATGAAGGATATAACGGAAAAGACAAACAACCAAAAAAGATGCTGCAAAAGCAGGCAGCGCTTGGCAAACATGAGCATTCCAACTATATAGAGCATACCTGTAAACGTATGGCGTCAGTGAGAAGGTTCTTTGACTTTTCAAGCAATGAAGAAGCCCTCCCGCGAAGATGATCACTCATGGTATCAGAAAAACCAATAACAGTAGCACGAACAATGCACTAATAAGATAAAAGGTACATTAATAAGCATGTCCAAGCATCCGAACTAAAATGACATAAAAACTTGTATTTGTTCTTGCTGAACAAAAAGAGTAACACGGAAGGCTTACCAGCCCTGACGAGTTCTGTAAAACCAAAAACCTTTCCCAACTGGAAGTGGTCCTGTATCTCTCTACAGTGATAGCATCCCAAAGAGCCAGCCCATCGCAACTGCTCAATTCCCAGTGAAGGCCAAGAGATGACGAGTTTGCAAATGCCTTCCCAGAGCTATGTAAGCCAACAGCAGCAACTCGAATAGTGCATCCATTTGCCACAGTAATAGGTATTGCACGGATTTTGTCTGGGGTTCGATCATCTTGAGCCACAGATGATATGAGCTCAGGTGTATTTACTGAAAGAATAGTATACACTATAAAGTTGCTCTAAAAAAAATAAAAAGTTACAGTATCGAGGACATCACACATACCTGGTTGGTTGGCAATCAGTGTGATTGATGAAGGAACACTACATGTGACGGACAATTCCACTTTCTCTATCGTTGGAAGAGGATGGTCATCGCCAATTAAATTGCCTCGTGAGAAAACCAGTTGCTGCATTATTTAAAAGACGGTAAGATTCTCTTACAGAAATTACCACATAGCATAACTGTATGTTAGATACTTTATGAAAGGAAAATGACCTGCCAATCTTACATGATTTCCCATTGTTAGGCAAGATATTCTGTATAAACCCCCATTATTGAATGCCCGGTCCACAAGAATTCCACCTTTAGGAGATAGTTGTTCCCCATTGATATTTTTGACATTTTCAACATACTCAACACCTTGGTCCCACTGTTCAGGTCCTCCAATAAGCATCACATTCAACTCTGTTCCCGGAACAAGATACAACTCATTCAAATCTTTCAAATGAAATCCAGTTTCTGTTGTAGGCAACTCAGCCCAATAACCACCAAACTGGTTCCCATTCCCTGACTGTTGCACAACAAGGGGATGATGAGCAGAAATTACTGAAGAGACTTTCAGAACAACTGGCCCATCTGATGGATGATCAAAAGATTCCAACTCTTTAGACAAAGTCGCATGTAGAATAGCTCGGCCGACACCAGAAGCATATATATAGGTCCATGCACATGGAGGACCATAAAGTGATTGGTATCCATCAATATTTGATAGCTTGAAGGCTGATGTTTTTCCTGTTCTATTGACGATTTCAAAAGACTGGCTTCCAACAGTCCACCTTATGAAGGAGCTAAACGAATCACATCTATTGAAATAGCTACCTGCAAATGGCAAATAGTGAACATTCACTGGAAGGAAAAGGGAACAGAAACAGTAACTATGTGATTAAACAAGGATATGGGACTTCACCATAGGGTGCTCTCATTGTTACTGCAGCTTGAAGATATGTTCCTACAACAGATTCCACAGCAAAGCTTCGCAGCAAAACCATTGATGAAGGAACAGAAACTTTGATGGCCACCTACAGTTTCAAAAAGAAGATGATATCAAGAAGAAGAAAAGTCTACAGATTGAACCAAGTTTAGTGACGATGGACGTCTCCAACCAGTTACAAAAGTATAGCTACTACATCTATAAAGATTTTTAACAGCGTCTATTAGGATGAGCAACCAACTCGAGCAACTATAGAGGTATTCAAATGTTAATACCTCGTCGTAATTTATCGAATCATACACAGATACCACTTTTATAGTAACTTGGCCAGGCTTCTTTGCCTGGATAACCCCGGAAGCAGATACAGATACAGTGGAAACATCAGATGAATACCACTTGTAACCATTTGTTGTTTCCATGCAGCCTGCAAAAGATAGTGAACCCCATCCCCATTTAGACTATCAACAGTAAAACATTTATTTAGCATGTAGCCGTTACAATACCAACCTCCTGTTGCGCTTAGTTCCATTTCTTGGTATATCCCAGGTGCCCATGGAAGGTGTATAGTTGTAGAAGAATCGTCTTTTTTCCCCATATTGAACTTCACATGCTCGCAAACCATGACTTCGTTCACAACCTGAAGAACCTACAGAGAAACTAATAATTACAGAACAGACAGTACTAGATGGTTGTACCTACTAAGCATTAGCTAATTTCTAAGCCTCCTTTCCTCCTGTCAAACACAAGAAGAAAATAAAAAAGCAGTCACCTCAGTAGTTTCTGCGAGCCCAGTATGATAAGTTAAGGAAGCAGTCAATCTTCCCAGCCCTTGAGAAGTTGCTTTTAGGATTCTAGAATTACGCCAACCATGCTTCACTGCAATGCTTTCTGGAACCACAAATGATGTCCAGTGAACAGAATCGTTGTGTTGCAATTTAACATCATCCCTCTGCTCGCATATGCAAGGAAGATAGTAAAACAGAAACACATTAACTTGCAAATAATAAATATATGCAATAACATCTAGATAATCAGCATTAGGCACTATCATCAGTAGTGAGTACCAAAGAACCGCAAACATAGTAGTAAGTAACAACATAAATGAGGAAATGCTATAGATTCATGCCTCTGTAATGTATATTTCCTGTCCCCCAGATGTATGTGAGAAAACCTTCATGTGAATGGCATATTGTTGACCAACAACAACATACCAGCGGACAGTTGAAGGCACAGCTTCCATTCCTTCGATGGGATCACCGGAGCTGGTTACAGGTAATTTGTACAAACACAAATTGTCAGGTATGACAACATGAAGTGACGACATTTGTGCATGTCCCACTACCCTAGTATCTTCCACGGTAATAGTAGTGGTTCCCAAATTTATTGCATGTGCTACGCCCATCATGTCGTCCACTCGGGCGACCGAAGCATTCACCACAGACCACCGATGATTTGCAGATGGTAACTCTATTCCTAGAGGAATTAATAAGAAAATATATGAGATGTCAACAGAAAACATAATTACTAACAGAATGAACAAGTGTCATACTATAGGCACCACCTAATATGAAATTGCTAAAGCTGAGGGCATTCAACATTAACATTAGAAGAAGCCAAAAGGGTTTACATTAGAAGACCTTTAGGTGTATTCTGACGAATAACTTTAAGATAGTAATGAACAGAAGCACCAATAATCACAACTACAGGGGATGTAGGGTAGATTGACATTGCTTCTGCAACAGTTAGCACAATCTTATCTGCCATATTTTCAAATTTCGGCTCAATTAGATTGACAGAAACTATCTCCTGACCAATTTCAGTTCCCTTCACAGCAAACAAGTCGGAGTGAACACCCTGCATGACATTTCAAAAAATCTAATCAACTTCACCCACTAAACAAAAATACGAAACTACGAGTCCACCATAATTTGGTTCAAGAAACACTCAAACCACTCGCACTTACACTATCTTCAAGTGTTATTTGAGTATCAAGATCACCACAGAAACCTCCACAATCACTCAACGGTGACTCCTTCAGTGGAACGTGAACAAGATGATGAACTGTTTCATTTGCTTCAGGCCTAAGTCTCCAAGAAAACTGTAGCCCAACCAGTGACGAAAACACATTTTCTACACAAACAAAACAACAAAATCATTACCCTTCAAACTTATACCTTACAATTAATACCCATCAACAAACCACAAACAATCAAATTCAACTCAAACTGCATGTACCTTCATCATCAAAAGCACGTAAGCGTAATGTTGCAAGTCCATCCAAATCAAGCTTAATAGAGTTGTGAAAAATCTGAATCCTAGAAATTTTATCAATAAAAACCTTACAACGAATATTAATTCCAGTCCGTAAATCAGTAGCATAAATAGCCGTTTCTTTTCTACCACTGTATGGAGCAATCGATTTAATACGTACACTAGTTGAACAACGAGTCGTACTAGTATTATACTCAGGTTCTAGTGATAAAATATCGTGATGATCCCATGACCTAGTCAAAATAAAACAACCAGGCAAACACTTAATTAGACTGAGCTAGGGTCAATATTCAAAGTAAGAAAACGAGGAAATGATAATGTTATAATTTTACCATGAGAAACAACCATCGGTTCCTTGAAGACGATACTCGACGGGATGAGTCATACGAGGAGGTAACAATAGGTTTACATCTGCTATATGTGGACCAGTAGTAACTGATTCCGTTGCCCGTAAAGTTACTAGAACTAGTAAGATGATTCCAAAAGGAGACATTTCGGAAACTGAATCCAAATGATTGAATCGAGTGAAGATATCTGATTATGTCTGATTTATGTCTGATTTAAAGGCTCCATTGGAGTGAAGAAACCGAGCGAGAGAGAGGGGGAAAAGAAAAACCCTAGAAAATGGCAGGGGAAAGAGAGGTTTTAGCCTTTTAGGTTTAGAAGTAGCGGGAAACTGATGCAGGAGGGGTAAGTGACATGGATGGAGATGTTTGGGTGTGAGTTGGAACAGAGAAAGTAACTTAGTATGACATGGGCCACTTATTAGCGGATTGGATCTACCGGAAATTCCCAACTAGCATTCAAGCTTAGGCTAACTCGTATGGAGAAAAGGAGTAGGATGACGGTGACTGAAAACCATGGTAAAATTCTGGTAATTTTTGTATAGGGGCTTATATTTTTAATAGAGGGTTTTTTTATGTGAGGAAAAAATAAGATCACTGGATATGAATTTCAAAAATCTCTTATCCATTATATTTTTATAATGGCTAAATTATCCTTGTTTAGTTAATAATAATTAATTCAATTAATCTAATAGATTAGACTAATAATATTTAATCTAATAATGTTATACTTAATCAAATCAAATCATATTTTTTTATGTGTTATTTTGGTGGGAATAAAAAGTAGAAAAAAAAAAGAAAACTTTTTGGAGATTTTTGGAAAACCCTAGATTTTGATTCACTCAACCAAAATGAGTGATTCTAGTGACAATTTGAGGTGGGTGAATCATTGTATGATAACCAAACCAAATTTTACATACCCATTGATGGAGGCCCAACTATGGATGATCTCTTGGATGGTAGAGAGGTTTTAACTCAAAGTGGTGATGTGAATCTCAACCAAATGGAGAAACTAGGCGTCAAAGTGAAGATTCAATGGCCGAGAGTAGTCAGGTATACTTCTAACTTAAACTTTTGGTCTTTTACAAATTTGATGAAATTACATAAAAAAAGTATGATTTTTTTGTGATTCAGGCAGGTTTGGGTTTTCTTCTCGAACCCAACCGTAAATCTTCTTTACGGTTAGATGTTCATCATAAGCTAACTGTAATTGTATTTTCATGGCAGAAAACCCAATCGTACCAGTTTTACGGTTGGGTTTTCAGTATCAAACCCAAACGTAACTCATTATGTGCATGGGTATTTATTGTTATTTATTGCACCAATTACGGTTGGGTTCGACCAAAAAAATTCCAAACGTAAATCAACTTACGGTTGGGTTCGACTTTCGATCCTCAACCATAATTCAGTCTGTATATTTTTTTATTTTATTTTTACAATTAGCTTTGAAGACAAAATTCAACCGTAATTTTTCCTACAATTGGGTTTTATGCTCATATTCTAACTATAAATTTATGTTTCCTAGTGTTTTATTGGCTAATGCTTTGATATTTTTGGTTCAGCGTGAGATTGTACCTCACCCAATGTGTGCTCAGCCTCCTACAAATGATGTTTTAACTGAAGATATTATGGATCACTATTCGAACAACTTGATAGGTTATAGATAAGTTGTTATTTCCTTTGGACAATATTGCTAAGTATTTTTTTTTGTTTCTAACTTTGTGTTCTTGGATCATGTAGACATGGGAAAAGAAAGATGACGCAAAGCAATATGCTAGAGAACATGGCAAACGCATCATGTGTATTGTTTGTAACAATTAAGTGAATGAGTGTCGTTTCCAAATGGTTTGCGAGTGTAGTGGATTCCATACAAGTCATGTGAAGAAAGGTACCGAGTATGTAGGAAAGACGATGGAAAAGAACATTACTTTCACTAAGAAGAGGGGATGTCCTTTCAAGCTTCAATTTGAGACCAACAAGAAAAAAAAGCGGTTCTTATCTAGAGTTGTATGTGGTCATCACAACCACCTACCACCGAAGAGTTTGTTAACGCATCCCTATGCGGTACGGCTCACCGAGGAAGAAAAGGTCATCGTAGATTCCATGACGCAGCAGCGGGTGAAACCCATTGATATCCTCGACACCTGAAGCAAAGAAACCCAGAGAATGTCTCTACTTTGAAGACTAACTACAACGCAAAAGCCAAGTTGAAGAGTGAGAAATGGAAAGAAAGGGACCAAATTCAACAACTTATGTACTTGGGGGAGAAGCACAACTACACTATGTTCCGTGAAGAAGATGAGGATAAACAAATAAAGCATCTTTTATTAGCTCATCCAGAGTTTATGAAGTTAGCACGGTGCTCCCATTAAGTGTTTATAATGGATTACATGTACAAAACTAACAAGTATGAGCTCCCAGTCTTGAATTTTGTCGGGCAAACTTCTACCAAGTCCCCGTTTAGTGTTGCCTTTTGCTTCTAGAGAGACGAGCTCGAAGAAAGCTATGTGTGGGCATTGGAACAAGTTAAATTATTCTACGTGGAAGGATATACCCCTAAGGTGATTATTATCGACAAAGAACAAGCCTTGATGAATTCCATAGCAAGTGTCTTCCCGGATGCTTATAATCTTTTTTGCACGTTCCATTTGTGGAACAATATTCAAACCAAGTGAAACGGATTATTCGGCCGACAAAGAAAAGTGAGATGGAGAGAATTAAGAAATTACCGGAACCTCAACAACAACAGGCAAAAAAAATTCGAGGAGGGTGACAAGTTGGTGGAACTAAAATGGGCTAGTTTCCAAAGGGAGTGGAAAGCTTTGACATGGTCTATCACCAAGGAAGATTATGAAAAAAATGTTTGTATATTAGGCTTGCAATGGAGAATTATCCAAGTGTTGTGAAGTATTTGATGAACCATTGGTTGAATCTTGAATGTTTAAGAAAAGTGGTAAAAATATGTTCGTTCGCAAAGACTTGTGAAAATTCGTTTTAGACTTAATTCTGAATTAAACTATAAAATAAGTAAAAGATTTTAACAATATTGGGAAGAACTGAAACTCAGGATTCCATTAAAATCACTTCTGATTGATTTCTACAATGATTCTTTAACAATTATAGCTCTTTTATTGACTCTGTTTCTTTGCCAAAAGTAGATTTCTAAAACATTAATTGTAAATCATAAGCATGGCGCATCAAAATATCTTAAGTCCCAGCATACACCATCAAACAAAATCACAATTAATTAAGAAAAATCATGAATCAATTAAAATTCAATGCAAAAGTCGTAAAGAATCAAAAATAGTTACCATCCATTCATGAAATATGGTTTCCTCCATTGTCCCAGTGGTTGGGTTTAGCTTATCATGCTCAAAACACTCTCAAAAGATTGGTACATGGCTCAAAAAGTGTTCAAAAGATGAATATAAGCTAAAAATAATGTAAAAAGGAATCTGCAACGTTTTTTGGACGTTACAGATTAATTGTTCCAACGCAGCCGAAGATAAATGTTGCAGAGCGAAGATAAACGTTGCAAAACGGTTGAAGAAACCGTGGTAGAGTGGTTGAAGAAACGATTGCATTTTCCTATGTTCTTTGTGTTTTTCAACAACAGCAACATAATTTTTCCTGAAGTGATTTTTCTTCGCTTTGTTGGCCTCTTGAGCTCGACCCTCCTTCTCCTCTTTTGTGACTTAAACAACCCTTTTTCTACACCAGAAGATCAAGAAATCTCTAAGAGAATTCCTTCCTTGGATTTTCCGGGTGACCTCTCTTCCTTTCTTTTCTTCGAGCTCCTTCGCTATTTATAAGTTTTGTAAACCTAATACCTTTTCCTGATTCGATAAGGACTAAAAATCCAAATAAAACTTTTATTCTTCCAAATCCGAAATCAGAGAGGAAATGTATTTCCGGCCATTAGCAGCGATTTGCAGCCCTGTTTCACGGCGTGAAACACTCAATATGACGTGTTTTGATAGTTTATTCTTGTTGGGATATCAAAATAACATTTAAATGCCATAAAAATAGGTTCTCATATAATTCAGGTAATCTTTCACGCGTGAAGAAAATTCCCGTCATTTTTTCATTTTCAAACGAAGGGGAAAGGGTGCTCCTATCCAATAGTTGGGCTCCTTTATCATTTCCCCTAGGTGCCTATAATAATTTTCTGGGGTGCCTTTATCAATTTTTCTCGGGTGCTTTATCACTTTTTGAGACGATTTTTCCCACAAATATATATTTCCCAAAAGACATACAAACACATAAAATAACGTAATAAATGCAAAATGAGCATTAACAAAATAGATAATTGAGGACAAATCACACATAAAAATGTGTCTATCAAATACCCCCACACTTATTATTTGCTAGTCCTCGAGCAAATCTAATTTAAAAATAAAATAACATCCTAACTCACTTTCGCAGGCATCGCGATTGCACTTAGCGTGTGCAACAAGCCTTTAAACCCATAGGTGTCCATATCGGATGAGCTTTAGTCTCGTGAGGGTTTACAAGAGATATACCCACAAAACCTTTACTCGAAACCCTAGCTACCTGTGAAACGATTCAGGGTAAACACTAAACAAGCTATTTAGTTGGCATACTAAATTCTTCGGCTATGGGAATCATTACCCTATATGAGTCCAATTTCTATACACGAGTTTGCACTCAGCGTACTAAAATTCATACAAAAATTCAAAACAATACTTAGATAGTCGTTCAACCACGATACTCATAATCTATCAAAGTTCAATCACATGAATAGATTTAAAAGATGGAAATAGACAAAATAAAGTTTGTGCATGTTGACTAAAGTGAACGGTGCTTCCCATATTTGTCTGAAGATCAGTGCCATGATGAATCCTAACAGACTGAAATACGCTCCCACTGGTTTTAATCCTTATACTAATATCAACTCGGCTGGTATATACAAGAGTCTCAACGATCGATTTATTGAAAATAAAATAATTATTTATTATTTTATTAAATATACTGACAACATGATTTGATCAAATGAATCCAAGCGCATGCTCCTTATCATCATCTTATATGATAGTTCTCATGGATCCTGCATTCCACGTTTGCTTAGGCGATGAAGACAGGAAGAACACATACATATTGCTATCAAAGTGTCAATACTCAATTTTTTTAAAAAATACTGATCTAAATAAAATACAATAATGAGGCTTGATCTCAAACACTCTACTCCATCCTGGCGGTGATAACAATTCGATATTAGTGCCCCACCAAATCACTTAGAGAAACACAAAAAATTATAAAAATAAAAACAGGGTGATATGGTCGAGATAGACTCTGAAATATGGTGACGACTATCATGTTATTTCAAACACCTGAACTCTTTCCTTTTATGAATAGACCATTTAACTGGGCACACCAATTCCTATAGAAAAAGAGCTAAGTTTTCATCTACCTAGAATGGTTAGTGTCATCCTGAATTGTTCACAAGTTTCTAAATTTTGGAGTTTTATTATTGCACTAAAAAGTTTCTCCCTTACCCCCAAACTTAAGTCAAACAGTTTCCTCATTGTTTCAAAATAAAGAGCAGTACCATAGATAAGTAAAAAGAGGTAAGTTAGAAAGATAGTACCTGGGTGAAGCGTAACAATCCTTCTATAGAGAATAAGACAGAAAATAAAAACTTAAAAACGAATAATAAAAACCTACTAAAATCTACTAATGTACAAAAACAACATTGATGGTCAATCAAAGTAAACAGGGTCCTCCAGAGGGACCTCCTCAACATCACCTGTAGAAAAAGGCTCTAAAAATGGTTTCAATCTCTAACCGTTAAGCTTAAAAGGATTTCTTCCATCTTGAGTCTCAATCTCAATAACATCATGAGGAAAAAAAGTGCGAACAACAAAAGGACCGGTCCACCGATAGCGTAACTTCTCGGGGAATAGATGCAAATGAGTATCATACATAAGAACTTTTTGACATGGAGAAAATGTCTTTCTTAAAATAATTCTATCATGCGCAAGTTTCATTTTGTTATTATACTCCCTAGCACTATCATATGCATTTTTACGAACCTCTTCCAACTCATTGAGTTGGAGCTTCCTGTGAGCTCCTGCCTTGTCAAGTGAAAATTAAACTGCTTTACAGCCCAATATGCTTTGTGTTTTAACTCGACGGGCAGGTGACATGCCTTTCTAAAAATTAAACGATAAGGTGACATTCCAATGGGGGTCTTAAACGCAGTACGATAAGCCCATAAGGCATCAGTAAGCCTCAATGACAAGTCTTTCCTATTAGGATTAACTGTCTTATCTAAAATATGTTTCATTTCCCTATTGGAAACATCTACTTGTCCACTAGTCTGGGGGTGATATGGGGTAGTTACTTTGTGAGTAATACCATATTTCTTCATCAAGAGACTAAAAGGTCGGTTACGAAAGTGTGACCCTCCATCATTAATTATATCTTACGGTGCACCAAAACGTGCAAATATGTTATCATTTAAAAAATGGTCCAAAACCTTGTGGTCGTTCGTTTTACACGAAACCGCCTCAACCCATTTTGAGACACAGTCTACATCTACAAGGATGTAAAAATAACCAAAGGAATTAGGAAAATGACCCATAAAATCAATGCCCCACACATCAAAGACCTCAATAACTAAAATAAGGTTCAAAGGCATCATATTTCCACGAGAAATGGTTCATAACTTCTAACAACGCTCACAAGCAACACAATAAATGTGGGTGTATCTAAACAACGAAGGAAGTAGAATCCACATTGCAATATCTTAGAAGCAGTCTTCTTAGTACTAAAATGACCTCCACAAGCATGATCATTGCAAAAGGAAATAATACTGGACTGGTCACTCTCATGTATACATCTCCTAATAATCTAGTCTAGATAATACTTAAACAAATAAGGATCGTCTCAAAAGAAATGTTTTACCTCGGGTAAAAACCTAGAACGATCTTGTTTACCCCAGTGTTGAGGCATTAGACCAGTAACAAGATAATTCACTATATTCGCAAACCAAAGTAATTGGGAAACAAATAATAGTTATTCATCAAGAAAGTTATCTCTCACAGGAGGAGAATCAGCAGGGAAATCCACAACAAGTCTAAACAAGTGGTCTGCTGCTATATTTTCTTCACCCTTTTTGTCTCTAATTTATAGAGATAATTCTTGTAAAAAAAGGATCCATCTAATCAACTTAGGTTTAGTATCCTTCTTAGAAAAAGGTACTTCAAAGCAGCATGATCAGTAAAGACTGTAACCTTAGAACCTAAGAGCTAGGATCTAAACTTGTCTATGGCAAAAACAATGGCTAACAGTTCCTTCTCCATAGTGGTGTAGTTCAGTTGGGCATCATTTAGAGTTTTGTTGGCATAGTAAATCATATGAAGTAATTTGTTTTCTCACTGACCTAACACAACACCAATAGCATAATCTGAAGCACCACACATTATCTCAAAGGGTACGTTCCAGTTAGGTGCCTGGACTATGGGCGCGGTAGTGAGTAAGGTCTTAAGCTTCTCAAAAGCCTATAAACAAGCATCATAAAAAACAAACTTAACATTTTTTGCAAGCAGATTGCAAAGAGGTATAGAAATGAAGCTAAAATCCTTAATGAATCGACGATAAAAACCTGCATGCCCTAAGAATGACCTAACATCTCGTACTGTTTTTGGAACATGTAAAGTCTTAATAAGTTCAACTTTGGCTTTGTCTATCTCTATACCCTTAGAAGATACGATATGCCATAAAACAATTCCTGATCGAACCATGAAATGGTATTTTTCCCAATTAAGCACTAAATTCTTTTCCTTACACCTAGTCAACACTAATGTCAAATGATGCAAGAACTCATCAAAAGATGACCCAAATACTGAAAAATCACCCATAAAGACCTTTAAAAATCATTATACCATGTCAGAAAATATGTTCATCATACAACGTTGAAAAGTAGCGGGTTCATTACACAACCCGAAAGGCATGCGTTTATATACAAAGGTACCAAAGGGATAGGTAAAAGTGGTTTAGTCTTTTGGGAAATAACAATCTGATTTTAACCAGAAAAACCATATAGCAAGCAATAAGGGCTATGTCCAGCTAATCTCTCAAGCATTTGGTCGATGAAATGAAGGGAAAAGTGGTCCTTCCTTGAGACCTTGTTCAATTTTGTATAGTCAATACAAACACGCCACCCCATGGTCACTCGGGTTGGGATTAATTCATTGTTATCACTCTGGACTACAGTGATACCTGATTTCTTGGGAACAACCTGAACGGGGATGACCCACTTACTGTCTGAAATAGGGTAAATGATACCCACATCTAACAACTTAAGCACCTCAATTCGAACTACTTATTTTATGTTAGGGTTAAGTCGACGTTGCACCTCCCTAGACGGTTTGGTATCATCAGTTAAATGAATCTGATGCATACAAACAGTAGGACTTATACCCTTAATGTATGTTATGGTCCACCCTAAAGCTTCCTTATTGTCTTGAAGCAAGTTCACTAGCCTACTTTCCTGGTTACTATCCAAGTCGGAAGCTACAATCACATGCAAAGTCTCAGATGGGTCTAAAAATACATACTTCAGGGTATCTGGTAGTTGTTTAAGGTCCAACTTAGGAGGCTCTTCTAAATAAGGAATTAAAGTAGACTTAGAAACTAGTAGTGTTTCGAACTTAGCTTTCCATACATTACTTGTGTCTATCAAAGGGGTTGAATCTAACGAAGCATTCACCTTATTAATCACACTATCATCATCAAAATCAAACTCAAAGTGGGCTGGGTATTTCTCTAATGGATCTTTTAACAAAGTGTTTGGTAATGAATCCTGAACTAATGTTTATATCATTTTCACCTCTTCAACTCACGTGTTATCTAGCTCAGGGGGTTGCTTACTAATATTGAAAATATTCAGTTCAATAGTCATATTACCAAAACATAAGTTCATAATACCATTTCGACAGCTAATGATCGCATTATATGTAGCTGAAAACGGACGACCTAATATCACAGGTATTTGATTATTTGGGTCAGGGACAAGTTGGGTATCAAGGACAACAAAATTCACTGGATAAATAAACTTATCGACCTTAATAAGAACATCCTCTATGACACCACGAGAAATTTTCACAGACCTATCAACTAACTGCAGTGTTATCTGAGTAGGTTTCAAATCACCAAGTCCTAGCTGGAGGTAAACATGGTATGTAAGTAAGTTCGCATTGGCTTATAAGTCAAGTAACGTTTTTCTCAACACGGTAGTTACCTATTGTGAAAGAAATGGTTGGGGACCTTGGGTCTTTGTACTTAGGAGTTGTATTGTTCTGGATAACTGAACTCACATGACTAACCAAAAAAGGCTTTCTTTTGTACGCTAAGCTTTCGCTTTCGCATACATATATCCTTGAGGAACTTGACATAAGTAGGAATCTTCCTAATTGCATCTAATAAAAGAAGGTTGATAGTGACTTGCTTAAAAACCTCAAATATGTCGTTAAAATTGGATTTCTTATTTTGTTGGTGCTAACAGTTGTGGGAATGGGGCTATAGGAACAAAATATGGCTTATAAGGAACTGCATCGGGCTCTTTAGAGACTTCATCAGCCTCTTCATCTACTGGCTCAGAAGGGTGAACTACAATATGTTCACCATCAGGCATGGTTACCTTGTTGTCTACTACTTTACCATTCCTAAGGGTTCTAATTGCATTCACATGATTTGAGGATTTCTCACCAGAAGATACTTCATGAACTCCTCTAGGATTGGGTTGTGGTTGACTAGGGAACTTTCCTTTTTATTTTTCTCTCAAAGACTCAACGATTTGACCAACCTGGGTTTCTAAATTGGAAATAGCCTGACTGTTAGCCTGAACAATCTTTTGATTTCCTTGTAAACTTTGGTTGACTGACTGCTGGAAATTTGTAGTGTTCTAAGTTAATAAGGCGAGAGACTCTGCTAAACTCATGATCGTCTTATCTATCGGATTCTGAAATTGTGTCGGTTTCGGTCCTGAATGATTCTTAGTATATACAAAACCTGGGGGAACCTTTGAATTACTAGACTGACCTTGACTCTGGCCCTTAGACCAAGAAAGGTTAGGATGGTTTCTCCAACCAGGGTTATAGGTTTCTGAATAAGGGTCAAACTTATGATGATTATCAAATCTAGTGTTATTATAAAGAGCATGGGCTTGCTCTTCAACAGTCTGTCCTTCCCACAATGATTTGGGCTCAAATCCACAACTAGAGTGACTCAGTTCTAAAACTTCTAACCTTTTTTGATATAGCTGCTATTTTGGTATCTGATTCAAAAGATCCTTCTACCCTATTGAAATTTCCTTTACTTAGAAGAATTGTTTTCTAGGGCTCCCTACTATTTTCGCACTGCTGGGTTTTTTCGGCGATTTCATTCAAAAATATCATCGCACCATCGACAGTTTTATTTTCAAACCCACCTGTGCATAAAGACTCAACCATGGTTGTTGTCGAATAATCTAAACCCTCGTAGAGGATCTGAACTAGCCTTACTTTTTCTAAACCATAATGAGGATATTTTGATAATAAGCCATTGAAGCTTTCCAAATACCTATATAAAGATTCTCCCTCTTGTTGAGCAAGTGTACAAATCTGCTGCCTAATAGATGATGTTTTGTGCCTAGGGAAAAACTTCTGAAAATAAATAAATGTCAGTTGTTCATAGGTTTCAATGGACTCATAAGTCAAACTATTTATCCAAGATTTGGCTTTGTCTCTTAGTAAAAAATAAAACAATCTAAGTTCCGATGCTTCATCAGCTAGGTCTTTAATCCTGATGGTACTACATATTTCCTCAAAATCCCTAACATGGATATAAGGGTTTTCATTTTCTTTCCCTAAGAAGTTTGGGAGCATCTACATGGTCCCAGGTTTTAACTCATAGTTTGTTTCAGTTTGAGCTAACTTGATATATGATGGACGAGAAGTCCTAGTCGGGTTCAACAAAGCTTTTAAAGTTGCCATTGCTGGCACTATCAAAGGACTAGGAGTAACTTCTTCACACAGTGTCAAGTTCTCAAAATTGAAATTTCCAAAAACAGGGCCCTTAAAAGAAGAGTCTTCGATGTCCTCGTTTTTAGGGATAAAACTACTAGGTTTGTCACTAATCAAACGACCTAGAGTGTCTCTTTTCCAAGCTCGCTCAATGATGATTTCAAGCGGTCTTCGCATATACTAAAAAAATAAATCCTAATTGGAAGGGAATTCTAAACAATCACAAGCAAGGCTGACTCAACCAAATCAATCTATTGAATCTAGCAAACAAAAAGCATGATGGCTCCACTTAGATTGTTTATAGACCAGCTTTTATTCTTTCAAAAGGAAACTATTTACAATTTTAGCAAACCTCTTAGAACGATCCGAATTAGATTAAGTAATAGAAACAAGATAATCTCCAAGGAGCTTTGATAACCCTATCTCTTTGGCAACGTTTCCTTGGGTTACAAGGCGGCTCGAATCTACTTAAAATAATCTTCCTGAACTTTGAGTTAGGCTAACAGAGTAACCAATACATTCCTTTTGAATGACTTTCCTATAAGCTCGTTACCCTATCGGTCTATTTCTAGTCAAAATTTTAAGCTTAGGTTTGCGTTTGTAACGTGTTCCTAGAGCGGGCAAGAAGGAAACAATGATGAAATCTGAGTCCTTATCTTGTATGACCAGTTCTTTCTCCTTACTAGAAAATAAATCCGTATTCAGTTCCTCAACATATATGCATACGAAGGAATACAGTAAACCCACTTGCAGGGAATTCGTGGGTTGATCCAGTCTTACCTCACGTACCATACGGGGGATGAATTAGTCGACTCGGTCCACCGACTCCTGTGTTAGTGTACGAACCCGAGGGGCCGAGACAATATAGAATTGTCGTCCTTCCCTATTGCAGTAATAATAATGTCCAAAGTCCCAAAATAAAGTCCAAAAGTGTCCAAAAATAAAATAAAAATTACAGAAATAATAAAAGATTTCCTAATACAATTTTCTAAAAAGAGAAACAAATAAAATCTAATTAAAAATAAAATTCTTTGTCTTCTTTTCTGTTCTTTTATCTTTAACTCCAAGTCTTTAATCACCAGAACTACTAGGTTTGTCATTAATCAAACGACCTAAAGTATCTTTTTTCCAAGCTCGCTCAGTAATGGTTTCGAGCCGTCTTGGCATACACTAAAATAAATCCTAATTGGAATAGAATTCTAAGCAATCACAAGCAAGACTGACTCAACCAAATCAAACCTGTTGAATCTAGCAAACAAAAAGCATGATGGCTCCACTTAGATTGTTTCTAGACCAGCTATTCTTTCAAAAGGAAACTAGTTACAGTTTTAGCAAATCTCTTAGAACGATCTGAATTAGATTAAGTCGAATAGAAACAGGATAAGCTCTAAGGAGCTTTGATAACCCTGTCTCTTTGGCAACGTTTCCTTGGGTTACAAGGCGCCTCAATCTTCTTAAAAATAATCTTCCTGAACTTTAAGTTAGGCTAACAGAGTAACCAATTCAGTCCTTTTGGATGACTTTCCTATAAGCTCGTCACCCTATCGGTCTCTTTCTAGTCAAAATTTTAAGCTTAGGTTCGCGTTTGGTAACGTTTTCCTAAGCCGGGCAAGAAGGAAACGGTAATGAAATCCAAGTCCTTATCTTGTATGGCCAGTTCTTGCCCTTTAATAGAAATTAAAGTCTGTATTCAGTTCCTCAACATATATGCATACGAAGGAATACAATAAACCCACTTGCAGGAGATTTGTGGGTTGATCGAGTTTTACCTCCCGTTCCAGACGGGCGATGAGCCGTTGAAGTCGACTCAGGCTACCGACTCATGTGTCGGTATACGAACCCAAGGGGCCGAGACAATATCGTAATTGTCGTCCTTCCCAGTGCATTTTATATTTAATACTACCCTTCCGTAGGGTTTAAAAATAAAAATAATGTCAAAAAATGTCCCAAAGTGTCCAAAATATCAAAAAATAAAAGAAAATTACAAAAACAATAAAAGATTTCCTAATACGGTTTTTTTCTAAATTAAAATAACAAATAAAAACCCTAAAAAGTAAAAATTAAATATGAAAAAATTATTTGTCTTCTTTTCCGTTCTTTTAGCTTTAACTTTACTCCAAGTCTTTTAATAACCAAAATCTTTGTCTCAATTTCTTTTCTTTTTCGTTCCAAAACCTGTAGCAAAAGAGAAATACCCAAAAACGAAAAATAGAACAAAATAATAAAAATCTAAAAATAAAACTAATACTAAAAACAAAAATTAATCTAAAAATCTAACTTAAAAACAAATCCCCGGCAGCAGCGGTAAAAACTTGGTCGTTTTAGAAAAGTGGTAAAAATATGTTCGTTCGCTGAGACTTGTGAAGATTCGTTCTAGACTTAATTTTGAATTAAACTAGAAAATAAGTAAAATATTTTAATAATATTGGGAAGAACTGGAACTCAGGATTCCACCAAAATCACTTCTGATTGATTTCTATAATGATTCTTTAACAATTATAGCTCTTTTATTGACTTTGTTTCTTTACCAAAAGTAGATTTCTAAAATATTAACTGTAAATCATAAGCATGGCGCATCAAATATCTTAAGTCCCAGCAGACACCATAAAAAAAAATCACAACTAATTAAGAAAAATCATAAATCAATTAAAATTCAATGCAAAAGTCGTAAAGAATACAAAATAATTACCATCCATTCATGAAATATGGCTTCCTCCATTGTCTCAGTGGTTGGGTTTAGCTCATCATGCTCAAAACACTCTCAAAAGATCATGGCTCAAAAAGTGTTTAAAAGATGAAAAGAAGCTAAAGCAATAGGGAATCTACAACGTTTCTTGGACGTTATAGATTAATTGTTGCAACACAGCTTGAAGATAAATGTTGCAGAGCGGAGATAAACGTTGAAAACGGTTGAAGAAACCGTGGTAGAGTGGTTGAAGAAACCGTTGCCTTTTCTTCTGTTCTTCGTGTTCTTCAACAGCAGCAACAGAGTTTTTCCTGGAGTGATTTTTGTTCGCTCTGTTGGCCTCCTGAACTCGACCCCATCTCCTTCTCCTCTTTTGTGACTTAAACTACCCTTTTTATACACCACAAGATCAAAAAATCTCTAAGAGAATTCCTTCCCTGGATTTTCCGGCCGACCTCTCTTCCTCTTTTTTCTTCGACCTCCGTCGCTATTTATAGGTTCTCATATAATTCAGGTAATCTTTCACGCGTGAAGAAAATTCCTGCCATTTTTTCATTTTCAAATGAAGGGTAAAGGGTGCCCCTATCCAACAACTGGGCTCTTTTATCATTTTCCATGGGTGCCTTTATTATTTTTATGGGGTGCCTTTATCAATTTTTCTTAGGTGCTTTTATCACTTTTTTAGTCGATTTTTTCCACAAATATTTATTTCCCAAAAAGACCTACAAACACATAAAATAACGTAATAAGTGCAAAATAAGCATTAACAAAATAGATAATTGAGGACAAATCACACATAAAAATGTGTCTACAAATCCGCACAAAGAGAAGTTTGTAGCGGCATTCACAAACCAAAATAAGCACTTTGATAACCAAGCTACAATCACCGTGGAGTCATCTCATAACCGATTGAAGAAGAAGCTTCATAGTTATGATAGTGCATTTGTTACGGTCTTCGAAGCCATGCACGATTATTTTCTCTGTGACCTTGATAGAGCTAAGGAGAATTTCGAAAGAAGTTCTACCCATAACAAATAAAGACTTCCAACTAAAGACTACCCATGGCTCGAGGGAATTTCTTATAAGGTGTTGCATTACGCAATTGATAAGATAATGTATGAAGTTAATAATTATAGGTTGGGAAACTTGCACGGAGAAGGAGAGTGTGTTGTCCTAACATGTCAAGTTTGGGACTCCCATACCGCCATATGATGGCCAAGTACGAAGAAGACGGTGTGATCCCAATTCAACAAATTGATCCGTTTTGGCAACAACTGTCTTTCAATGAACCCATTATCGAGCAAGATCTCGGTGGATCTTTTGGCGATACCTATATTGGAAAAGCTCTAGCTGAGAATACTTCATATTAAATCGGGCGCAAAGGCAAATATGGTTGAATAAGTTGAGCAACTTCTTGTTTCCACTCACAAAGTACGATGTCAAGGAACTAACTAGATGGAAGAGAAAGGGTAGGCCTCCTACGAAACAAAAGAGGGCGGTAGTGCAAAAAAAAGTGAGGGAATTGTTGGAAGAATCAAAGAAAAGAGAACCTCCGAGTTTTGAGCATTTGAAAAAAGAATATGAAACGGAGGATGGGAAAGAGGAGGATGTTTAAGGTAGAAATAAACGAATAAGAAGTCAAGCGGAACAAGGAGGACCAACCCTAGTAGATTGTAAAGGAAAAGGTCTCGCGCTTCCCTCTCAATAGAGTTCAATAATGGAAGTTGGTGCCAAGGGAAAAGGTCCGATATTTCGCTCAAAACAAAAATCAAGAATCATAGTTAAGGTGAAGCAAAATGAACGGGTACTTGAAGAGCCGCAAATGACTCCATCAAGTATTGAGAAAGATCGATCAAAGTTCCCGCCGATCCAAACTAAAGAAGAGTTAGTATCAAGGAATTAGCAAGAAGCAAAGAAAATGTTGTTGTCACTCCAAGACATGTTGTTGTTAAAATATTCATACAAAACTTTTCCTTCAACTTCTAAGTCAAGAGTTGACTTGACATCATCCGGCTTTATTGTCACCTCACCAAATGGGAGATGAAACGTATCGGTTCAAGGCCAATAGTATTTCCTGAAGGCTGTGCAGGTAACACTGTCATATTCCAATGTTTAATTGGTAATTCCGGGAGCAAATCCTGTATCATTTATGAGATCACGGACGACTTTACATTATTCATCTAACGGCCAATGTTGATCCCTTTGACGAACTAATTTCTTCACCGCCTGTGTATGATCCTACAAAGAATAAAAACAATATTTTCTAATCAAAATCATACCAACAAGTTATAATTTGAAGTTAAACAAAGAAAAATTTAACAAAACAAGAGAAGTTTTTAGATTATTATCCTACTCTCAGCAACTTTGGCAGCCCATGAATACGGATAACCAAATAATATTGCAGACTTATTTGGGTCCTCACCCCAAAGTTTCACATTCTTTTTCTTAGGCAACAACACGTCTTTGCCTTTGGAAATATGCTTGCCTTTCGGTGAAGGTTTCTTCCTTGGCTTTCTTTCTTTCACTTGAGGTTGAGGCGAAGTAACAACAATTTATTTACCTTTGCCTTGATCGACAAATTGTTCTCCTTCCGTCTTTTCTTCATCATCATATTCTTCCTCTTGTGGTGGTTCTCTAATCACAAGTGCACCTCCACTCACCATCGCTAGATCTTCGAAGTTTTGGAAAACATGGGATTCCTTTTGGGGTAGTAAATTATGACTAAAGCTACCAACCCTTACCTCCAAATTCTTCTTCTTCTTATCGTTATTTCTCAAGCCTCTATCATCTACCCCTAAATGAACTTTGTGGCGAGGGGTGGGAGTGTGATTAATTGGTGTTAAATTGTAACCCCGTTTTTTCTTTGGTTTTGCCATATCCTTATTCCTACAACATACAAGCAATACAAATTGAAAGCACAAGTTAAATAATTTCCAAATAATTCAACACAAACAATCTAAAATTTAAAAATTCAGAATTTTATACGGTTAGGTTTCACATATCGAACCCAACTGTAAAAATATTTATGGTTGGTTTTGGCTTTAAAACAAAACGTAAACATATTTACGGTTGGTAAATGACATTCGAACCCCAACCGTAAGTAAACATAAAAAAAAATTGAACTACCCAAGAAAATTTACAGTTGGTAATTGACAATCGAAACCAACATTAAAATACTTACGGTTGAAAAAACCCAAACGTAAATTCCAAGAAATTTTTTACTGCAAGTGAATTTACGGTTGGAACTGAGAATCGAAACCAACCGTAAAACTCATTTTCATCTTCTTTATTCAAATTTACGGTTGGGTTTTGAAATAACCTAAACCGTAAAATAATAATAATAATTAAAAAAACAGTTACGTTTGAAACCTAATTTTTTTCTTTGAAATCAATCATTCTAACACATTACAATCACAAAAAAGGAGAAAAATAACATGGGTTTTTGTCGAATCATACCTCATATACACCATTCGGTTGGGTTGGGGAGTTTGATTGGCTTCACCACCGATTTATTCTTCAATTTCTTGATTAGGTTGGTTTGAATAGTTTGATTGATTTTGATTCAAATCACTGCTATCTTCTATACCTTTAGTAGAATTTGTCATCTTTATTATAGTGTTTGATCGACGATTAATCGAAGACGATGAATTTGATGAAGAAGAAAACGGGGAGAAGAGGTTACGCTTGGGAGGAGTTGAAAGGTTTTGAAATTGAAAATGAAATAAATAGTTGGGGTTTTGTTTCTTTGTTTGGTTTTCATAGATTAAAGGGAAAATTAGATTTTTTATGGATTGAAGGGTAATGTAGACATTTGCTATTGTCATAGGATATCCCATATCCAACTATTTAGTTACCCTTAAACCGATAAAATTCCCTTTATTGGAAGTAGAAGCCCCTATACGAGGGTTAAAAATAATTTTCCACTGCTCTCTCCTCCAAAGCGGGAAGGGTGGAGGGAAGCAAAACTTGAAATCTCGTCATGAAAAGTAAAAAAATGAGGTTCTGGGTCTCGCTTTCTCAATTGGAGCAAGGAATTGAGTCTCACACTGTGTGAGCGAGGTTTGATGTCTCGTCCTACTAAAATATTTGTTTGACCTTTTTTAACTTACACCCCAATTACACCGATTACATTTACTTATTCATTTAAGGTTATTTGTCACACCTCGCTTACACTAAAACGTTGCTCTATTTGTTAAGATTTGGCTTGTTGTTTGAATTTGTCTTTAACTGGTATTTTCAAATACTATAAATTTTTATTGATTATAGAAGATAGTACACGGTTATTATTAAAGTTTTGGATAATTTCCAAATATTTCAACACAAAGAATGTAAAATTTGAAAATTCAGAATTTTATACGGTTGGGTTACACTATCGAACCCAACTGTAAATATATTTATTGTTGGTTTTGGCTTTAAAACCAAATGAAAACATATTTACGGTTGGTAAATGACATTCGATCCCAACCAAATAATCATCAAAAAATTGAACTACCTAGGAAAATTTACAGTTGGTACTTGACAATCAAAACCAACCTTAAAATACTTGCGGTTGAAAAAACCCAAACGTAAATGCCAAAAAAAAAATTACTGCAAGCGAATTTACGGTTGGAACTGAGAATCGAAACCAACCGTAAAATCTTATCTTTATCTTCTTTATTCAAATTTACGGTCTGGTTTTGAAATAACCTAAACTGTAAAATAATATTAAAAAAAGACCAGTTACGTTTGGCTTCCCAACCGTAAGTTCTTGAGAACTTGTATTTACGGTTGGAATTTGAACAGAACCCATACGTAAAAGATTATGGAAACCTAATTTTTTCTTTGAAATCAATCATTCTAACACATTACAATCACAAAAAGGAGAAAAATAAGATGGGTTCTTGTAGAATCATACCCCATATACACCATTCGGTTGGGTTGGGAAGTTTGATTGGCTTCACCACCGATTTGTTCTTCAATTTCTTAATTAGGTTGGTTTGAATCGTTTGATTGATTTTGATTCAAATCACTGCTACCTTCTATACTTTTAGTATAATTTATCATCTTTACTATAGTGTTTGATTGACGATTAATCGAAGACGATGAATTTGATGGAGAAGAAAATGGGGAGAAGAGGTTACGGTTGGGAGAGGAGTTGAAAGGTTTTGAAATTGAAAATGAAATAAATAGTTGTGGTTTTGTTTTTTTTTGTTTAGGTTTTAATATTTTTACAGATTGAAGGGTAATGTAGACATTTGCTATTGTCATAGGATATCCCATATCCAACTATTTAGTTACCCTTAAACCTAGAAAAGCCCCTCTATTGGAAGTGTAAGCCTCTATACGAGGGTAAGAAAATAATATTCCCATGTTCTCTCCTCCAAAGCGGGGAAGGGTTGAGGGAAGCAAAACTTGAAATCTCATCATGAAAAGTAAAAAAACGAGGTTCTGGGTCTCGTTTTCTCAATTGGAGCAAGGAATTGAGTCTCACTTTGTGTGAGCGAGGTTTGATGTCTCGTCCTACTAAAATATTTGTTTGACTTTTTTAACTTACACCCCGATTACACTGATTACATTTACTTATTCATTTAAGGTTATTTGTCACACCTCGCTTACACTAAAACGTTGGTCCATTTGTTAAGATTTAAGCTTGTTGTTTAAATTCGTCTTTAACTGGTATTTTCAAATACTATAATTTTTTATTGATTATAGAAGATAGTAAACGGTTATTATTAAAGTTTTGGATAATTTCCAAATAATTCAACACAAACAATCTAAACTTTGAGAATTCAGAATTTTATACGGTTGGGTTACACATATCGAACCCAACTGTAAATATATTTACGGTTGGTTTTGACTTTAAAATCAAGCGTAAAAATATTTACAGTTGGTAAATGACTTTCGATCCCAACCGTAAATAATCATCAAAAAGTTTGAACTACCCAAGAAAATTTACAGTTGGTAATTGACAATCGAAACCAACCTTAAATACTTACGATTGAAAAAACCCAAACGTAAATGCCAAAAAAAAAATTACTGCAAGTGAATTTACGGTTGGAAATGAGAATCGAAACCAACCGTAAAATCTCATCTTCATCTTCTTTATTCAAATTTACGGTTGGTTTTTGAAATAACCTAAACCGTAAAATGATAATTAAAAAAAAGACCAGTTACGTTTGGCTTCCGAACCGTAAGTTCTTGAGAACTTGTATTTACGGTTGGAATTTGAACAGAACCCAAACATAAAAGATTATGGAAACCTAATTTTTTTTCTTTGAAATCAATCATTCTAACACATTACAATCAAAAAAAGGAGAAAAATAACATGGGTTCTTGTCGAATCATAACCATATACACCATTCGGTTGGGTTGGGGAGTTTGATTGGCTTCACCACCGATTTGTTCTTCAATTTCTTGATTAGGTTGGTTTGAATCGTTTGATTTATTTTGATTCAAATCACTGCTACCTTCTATACTTTTAGTAGAATTTGTCATCTTTACTATAGTGTTGGATCGACGATTAATCGAAGACGATGAATTTGATGGAGAAGAAAATGGGAAGAAGGGGTTACGGTTGGGAGAGGAGTTGAAAGGTTTTGAAATTCAAAATGAAATAAATAGTTGGGGTTTTGTTTTTTTGTTTAGGTTTTAATAGATTGAAGGGAAAATTAGACTTTATATAGATTGAAGGGTAATGTAGATATTTGTTATTGTCATAGGATATCCCATATCCAACTATTTAGTTACCCTTAAACCTATAAAAGCCCCTTTATTGGAAGTGTAAGCCTCTATACGACGGTTCGAAAATAATGTTCCCCTGCTCTCTCCTCCAAAGCGGGAAGGGTGGAGGGAAGCAAAACTTGAAATCTCGTCATGAAAAGTAAAAAGGCGAGGTTCTGGGTCTCGCTTTCTCAATTGGAGCAAGGAATTGAGTCTCACTTCGTGTGATCGAGGTTTGATGTCTCGTCCTACTAAAATATTTGTTTGACCTTTTTTAACTTACACCCCAATTACATCGATTGCATTTACTTATTCATTTAAGGTTATTTATCACAACTCGCTTACACTAAAACGTTGCTATATTTATTAAGATTTAGGCTTGTTGTTTGAATTCGTCTTTAACTGATATTTTCAAATACTATAAATTTTTATTGATTATAGAAGATAATACACGATTAAATGTCTTATTTTTCAATAATCCATATTTATTATTAAAGTTTTGGTATTGTAATAATTAATTATAACTCACTTTTATAAGAATCACGGTTACACTTAGCATGTGCAACAAGCCTTTGAACCACTATGTGACCCTGGTGGACGAGTTAACTCTCGAGAAGGTTTACAGATAATCTACCCATAAAATCTAGTCTTAAAAATGCTTATTTCTATTAATCTGCATCTCCATTTTGGGGAGGATCGCTGGGTATGTACGCTGGGTTTAGCTTTGGAAAGTTGTGTATACAATTTGATAACTTTGATAAAATGTGAAAAGTCTACTGATGTGCTGAAAGTAAAGTAAATTTACATACTCATCCTACATAAAATAAAATAAACAAATTTAATGTTAATCCGAACGAACATATTTTAAGATATGTTAGTAAATAAAAACCACTTATAATTTTTTCAATCGTCATTTAAGGAGGTCTGTTTCTATAAATTTTCTTTTAGATTGAAACATAATCTCTTACTGATTTTTTCATTACAAATGCCCTATTTTATATGAAACCATTATTAGGGCTGCACATTTTTAGTTTTGAGGGTTACATAAGATTCAAATGTCCTAAATATTGATAGGAGGGACTCAACAACCATGTCAAATATTAAAAGGGATATTTTAATTTTAGGTTCTAACTTTATGATAATTGATGTTTTTGGGTCCCAGAAAATTCAATATTAAAATTTGGATCATAAGATTGTATTTGACCGTGTTAACACATAGGTAAATAAGATAATGACCAACTAAAATTAAGTTTTCAATTTATTTACAAACCCATCCATTTTCCTTTCCGTTAGACACGTTTGGTTAAGAATTACCAAAATAACGGCTGAGATTATTTCTTCTTCGTTCTTCCCTTCGACAAAACTCCTGAACTTCACCATTTGATTCGTTCATCACTAAAATACTGATTAACAAGTAGTAAAAAAATTCTCTCAACAAAATAAAAAAGAAATACCTCTTTGAATGTTTAATCAACCCTAATGTCTAAAATCAAACAATTCCCTTAAACTTCTCAATAATCTATGATTATTATTCAAAATAGCTTTTGATATTGACCTTGAAATTGTAGGGATTCAACAGGTTTTAACCCAAATTATATTTGGGTAAATGGTTTTTTATTTCTAAGGTTCTCAGATGAATTGGATAGGTGCGCATATTGAAGTTTAAGAAGAACAAAACCTAGAAGAATGAAAATTAAATAGAAGGACGATACCATCATCTTATGTAAACATTAATGGACTGTTTTGGTTTTTGGTTAATTTTTGTTGCTGTCGAGAAATCACCGAAGTAAGTTGTGTTCTTGGGATTCAGCGGGTGTTCTCGAAAGCTTAGAGAATTTAGAAGCATATAGGGAAATAGAAAATTGGTACCAATTTGTTACAGTTTTGAACACAGTTTGAGACCTTGAAAGCAAGTAAACAGAGGTGCTAATATCGTTGACTATCGTTTATGAATTACACTAATGAGCTTTTAAAATCCTGTTAGAATTAGGAAAGTTGGGTTTTTACCCAATTCGAATTTGCAGGTTGAAGAGCATATAAAGAGAGCAAAAAAAATGAAGACAAAGAAACCTCTCCATTTTCAGATTCTCGCACATTGAGTGTTTGTTAAAAGTCCTCAAACAGGTTCATCTGAACTTTCTCTGCACCACCAGTCCGTTAGATGTGTTTCGGTAGATTAAATCTTACAGTTAAATGCATTTCAATGGATTTTTATTTGAACGTGCGACTCATGTGCTAACAGCAATTGACGGGGTTAAATAAATATAAATTAATCAGATAAAAAATATTTTGGTAACGGTTAATAACCGTCCTGGGACCCAAACTTTAATATTAAATTTTTAGGATTCAAACGCATGATCATAAAGTTGGGACCTAAAATAAAATATCCCATATTAAAAATACCCTCCCTCCATAACTAACCTAAATTTACTATTAAAAAAAAAAAAAAAAAAAATTAAATCTAATTATACATTTTCCTGCACTCCCCCGTTTTTACTTCTTCTTATCCATTTCATCTTCTTTATTTTCCCTCTTCAAACGAAGATTAATCGTTGATTCTAACTCTTTACATAAAACAAAATACGGTCGAAACAAGTATCTAAAGGTGGTGCTCAATATCGAATATAAGGAAAAGAAGCAGTTAATAATCAATCAAATTCAAGTTCTAGTTCGGATGAACAACCCGAACTGCCAAATCAAGAATGTACCAGTGAAAAAGTACAAACTCTCGTGAATCCGACAGAGATGACTCGTACATGGTAGGAATCGAAAAATCCATTTTTTTAATGAATTTGATTGCGTAATTAAGTTAGATTTGAAAAAAAAAATAGGGTTTTAAATTTCAATTTAGAACTACCTACGGCTAGAAAATGTTGATTTCCTAACCGTAAATACAGTTATACAGTTGGGAAATGATGAACTCCCAACCATATATGAGTAATTTTTCCACCTACGGATGGGAATTTATGAACTCCCAACCGTAAATGAATAATTGCGGTTTCTTAGAGTTAGGAATTAAGAAATTCCTAACAGTAAATGAGATCATAACTTGTTTACGTCTAGGTCGTTGTTTTTTTTTTACATCTAGTGTAACTATATGATTTCCAAACCGTAAGAAGTCTTTTCTAGCCGTAAGTGATCTTGAGTTTCAGTAAAAAAAAATGCCATTCTTACGGCTAGGTCGATGCTTTGAAAAGCCAATCTTAAGAAAATAAGACCCAACCGTATGACCATATTTCCCAGTCGTAAAAGAAAATTTCCCAATTGTAATTGAGTATGCCTTCTTAATTTGTTTTAGGAATCAAACGGGAAAGAAAAAAATAACGCAAAAAGTAACACCGAGAAATAAGGCGACTCCAACCCCTCATCACAACAAACAATTGGGTGCAGGAAAAAGGAACTCAGGTACACTTGTTATTAGTGAACCAAAAGAAGAATTAATTGAACGAATAATTGGTTTCACAACAACAAGAAGATGAGATTAAAGAAGAATATAGGGCCGAAAAAAGTGTTCGTCCATCGGTTGGTCCCTCTGATGTTAAATTGAAAGGAAATGAAAAGAAGCCAACTCCTCCTACAACAAAACAAGTGACTAACCGTTTTTTTTATATTTTTTTTACCCAAAATGACAACTGGAAGACCTTGGGATGAACCAAATGATAGGACCTCCGCCCTATTTGGTTACTAATATTCATGGGCTACAAGGATCTGTGGGCCATAGGAAATAACCTAATCTAATATAAATACAAAACTTTATATATTATTATTAATGTATTTAGTATGGTTTTTTATTTCTAAACATCAATCTATCTTTATAGGATCATACGACAACGGTTCCGAAACTCAATCACCACAAGACGAGTTTTTGGCCTTGGATACAGAGGTCGAAGGGGTGGTGACCTTGGTACAAGCTTCGGGGTTATGGTTGATGTAATTGTAGAATTGGTAAGACATAGTTCAAACAATAAGACTTCTGAAGGTTGATACTAGATTTAATATCTAATACTAGCAAATACATACAAAAGATGGTAGCAAAATTAAGGAACATTGAGACATAGGATTCCACCATAAACACAATCAAGTGATGCATATATCATTTCTTGATAATTATATCTCTTTTATGGACTCTGTTTCTTTGCCAAAGGTAGGTTTCTAAAACATTAATTGTAAATCATAAGCATGGCGCATCAAAAACTCTAAGGTTAAGCATACACCATCGAACAAGATAATAAATAATTAATAAAAATCATAAATCAATTAATATAAGTGTAAAACGTCATAAGGAATTGAATATAATTACCAAACAATCATGAAAAATAGCTTCCTCTGTCGTCCCAGTGATGGGGTTTAACTCATCATGCTCAAACTCTCAAAAGATTTATTCATAGCTCAAGAAGTGTTTACAAAGGTGAAAAGAAGAGAAAATAATAAAAACAACGTGCAACGGTGTATGGATGTTACAAATTCGTTGTAACAAATCAAGTGTTGCAAACTGAAGATAAACGTTGCAAAGATTAAAACCTTTAGCAACAGACTCTTCAAACTTTTGGCCACGGTTTCTTTAACCTTTTTGTAACGATTTCTTCATCTTCTTCACGAGCAGCAATGGAGTTTTCTGATTTTTTTTTCTTTTTCTCTGGCAGAGCCATCCCCCCTTGATGCTTTCCCTAGACCCTTATTTATAATATAACAATACTGTAATCCTTGAATCTTTCCTCAAATCTTTTCCTTAATGAAAATAATCCTTGGTAGGCCATGATCCTGATTTTTTTCTCTCGGTGATGTAGTTGTTTCTTTCTCTCGATTTTTTTTATCAATGCTCGAGAGTAATAATCTTGATGTTGTTTCCGTATTAAAATCAAGATAATATTTCCTTTTATTTCCCAAGTCGAGAATATTTGTTTCTTCCCTTTTTATTTTCACGCGACAACTGTTTTTATTTCTTTAGAGATTTTGTTTGATATTTTCATATTTCCAATCTTATGTGAACTCTTACTAACAAGGCAAGAAGATATCTTGTCTTAATTCTTCAAAACTCGGTTACAAAAATCACGCAGATGAAAAGAATAATTTCCCGCCAAAACTCAAAAATTAAATTTTAAGAGTGGTTGCCTTTATCAATTTTGATGGGTGCCTTTATCACTTTTTTGGGTGCTTTCAACACTTTTCGAGCCCTATTTTCCACAATCATTTATTCCACAAAAAATACACAAAACATAGAAAATAACATTATTAATACAATAATTGAGAAATAACAATATAAATATGAGAACAATTAAGACACAAAAATGTATATACCAATGGTCTGGAATGTCCTCAGCGCAGAAGCAATTTGATGTTGTTATTGTTTGTTCCTTTATTATATCTCGAGACAACAACTTTTTATTTTTCGATCAACGATATGACTATCACTCCGGACGATGCTCTCCAATCTATAGGTCTCTCCATGGATGGAAAAGTCATGTATGAGGGTTTCAACAATTCTCTTACATTTGAAGATCTTTATAAGTTGGTCGAAGAATGTCTATGATGGAACAAAATGAATCCGACGAAGAGTTTAAGATAAGAGCCGGAGCACGGCCGAAGGGAACTAGGATAAGAAAACATGAAGTTAAATTTTTACAGATTCCTATTGCAAGAAAGATAAATCTGGTTCGTCTGAGAGAAAAGTTCGAGAATTCCAAGGAGAGGGAGATGGATGAAGCAAGTGTTAGACATACAGCTACAACGTACTTGTTGTATGCACTTGGCACCATAATTTTTTCCAATCTTTCAGGTAACAGGGTGAACGCTTGTTACCTACAGGTCTTGTAACATATCAATCTTGATCCGGATGATAACCAGGTAGCACGGTACTCGTGGGGCACTGCCACCCATTCTTTCTTATTTGACAGCCTTGGTAAAGCTTTAAGGTGGAATGCTAGACAAATTGCGAAAAAATGTTGGCATTCTCCAAGTAATTTTTATATTTTATTTCCAAAGTTTGTCTAATTTTATATTGATTTGTACTCAATATAAATCTCTTTTTGCGCAGTCATGGATTTACGACCATTTTCCTACCTTGAGGCCAAAACATGATTAAAATTAACGTTCCACTAGTCCTACATGAAACAGATAGCTCTTCTCTGAAAATCAGCAAAAGGACAAAGAAGCTAAGATAGTTGAGACGAGGACTACTTTGGACACTTTGAAAACGTGGTGTTCGACCCGTACCTCAAGCTCGGTGAAGATGGAAATAATACTCATGCATTTAACGATGTGGTGACCTACATGACCACTATATCATCCAACATGGTACGTGATTCACAACCCTCGTAGAACTCTCTGTCAAATTGGCATTTTCCAGAAAATTGTTAGGCATACACTCTTTAGAGTGGACAAAACACACTCCAACTTTTCAGCTAATAGTGTGAGATTGGTTTACGAGCCTATTGTATCATTCGATGCTTGGAACGGTCGCATTGAAGCCCCCTACCAAATGGATATGACTAGGTTCAGTTCCTTTCATGGCACAAAACTGGCCTAGGAAGATTACTTGACTTGGTTTTACCAAATTGGTCATCCTTATGTGATAAATATGGATCCTGAAGCGATACCACATTTCAACAACAAGGTGGATCATCCAACTTCCTCGAAGGGTAAAAGTTATTGGAAGGAGACATATATTATGATGATATGTATACTATTTCATTTCTTATTGTATAAGTTTTCAAAATTGTGTACAAGTATATAAAGTTTGGACACTTTCATATGAAAATAGGTCGACCGAGTTAAGTGGTTGGTGAAGGACATGAGTCGTTGCATTAATTGTGGAAAAGTGTTGAGGGTTGTAGATCAAAGACTACTGCGAAGCAAGATTGATTATTTACCTGACCCCTGATATAGCACGTCTCGATGAGCACATCGATGAAAAAGAACCAAGGGGTTCCAAAAGAGGTAGGTCTACTTCCTCTAGCGGTGAATCAGCTACTCCGCTGGTTATTAATCTAGTGGAGGTTTATGTAACCCTAAAGAGATTGTCCAAGATTACGGAAACGGTCAAGGTCGAGGTCGAGCTAAAGAAAAAGGTTGAAGTCAAGTGATAAGTGCATATTTTCTCTATATTTTGGTCGTTATTCATGCACTTATTTGCTAGATTTCTTGTGAATTATTGTGTATTATGTTTTTTTCTTGTTTTTTTATCTTTTATTAGGTGGAATCATCCAAAAGAAGTGAATTGGCACTTAGTTATGCGATAAAAGAAGTGCTACAAAGGAAGAAGGACCAAAGACCAAGTGGAACTCGTCCAAATCCAGGATTTCTTGTCAAGATATCATAATGAACGAATAGACGAAACCAACGCCAAAAAATAAGGTCATTCCAACCTTGTATGAATAACTTATGTGCGAAAGAAGAATCTAGGCCTATCGGTTATGCAGAATTGACATTCAAATGAAGATTCAATAAAAAGTTATAAATGCACCAGACCATTGGATCAGGGATACCACAATTCAAATATAAATAAGAGCACCATCTCTTTTACTATGGGCATCCATATCTTCCCCAAATTCAGATGAATATTAGGGTTCTTCACGATTCCAACAGGGTATTTCCGTTGATGGAGGTTGGTAGTGAACTCGACTTGGAAGCCCTTAACGGTAGTGATTCAATGATGGCAGTATGGGTTGAGTTCTAGTGAAATGTGGGTTTGTTTGGCTCGATGGTGTTGTAGCAGTGAAACTTAAAAAAATTTGGCTATGATGGTGGTGACGGAGCTACTGCTCTGTTAGGATGAAGAGTAGGTTAGTTTCGATAATGATCGGTGAGTGAAGTGAGATTGTTGCCAGCGTTAAAGAATGATTGATCGGTGGCTGCTGTTGGCAGTGATTACAACAGTTAAAGATGAAAAATGGAAAGTGAGCTGATGGGTATTGCTGGTAATCAAGATGATAACAATGGTTGATAATGGTTTCAGTGAAGAGATTGAAGGTGATTCGATGATGCTGGCAGAGAGGTTGTTGGTTATGGGTTTTAATGAAGAAAAACAGATAAGGTGGAGATAATGATTTGGTTTGTTATTTAATGATGGTAGTAAGGAGCTGTTGGTTGATAGTGAATTGAAAATGATGATTGATGGCTAATGTGATTCTCCGTGATGGTTGTTGCTAGTTTTTGAACTCGAGAGAATGGAGGAGAAGTTAATGAACAGAGATATGGAGATGTAGGAATGATAGTTGTGAGATCGAGAGAGAATGGCAGGTGAAGAAGAAAGCTCGGAGTTGAGTCTGTGAAGGATGAGTTTCTTGGTGAGAAGATAATGAGTTTGAGTAGAATAAAAATCACACATATACTCGTCCAAGATATGGAAGCAGGGAGGAGCAGAATTTGAGATGAAATAAGAAACCTAATTTCTATTGGCGAGAGAAGATAGGAGCTGAGTTGAGCAAACTCAAATAAAAAGAATTTTCACGACGGTCACAACCATCGAGGAAACGGAAAGAAAATAAAAAGTCAGATAAAATAATTTTTATCGACGACCTGAGCCATCGAGAAGTTGTGCGGCAAGCCATTGAGAGAACCAATGGGCTGGATTACATGGTTGCAAGCCCAATAACATTTCAAGGAAGATTTCTCATGACTTAGCTTGGCCTTGACTTGTTTTGGCATATTTTGATATTTCGTGAAACCTATTTCGACCGAGATTCGAGCACAAGCATTTTTACAATTTGGACACCTATATAAGAGATACTTCAACTTCTACACACATACCTAGACCTAGGTTTTACATAGAGAAGAGAGATTTATTTCATATTCTAGGGTTTACCCTTTTGGAGGGAAGCCATGTTATTTATTTTTCTTTACTGTATCATGAGTAGCTAGTTTTTATTGATTACGGATGAATTCAATATTCTAAGCGTGAAGCCTTATTAGTTATACAAATCTTTTTGGAGTTCTAGTCACTAACGTTTGTTTTCATTAAATCTAGGGTTTATCATTGATTTTCTAGATTGTTCAAGTGCACAATTGGATTAATCTATTGATCATTCTTAATGCTAGTAGAGAGTTGAGCGATCCATAATTGTCGAGCACCTCCTACAAAATTATAAGACCTTACAGAGGGATTCTATGGAGTAATCGTGTGTGGAGACAATACCAATAAGTGAACCGAGTGTACTGGGTTTAACTGCTGGGATCAAACCTAAGTTCACAAACCTTAAAGCGTTCGATTGAGTTACATCTTGTAAGCTAACCTCAAGGTGGCTCAGTTAAATAGAATCCGGTGATATAAAGAGTTTTGGGGATAGCAAAGCGTACCTACTATTCTACGGTTGTTGATAATTGATTCTGATGAAAGATAAATAAGTATACTAATTCAGTCATCGTTTGGTAACGACAAATGGCTCCCTAATCATATTTATTTCTTATTATTTTATTTATTGTTATTTTTAATTAATTAATTCATGAACCCCTTTTTTCAGTATTTTGTTAATTTAAATAACATATCAATTACACAACTTTTTGTGGGGACGATCCTTACAATCGCTATATTACTAGTTAATTTGTGAGAAATATATTGATTAATTTGTTGCACTTACGACACGTATCACCAAGGTATACATACCCGTGGTCGAGGTCGTACTGGTTGTGAAAATGAAGATTGATGATTGTTAGTTTGAATTTTTTTATTTAGTTACGAACATGGATATTTAGTACTTTTAATTTATTTTGTGTTAAGATTTTGTGGTAGTGGTGGTTTATGGACTTGAAGGATATATTTCTTTAGTTATGGACATTAATTCAGCTTGAATGAATTATTTTTAGTATTTTATTTGTGTCATTCCAAATACAATGAAAAATATTACAAAACTTAGAAAAAATGGAAATTCAGGGTCATTTACGGCTAGGTCGAGTACTTGAAAAACCTAACTGTAAGACAACCATATAAGAAATTTTGTCAAGTTTACGGCTTCGGTACAAAAGCTAACTGTAAGTGACCCTGAGTTATGCCTACGATCAGGAATCCTAGTCGTAAATGTAACAATATTCCCTAAAATGTGTCAGTATCACAACTGGCTTAATTACAAAAACCAACCATAAGTTCCCCAGGTTTAACTTACGACAAGGTTTATGACCTAACCTAACCGTAAGTGACCTGAGTTGTCTCTACGTCTAGGTCGGTATGCCCAATTCATAGCCGTAGAGTACATATATATACTGGAAAAGCAACAATTTCTTTTGTTGAATAATACATTTTCTACCCAACGACTTGATTATTCAAAATAACTCGTTGTTGGATGCCTGAGAGAAATGCAACTGTGAAGTTGAAGCTTGGCAGATTTGAGATGGATCTGATTTTTATGGGCTCAAGGGAGTAGTGTGTTGTGCCACATAGGTTTAGTTTGTGGCAAGCTTGCCAAGGGTATGTGGACTTGAGTTAATTATAGAAACCTAGAGTTGTATCTAGATTTAGAAATTGAGTGTTCGAGTTATACAAGGAACAAAGGCTTTTACTCCAAAAAGGATTCATTCTACAAGGGAGAAACCTATAAAAGAATAACTTCAACAAGAGAGGAAGATATCTAGGTTTTCACCTAGTTCTCTTCTCACCTCTTCTACTTCTTTTCGTAGGTTCGCGCGGGGAATATTTCTCACATATAGTGTTTGCAATTTCTTTTCTTCTTGAATTCATTTGTGTACTCCAATTTGTGAGTAGTTAATTTTATTTTTGATTAGAGAATATTTGGATTTCATAACACATGATTCTTTGTGTAATAACCCGATTCGGCAGATAGGGTTCGCCGAATGGAATATAGGTAGTGGTTTTTCCTTTCCTAACACCAAGGCCTTTTCAGCACAATTGGCTCCAGTTGGCAAAAATCTTTGCAGTTAAGGGTGCTCGGGCGGGAGTAATACAAGGATGGGTGACCTCCTGGGAAGTTGTTGTTGGATGACCGCAACGGTGCCCGTTGAAAACCCTACACTGCTGGATGACCGCAATGGCTAAGTGGGTACAATATCTGTGGAGGGTCGGGTCATTACACTTTGAGTTAATAAATTAGTTTTGTCTCAATATTATCGATTATGATTCAGTTTTTATATCGCCATGTATGATTTGGTTGTTTGTTTAGTTAAGTGGCCAATTAATTGAACTCACATTCATATCTATAACTAATGAGGGTTTCTTATACACAAAAGTGATACTCCTTGAATATAAGTAGCATAAATATGGTTATGGCTTGTAGTGACATATCCTTGTAATCATATGTGAATCATGACATTTGTTAAATTGATTAGTGCGCTTTCCACGTCAATTGCATTGATTAGCCTAATTTTATAAATCTTAATATTCCTCGAGAATTAAACTTGATTAGTGCTTTTAAACGTTAGGTTCTCTTGGTAGAAATTCATATTCGTATCTTTTAATGTGTTGTTGATGACTTAAGGAAATTTACGGGATATTCTTGCGATCAAGGTATTTTAGGGCTTTTGGTAATAAGAGATTAAATATATCAATTATTTATTAAGGCAAGAACATGTTTGTGAATAAAAATAAAATCCGTAACTAATATTCTCAACTATTTGATTCGTTTCTACAATTTCGTAGCTTTCTTAATTAGTTAATTACTTTCATTGAATCTGAAAAATTCTCCCTTTTTATATAAGATTTCAAAAACATATAAGAACCAAGACCTCCTCGTGGGAACGGTCCTTTCTTACATTTGCTTTATAATAAATCATAAGTAGTAAGAAAGTGAATAATAAATTTAACGTGCAGACGACCACATCAAATTTTGGTGCCTTTGTCGGGGAGGCAGCGGATTGTTATTTGTTTTTGATTTCTTATTTTTGTTTCTATTTTTATTTTTATTTATGTTTTTTGTTTCTTATTTTTGAATCTAACCTAGTTTTGAGAATCTTGTTTCAGGCACTTGTATTCCATGTACGGTGCACAAGATCAAGCTTATAATGGTACTATGTTTGGTTTTCAATCTAGACCCTATGACAACTACCAACCATACGGGGAGTATAATCACAACTAATCCTTTAGTAATGACCAATATTCCACGTACCCTTTGATTATTCTCATACATGCCAACCTTCTTATAGATGGTATGTAAGTAAAAAATCACTAGGAGGGGAGGACAGTTATGCTTTTAATCATATTTCTCCTAGTATCACAAAACAAATGTTTACTAAGATAATGGAGATACAAAGAATTAATCAACACTCTTATGATGGTGTTTCTAAATCTACTCTTTATCCTATTTATGATCATTTACCCATTTAACGAGAAAATACTAGGTTTAGAAACTCTACTATAAGTGATGGTGTAAGGCAACCTAGTTTGAGAGAACTTGAGAGAAGGTTTTATCAATTGATCGATGAAGACCTAGCATCAGATGAAGAAGTTATTGAAGCTAAAAGAACCTTAAGAAAGAAGCGTAATCGACATTATTCTATGGGATACAATGATGATTTTGAAGCTTTTGAAAGTTCTTGTGACAATGAGGAAGTTATACCAATTTCAGATCATAATAAAGATCACTCGCCTATTCAAAAGGTGGAACCTTGGTATAATGAATTTATTGTTCTAAAAAACTTATTTGCACCTATATTTGATTCCAACAACAAAAGTGTTGAAGAGATGGTGATTGATAATAAAACCAAATTGAGCGTTATTGTGGAAGACCCAATTGAACTTTCCGAAGATGATATTGATAATGTTGATGCCGAGATTTTTTAGGCGGAAAATAATGACGATCGGTGAAAGTTTGATAGAGGACCACGGTACACAAGTGGTAAGTAATTCATTAGAATTTTTTGAGAAAGATGATCCTGTAATACAAGAGAATTTAGAAGGTTCGACTAAACCTTTGACTGTTGATTGTTCTCATTCACCTCTCATTGGATTGAATGTATGTGTTTCAAAAGTATTTTTGAATGAATTTGCTTATCGATGTCCTCCATTGGAGATACTTGATTCTCATACTATGTAGGTTTGTAAAGAGGAATCTATATAAGTTCCCAAACTTTATCCACTTCTAAGTGTAGAAAAAACTAAGTGTGGGGGAAACACCTATCGGGCGATAACTTCAATCATATTTTCGTGTACTAATATTCTTGTGAAGCTATTGCTAGAATTGTAGATTTTTCTATGGGTGGATCCCTAAATTTTCAGACTGTTAGTCTACGAACGACCAGAAATTCGGGCTGACGACATTAAACCAAACGCTACATGGGAGGCAACCCATTGGTTTAGTATTTCCTTTGCTTTTACTTGGTTTTTCTGAATTTCGTATCATTATAGGATTTTCCATCTTGATTTTATATTGGATGAGTCAATTTACATTGAGGACAATGTAAAGTTTAAGAGTGGGGCAGTGGTTAAGCATATATAATTCTTAAGTATTCATTTTTTATGAAGAAAATTTTCAAATCTTTTATAAATATTTGCATGAAGCTCCAACTTTTAGATATTTTAGAGTCACTAGTATACTTCTTGCTAAGTTTACATACGGAGTTCTTACCGAAATACTTGAACTTAGAAGTATTAGAGAACAATATTCGGATTTCTTAATTGCTGTGAGGCAATAACCGACAAAAAGGAACTTAAACCGTCAGCCGCGAATTAGGTGCAAATGATTAATCATTAGTGGAGACTTCCCATATATGAATGAGGCACCAAGCCTTAAATATTGTTCGTTTAGAGTGTTTCGTTTGCGCAAAATCCTAGTAAAATGATGAGTTACTCGACCTCGCACCCTTTCAGCACTTTTATGAGCTCTTAAGTTTTAATTATGTCAATCATGAGGGTGTCATCAGAATTGCTAACTCTATCTTGTAGTCTTGTTTGAAGTTGGTACCATTCTCTCACGAAAGCAGCAATAAAAACACATTATCATCAACAAGCGGAGCGACATTAAAATCACAAAAAAGTTGAATACAGTCAAGGTTTGCAAGCAACAAAAGAGGAGTAAAATTTTATATCAAAAGTGAAAACAAAAAAAAATGAAAAAGAAAGAAAAGAAAAATATGTAAATTTTCGAAGTTTATACGATACTAAGGCAATACAAGTTGTGAAGAATCTGGTGCTTAAGTCCTTCCCCGATGCCAATGTTAATTTCAGTTTCATTTGTAGTTGTTTCTTCTTTTTTTTTAAAAAAAAGAAGAGAGAAAATAGTAATTATATTGCTTTAGTGTATATTTATTTTGTATTTATTCAATAATACCATGGGAAATAGGAAATCTATAGAGAAGTTTCAAGCAACAAGAATTTGAGGAAAATTGTTAGAAATTGTCAAAGTTTTAGGAAGTTCAAGAGTTTACCATCAACAGTTGAAGACGAAGACGTTTCCATTCGGTGTGAGAGTGGTGCTGATTGTAAATCAGGTGAAAAGGTAAGTAAAATTTTGGGAAGCAAATTTTGGCTCCGCTGCCGAGGATGTGGTCGTTTGCATGTCAAAATTATTATTCACATCAAAGTGAATAATAAAATTTGATGTGGTCATCTATATGTCAAAATTATTATTCACTTTCTCATTACTTATGATTTATTATGAAGCAAGGGTAAAAAAGGATCGTTCCCACGAGGGGGAGCTTGGTTGTTATATGGTTTCGAAATCTTATGTAAACTAGGGGAATGTTTTAGATTCAATGAAAGTAATTATACTAACTAAGAAAGCTAAGAAATTGTAGAAAAAAATCAAAAAGTTGAGAATATTGGTCAAGGATTTCGTTTTTATTCACAAACATGTTTTTGTCTTAATAATTAGAATTTATATATTTAATCTCCTAATATTAAAAGCCCTATAATACCTTAATCGCAAGAATATCCCGTAAATTTCCTTAAGTCATCAACAAACACATTAAAAGATGCGAACATATATGATTTCTACCAAGAGATCGAACAACCTAACGTGTAAAAGCACTAATCAAGTTTATTTCCCGATGAGCATTTAGATTTATGAAATTAGGTTGATCAATGCAATTGACGTGGAAAGCAACTAATCAATTTAACAAAGGTCACGATTCACATATGATTACAAGAATAAATCACTACAAGCTATAACCATATTTATGTTACTTGTATTCAAGGAGTATCACTTTTGCGTATAACAAACCCTAAATTAGCTATAGATATGAATGTGAGTTCAATTAATTGGCCACTTAACTAAACAAACAATCAAATCATACATGGTGATATTAATAGTGAATCATAATCGATAATGTTGAGATAAAACTAATTTATTAATTCAAAGAAGCATGTATTATGAAATCCAAATATTCATTAACCGACAATAGTATTAACTACTCAAAAATTGGAGTTTACACAATTGAATTCAAGAAGAAAAAATATTACAAACCCAGATGTGATAAATCTTCCCTGTGCGAACCTATAAAAAGAAGTAGAAGAGGTGAGAAGAGAACTAGGTGAAACCCTAGATCTCTCTCTTGTTGAAGTTGTTCTTTTATAGCTTTCTCCCTTATAAAATCCCTTATTGAGTACAAGTCTCTTTTCCCTGTATAACCCAAACACTCAACTTCTAAATCTAGGTAAAACCCTAGGTTTCCATAATCAACTTAAGTCCATGTACCCTTGGCAAGCTTGCCAAACTAAATCTATCTGGCCCAACACACTACTCCCTTGAGCCCATATAAATCAGGTCCATCTCAAATTTGCCAAGCTTCAACTTCACGGCTGCATTTCTCTCAGGCATTTCATCGAGCATGTTGAGTGCAATTATGATTGGTAATTCCAGCATAAACTGTTGGTAATTCTAACTTCCACTTCCATCTCCTTCCCTGCATAATTCATAGGAATTCAATCATTCATTCACACAACCAATTAATTCATTCACCCTGTTACAACACCATCTCAACATCTTTGTTACTTCACCGCTGTTTCACGGCCACATCTCCGCTTTCATATTCTTCACTAACACAACATCAACAACTCGAGCTCAATTCGGTCGAACACCATCTCTAACCCATTAATCTCTACTGATTTTGTCCAAACAGATTCCATCTTGATTTCTTAGTAAAACTCATGTCCAATCAAAGCCTCAAGCTTCATCTGCACTCGCTGGAAGTAATCACCAAAACCCAACAGCGACCACACACCTTCAAACCACCACCAACTCATCTTCTCCGGTTCTAATTCACGAATCCAAAGCTTCAAATTCATCTTCTTCTATTTTCGCTTCAACCAACACTACATGCGCAACGAACCCCATTCTTGTTTTATTTCTTTTGAACTCATCACCACAGAACTCTAAGTCCTAACCTAAAATTGAGTTGAACCCATCTCTGCCATCTCCACTATCTTCGATCTGAACCTTCTCGCATCACTTGAGCCTGCCTGCGTGAATCGGCAGCAACAGTTGGCTAACACTATGTTCGTTTGTTTTTTCCAACTCATCTAGATCTTGCTGAAATCACATGACTCTTCTGCTTTGTGTTGTAGTAGACTGGAACAGGTACAAGTAGATCTTTAGCACAAACTGGAACTTGGCTTTTTGCCGTAATGACTTGCTTTTAACTGGAATAAGATAGGATGCTAACTGCTTGCCCCGTCCTTCTGCCAGGGCTGCTTGTCTATGAGTGTTATGGATTTGGATGTCTTGTTGCTAATGATAGCTACGTAACTCAGAGTTCTTTATTGCAGCCTTCGTGCAGGAAATGCGACATACTTCTTCAAAGTAGTACATTGGTGTCAAGCGCACTTGTTCTTGCTGCCCCTTGCTCATACAGTTTATAGAAAGAAGCTTTTTTGGTGCTCTTGCTTAGCCTGCAGTTCCATTATTGTTTGCTCCACACATGGGGTTTTGGGATAATTTCATCACATCTGGAACCCTTGACAGCTTCCCTGCAGCAAGAAATACCATCAATATTTTACAACATAATCAGTTTATCAATTGGGACTGTAGGAGAACATTCTTACGACCACCTCCTAAAACGAAAACTTTCTCGATTAATAGACACTTATAAACTCCTAATGGAACTACTGGTGACACAAAGAGGAGAAAAATATCAGTAATTTAGATCTAGTAGTTGAGCATACAATACTACGAAAGAGTGAAACTAGCAGTCAATATAATCAAATTAAGATACTGCAACGGAGGGTAGGATAAAATTTACTATCCCTTAAAGTCTGCAGCTATGACCCTAATCTTAAACACCCAGCTTGAAGCTTTACATGCGATTTAGTCAGGGAAATAATATTTGTCGATTTCGGTCTATATGCACACAGTTTTATTAACACAACAAGATGACTAAGAAAAGATAAATTGGTAGTCAACAGTAAACATGTAAACTACATGGCATGCTAGTGGAGATACGGCATAGAAAATATAAAGAGTCCCTCTAAACTATCTTGAAGGATTTTAGTCCACAAAGTCAAAAATTGCAAAGTTACATTATCAAAGAGAAATGCAAAACAAAAGTGCATAATCTAATGAAAAATTGCAAACTTGTGTTACCTTGAAAGTCAGTCATGTAAACTGGTGTTAATGTATTATCAAATGAAGTTGACTCTCTAATCAATTAATGGAAGAAGAGAAATGAATCCAACATGTGAAAGTCAAAGAGAACATGGAGCCTTGAAGTGCGGCAATGTAAACGCGTATGTACTCCCTAATTATTGATCTCCACTGAATGAGATATACATCAGTTATTAATTTGTGGCATTAGTACTTCTACAGTTCTACTGCAGTGAATCAAAATCCTTACTAATGAAAGCTCTTCTCCAACCTGCAGTTCACTGTCATGTCATTATTATCTTACATTTTACTCTTTTGACCATATTGGAAACCAACACCAGACTTTTAAGAAGAATGAAAGAATGAAATTACAGGGTGCATGTAATGAGCTGTTAACATAGGCAATAGAAACCAAATTAATATATGATTAAAGCCTGTCATGTGTGTAAGTTCTTCTTGCAGAGTAAACACAACAGAAATGAGAAATTTAATTAATCTCTCTTCTTACTCCTGTTTATTAGCAGTCAATTCGGCTCACTCACTGCACTTATTTTGCTCCTCAAAATATATTCAAACAATAAGGACAAATAACCTTAATTTCAGCTTTCTCCCATGATTTTGAAATGCACCATTGGATATTTAATGTGGTACGTGGTGTAAATGGTCTTCAGAAGAAACTTAACGTGATATGTGGTGGTTCTGGTGACCGGTGGGCTCTAAGAGACGATCTATTCTAGGATATGCATTCCAGACTTTGCTTTATGATTGATTATGCTCAAGCTACTAATAGTCAAACGGAAAAAAACCCATTTTGTGGCACTAAAGAATATGTGATGTCATGTGTAATAAAGCTGTATCAGTTTGCTTAACAGGAGCTAAAGTAAAACTCGAAGAAATCTGACCTTCCTACAGAAACTTTTTTAGAAGAAAACACCAAAAAAAAGAACATCAAGCAATTGAATTCAATAAACTACCACAAGCACAACTACAATAGTGTAATGATAATAACAACAACAATACTTATATATCATTAATAAGTGACAATTTTGATAAAATCAGAAAATGAAAAATGGAGAAGATGATATTAATGATATTCAATTTTCAATACATTTTTTTTACACATATGATTGGTATTTATACCAATGTCTGAACAGATAGACTTAGTCTTAACAAATAGACTTAGTCAAGTCAAAACTCTTTGACTTAGTCTATAACAGACCCTCTCAAACTGATAAAGTGAAACAGTTACTGAGACACACTTTAACAGTTTGAAGCCATTATTTCACTGAAGTATCATCAACAAAAGAGGAGAAAGAACAACCAAGTAGAAGCAGCAACAACTTGGAGAATATAGGAAAACACAACCCCTTAGTAAACAAGTCAGCCAACTGATCTTCACTGGCCACATGATGCAGTTGGAGAAAGCCAGACTCCACCAATTCTCTTACAGCATGATAATGAACCTCTATATGCTTGGACCTTGCATGAAAAACATGATTAGTAGCTAAAGAAATAACACTTGTATTATCACAATAAAGATACACAGAACCCTTCAAAGTGAAATGTAATTACTCTAGAACATGAGAAACCTATTGTAACTTAGCAGCAACCACTGTCAAACACTTGTATTCTGCCTCAAAAAAAGATTTGGACACAGTTGGTTGTTTCTTTGATGACCATGCAATCACAGAACTTCCCAAAATTACCACATAGCCAGAAGTTGATCTTCTGGTATCAGGACATCCAGCCCAGTCAGAATCAATAAAAGCTTTCAAACATTGTAAATCACCAGACTTAAGACTGATACCTGTACCAAGACTTCCTTTCAAGTATCTTATAATTCTTTTAACCAGAAGCATATGCTTATCTAGTTGGTGCATGCATAAACTGTGAGACATATGTAACAACAAAACAGATATCTGGTCTAGTTAAAGTCAGATATTGAAGGCTACCCACTAGATTCCTATATTCATTTGGATCAGGAAATAAAGTTCCATCAGTGATAAAGAGTCTGTTAACCTTTGCCACAGGTGTTGTGCATGGTTTGCAAGTCAACATTGCATCCTTTGTTAATAAGTCCAGAGTGTACTTCTTTTGTGTTAGCAACATAGTGTCAGAAGTTTGTATAGCCTCAATGCCTAGAAAATATGTCAAGTTTCCTAACTCTCTCATAGAAAACCTATCCCCCAAGGCTCTTATCAAAACATTCATCATACTATCTGAACTACCAGTTAACAAAATATCATCAACATACAATAAGATAACCAACATATCAGAACCATGAGTGTAAATGAACATAGATTTATATGACACAAATTTCTTGAAACCATAAGACAATAAAAAAGAGCTAAAAGTCTGGAACCATGCTCTTGGTGCCTGCTTCAAGCCATATAAGCTTTTCTTCATCATGCATACATAGGAAGGGTAATCAGGATGGATAAACCCATGAGGTTGATCCATATAAACAGTTACATCTAAATGTCCATGCAATAATGCATTGGAAACATCTAATTGTCTAATAAACCAATGCTTAGTTAGAGCAACAGTAAGAACAATTCTGATTGTAGAAAATTTGACCACTGGGATAAATGTGTCTTTAAAATCCACCCCCTCTAGTTGAGTATAACCCTGTGCAACTAATCTAGATTTATACCTATCAACAGAACCATCTGCCTTCAACTTTACCCTATACACCCATTTGCAACCCAAGATATTCATCCAAGGTTCTGGTGGCACATAGTCCCATGTATCTTGTTGTACTAATGCATCAACCTCCTCCTTCATAGATGCTATCCAGTGAGGAAGTATAGAAGCAGTCTTGAAACTCTTTGGCTCATCTGTGTTTGTTAACAATGAGGTGAAAGCAATAGGTATTAGATGCCTAACAGTTAAATGAGCTACATATCTGGATATAATTTTGGCTTGGAAATTCCCATCTTAGATCTAGTAACAATAGTACTAGTAGTAACAGAAACACAGTCAAGTGCAGGTGAAATTTGATCAACAACAGAAGGTGTCTGAACATAAGTTATAGGATCAGGAGTAACAGATGATGTAAAGTAGAATTTGGTTTCATCAAAGACAACATGCCTAGAAACATAAGTCTTCTTGGAGATGGGATTATAGCATTTGTAACCCCTATGCACTGGACTGTAGCCAATAAAAACACACATGACTGACTTAAGAGAGAGCTTGTCAACTCTAGAATGTCCTAAGAATGGATAGCAAGTAGAGCCAATTTTTTTTTAACATTTATAATCTGGTATGGAATGAAAAAGAACTTCATAAGGGGATTTGTAAGCCAGAACTTTAGATGGAGTTTTGTTTATAAGATATGTGGCAGTTTGAAATGTATCATACCAATACTCCTTTGGACAACAAGCATGAAACAAGAGAGTGTTACCCATTTCAGTAATGTGCCTATGCTTTCTTTCAGCTAGGCCATTCTGTTCTGGAGTCTGTGGAAAAGATATCCTGATTGAGATCCCATTGGACTCAAGAAAAAGCTTAAAAGGACCCTTCACAAGTTCAGGCACCATCAACTTGAAAGAACTTTACTTTTGTATAAAACATATTTTCTGTTAAACTCTTGAAATGAGTAAAACAGGATAGTGCATCTGTTTTAAAAACCATTGGATAAATCCAGTGAAATCGACTAAAATCATCTATAAAGACAATGTAGTATCTGAAACCAGCTAAAGAAGGTACAGGTGCTGGTCCCCAAACATCACAGTGAATAAGATATAATGGCTGAGTTGTATGAGATGCAGAAGAAGAAAATGGTAATCTTTTACTCTTAGCAAGATGACAGGGGTGACAGAGAAAAGATTTACTATGAGAATTTGTCTGGATTTGCTTCTATTTCTGTAAATGATGCAGAATAAGTGAGGAAGGATGGCCTAGTCTAGCATGCCACAAGGAAGTAGCATTAGCCACAATTGAGGAAGCAAATGAAGAGTGATATTGTGATGAAATAGAAGGCAAATTATGAATTGGATAAAGATTATTAACAACAGCACCATGAGCCAACAAAGTATTATCAAGCATGCTTCCTATCTCATAACCATATGGGTTAAACACAAAATAGCAACAATTGTCCTTTGTGAACTTAGCAACAGATAAGAGATTATGCTTGAGTTTTGGAACTAACAACACAATGTTTAATCTAAAATTAGTTTGATGTGTTTGCAGAAAAGAAGTTCCAGTTAAGGTTATAGGCAATATCTTACCATTTCCCACCATGACCTTCTCCATGCCAGCATAAGAAGAAGGATGTTGGAGCAAAGATGCATCACCAGTCATGTGAGAAGAAGCACCACTATCAGATAACCATGTTGTAGATGTTGAGGGTTCACTAGTGTCAGAAACATTGACATTAAAAATGGTGAAAGTATTTTCCACCTCAGCTACATTTCCAACACCATCATTATTTCTTACATTCTTTGGAGGAGCATAACGAAAGAAACATCTACTTGCATAGTGTCCCATTTTCCTGCATATTTGACATTCCACAGTAGAATAATCATGTTGTGGTCTTCTAACTCCACCAGAACCAAGAATTGGTACTGAACCAGAAGTAGATCCAGTAGTTGAGCCACTATGATGAAAGCTTGTAGTATTTCTTGAATTCTTCTATTTTCTTGAATTAGCTGAACCAGAATTAGATCCAAACCTTGCACCAGAATGGACATTTCTAGTGTAGAATGTTGTTGACTGTGGAGAATCAAACTGTTCTGTAATTGCTTGATGTTGATCAGGTAACCATTGCTCATGAATCAACTATCTAGCCTTAAGCTCAGAGAAAATATATGATGACTCTCTATTATAGGCAGAGACAACAAAATTATCATATTCTCTTCCTAAGCCATTCAAGATATGCATAGTGAGATCAACATCACTCACCTTTTCCCTAATTGCAGACAAAGAATCATCAATCATCTTGATTTGATGAAGATAAAGAGTTATTGATTGATTACCCCTACGAATATTGTTAAGTTGCTTACGAAGCATACCTCTTCTACCAGCAAATTGTTGTCTAAATGTTGTTTCACGAAAAAACCAAATTTCTCTGGCAGATGATAGACCTAGAACATCACTGGAGATAATTGATGTTAGTGTTGCTTTTAAGCAACTTACAATAAATCTATCAAGTTTACGCCAATAAATCCATCGTGGATTTGTCACTGTAAATCCATTTGTAAGTATTTCAGTTGGTGGTTCTTGAACATCACCATTAACATATCCATATAAATCCGTTGAGATAAGAATTGACTCAAATTGATCTTTCCATAACAAGTAGTTTGTGGAATCAAGTTTAATTGAAATGAAGTTTGAGATATTAGTAAATGGAAGACTAAAATTTGGTGAGAACTCTGGTTCTGCAGCAGTTGCATTAGAATTTGTACTTCAAGGATCTGATCGATTAGCCATACTTCTAGTAATAGGCATGTAAAATTGTCTGAAAATTTGATTTTAGATGAATCGGAAGATTCAAGATCAAGAAAATGTTGTTGAAGATTAGTTGAGGCAGATTCACAAATTTGAAGATCTGAAAAGAGAAAAATTGAAAGATATTTGAATCTGATAGATTGAAATATTTTAATAAAATGATGCTTGTAAGATTTTGTTTCAATGATTTTGATTCAAGATGATGAACTTAGCTCTGATACCATGATAATTTTGATAAAATCAGAAAATGAAAAATGGAGAAGATGATATTAATGATATTCAGTTTTCAATACATTTCTTTTACACATATGATGGGTATTTATACAAATATCTGAACAGATAGACTTAGTCTTAACATATAGACTTAGTCTATAACAATAAGAGCTAATCATCACTAAAATCCAAACCCAATTTCTTAATTAAACAGTACAATGAATAAACGTATACCTTCACAAAGTTATAATCCTCTTCCATCTTCCTTCTTACCTGCAAGTCAATTAAGAACTCAAATTAGAATATGAAATAAAGCCCATATTCCAAAATCACAGAAAACCCATACGAAAATGACATAAAAGATATGGATGAAGAAAAACCCATGTTCTCAAATCATACCTGGAGTTCAAATGAGTTGAAGGAGATCGTAGAGATGAGTTGAGAGAGAGAAACTGAAATATATATAGAGATCAGCTGAGAGGTGATGTAAAGATGATTTTAGAGAGATGAAGGAGATCTAGGGTTCTTCAGTTTCTGCTATCTCTTTTCTCAGATTCGAAGGAAAGGAAAGAAGAGAAACCGAAAGAAAATATTTTTTTTTAATGAAAGGTCGAGGGTAGTGTTACTTTACACGTGATTCTGCTTGAGGCACCATCCCCATCCTACTAGAGGGCTTGGGTATATGTCAATTAAAGAGAATCGAAAAACATTACAAAATCTTACCCATGTTTTAGAATTTTCGGAATTTTTAAAAAAGAAAACTTTTAAAGTTGAAAGTAATGTTGTGAATTGTGAATGAGTTGTTTGATCCAATGAACTAGAGGTATTTCTATACATGACTCAAACGGATATGAATGGGGGTTAGGTATGAGTCAGGTATCGAGTAGGATCTAACTCAAAATAAAAAATAAACAGTCTATCATTTGACTCGGACCAATTCATGGGATGAGTCAGATTCAGATATCGAGTCAGCAAAAAAACAAACACCCTTTCGGTCTCGACTTGGTAGAGAACTCTCTGCTCGTGAGTTGGTTAAAGGAACCTAATTTCTTTTTACTTCAAAAGATGGGCTAGTATTAAGACCTAGAAACAAGCCCACACTTGTAATGCTATTCTTATTGGGTTGTCAGGTTTAGTTTCTCTTCTATTATTTAAATTCTCTCCATTGTACCTAAAATCATAAAATACAAGCGTAATATACAGATCTACAAGAAAACTAACTAGAAAAGTATAAAAATTGATATGCAAATAATATTTTTTAGGCACTTCTCATTGGGCCTTTCATCTATATATAAAGTAAGTATTTTCTTAACAAATAATCCTCGTACTTCTCAACTTGTTTTTCATTTCTTCATCATCCAAAAAAACAAAAACATGGCTATTAAATACAACACCAAAGAAGATGTTGCCATATTTTGCATGTGGGTGTCCATCACAAAGACGAACAACTAAACATTAACAATTCTTTTTGGAACCGTATATTCATAATTTTTATGGCGTTAAAAGGCAATCGAAAAGGAAGATCGTTCAAACTAATTAAGGAAAGATTCAAAATAGTATATGCTCGATGTGAGTCATTTATAACGAATTTATACGACATGAAGACGAATTATAATCAACTGACAATGTGAAACAAATAAATACATCTCAAACATATTATGATTTTGCTCTTGACGAATATAAGCATCTCTATGGCAAAAAATGCAGCCATCAAGAATGCTATAAAGTCTTGAAATAAAAGAACTTGTATTTCAATATAGTTTAACTATTCAAGTATAATTTATTATCTGCGTTAGATCTTTTCCTTTATTATAATTTGTTTGCTTCAATGCAAACTATTATGAAATTTCTTTTTTAGCATGAATGAATGAGTATTGGTGTTTTATTTGTATAATTCCAATTATATTGAAAAAAATTACAAACATTCAGCGTCACTTACTGTTAGATTTTATAGTGTCTACGGTTTGGATTCCTAGTCGTAGGGTTAGCATTCTCTAACTCATATTAGTTATACGGTTGGCTTTAATACAAATTCTAACCGTATAAAGCACCTAATAAATATTACGGTTAGGAATCCTAATCGTAAGATGGCTATTCCTTACTTACGGCTGGGTCGATACCCTAAAAATCTAACCATAAGACCGTATTTACGACTAGCTTTAATACATTATCCGACCATAGGTAATCCTGAATTTATTCTACGGTTATCATTCCTGTCCGTATAGCTTCTTTACGGCTAAAAGTTATTATTTTTTAGCAGTATTTATATTTTATGGTTGGGAGTTTTTGATATTTAAGCTGCAGATTTTATTTACGGCTAGAAATCCAAGATTTCCTCAAAAAACTAAGTAAATAAATAAAATAATTTTGATTTTCAAACACTAACTTTAAATCAAATCATTAATCTAATTTAATCACTAGTCTTAATTGGTTTAGTTAATTAATTCTATTAGCACCAACTAATCGAGGGAATTCTAGCCATTAACAAAATTACTAGGATAAGGGGTTATGTAGATTATTATTTCATGTCCCTATTTTTTCCTTATCCATCCCTCAATTTTTTTTTTTATTGCAGTCCCAATAATAGGTTTCTTTTATATACTCTCCCTTGTTATGTGATTGAAATTTTCCAAATTGTCGCACATAATTTCCACAAACCTAGCTCCAAAATTCTATGGCCGGAACTCGGTATTGTTCGACCTCGGGCAGAACCGCAACAACAACGCGAGTTGTGGTTATTGCTACATCTTCTTCAGAAAAATATAAAACCATTTTTGTAAAGATATTGTACCTGGAAAGGAGATGTAATGAGATTTGAGTTGACAAACTAAACTACGTATTAAGGAGGTGCTGAGTGAAATGTAATGAATTTTGGTGTATCTTGTTTGGTAGAGAAGATGTGAATTTATATGGGATGAGTATGTCGTGAAGGCACTGTTATAAGACTCAACGTTAGAATATTGAATGGGCATTCAAAACTCGGTTTAGTGAACTTTAGATTTATCCAACATGTTATACAAACGTTAAATCAGGTAATTGACAGGCTATTTCATACTCATTTTCAATTATGTAAATATAGCATGTTTCAATAGTTGTACAGATACGATAAGACCAGACATATGTCCAAAAGTAAGGCATTTTTTCATTAATATATAAAAACTCAAAATTACAATGTTATTTAAAATTAGGTGATACTTATACCTAATCTATTTAGAAAGTAAGATGATATTAAATTTAAATCAATTTAATTAAATAAATCCATCAATACCTTCGTATAGTACTTCAATACCATGAATGAGGATTAACGTCGTGGAAGAATTATAAAGATAAAATGGTTGAACTTTTCCATCACCTTAAAGATGTTGTAATGAGCTTGGTACCTGAAATTTGACCATTTTCATATACGCCATTCCTCCAGAGATCTCGCTACAACTTCATTATCAGTTTTATTTCTAAGTCAACTTTGATTCATATTAGTCGTTAAAGTCGAAAATTCTATTAATTGCATTGCTTATTTTTCTATATCCACAAAAAATGCAAGCTTTGTTCCGGATATTGAGGTATGATCCAACAATACATATTAATATGTACTAAAAAAAGAAGTGTATGATCCCACAATACATGTTGATATTATGACCCAACATTACATATTGATATATACTGTAGGAAAAAAATGTATAATCCCACAATACATATTTGATATGTATGTTCAAATAGTTCACATCAATATGTACTAGATAAAAACCTAGTTTATGCTTGAATACACATGACAAACCAAGTCTTCTATAATGTAAAACAAATCTTGGCTAACTTAGGCAAGATGAAGAGCGGTCAAGATTTATTTTTCGCAAAAGATAAATCTAAGGTTTGATTTGTCCACAAAAGTGATGTCTTTGATTGATATTAAGAAATGCATCCAACGGTCTTAATTGGTTATTATATTATTAATATCCACTAATTTTCTCATAATATTTTTTTATTAATTTCTCATAATACCATTAATTATCCAAATAAATATTTCATAATAAATTTTATATTAATTTCTTATAATGTAAAATTTATAAATAATTTAATATATCAATGGAAATTGGTGGCGGTAGTGGTGGTAGATGTTGGTGGGCGGAGGAGGAGTTGATAACATTAATTAGTGGTGGTGGAAGACTAGAGCTGAGCCAACACATGGAAAGGGTAGGCGGTTTCCTTCCCTGATGGATTGGTTACCAAGTTGTTGTGTTTTTTTTTTTTATAATATGAACCTCAATTTTACCATCTTGCTCACCCTGAAGAAAAAAAAATTCCTCTCAATAGCTGGACTACTAATGATAAGTGCATAAATAACATAATCTTAGTATCAAATCCATGTATATATTTGGTATAATTCTTGCATATTACCTTGTATTATGCTTGTTTTTGAGTTTATGTATTTTATAAGGTGAATCATCCAAAAATGAACTATAAGGTGCTAGCATGAGCAAGGAAGTAATGTACTAAAAGTGAAGAAGGATCAAAGACCAAGTGGAACTCATTCAAATCCAAGATTTCTTTTCATCATCTTGTTGTGAACGAATAGACAAAGCCAACTGTGAAAGAATGAGGTCATTCCAACGTCATATGAAGAAATTATGAGAAAAACAAGTTTAGAATATTCTCGGCCATGATGACCGAGGAAAAATTCATAAACTGTGAATTTTCTCGGAAGGTTAGGTGTCCGAAAAAAAACAAAAATCTCAAAGGGTTAAGTGGCCGAGAAAGTTACGTGAGTTTGGTATTTTTGAGGGGTTTTTATGCTATTTTCGAGTTTCAATGAGTTTCCAAAACCTAGTATGATCGGGATCTGTGAACGAACAATCCTATACTTGGTTTCCTATATAAGAAGACTTCCTATATCAGACCATATATATCATATCATATACAACACAAGAATCAAAGGAGTTTGAAGCGAATTAGGGTTTTCCCCTTTTGAGGAATAACCGTGACACTTTCTTCTTCTTTTCCTTATTCCCTTGTTTATTTTCCGTGGGTTCTGAGAAACCCATGGGTAAGTAAATTTCTTTTATTATCCAGGATATAAGCCTAAGTCTTAAACATGTAAATCAATATGGCTGGTTAGTTGTAATGTTAATAATCTCTTTTACCGCTTATGTTCTATAGTTAACATTGTCATGTATGATTGAAGACCTGCTCATTTAAGTTGTAAATTGAATGATCATGTGTTCATATCTAAATCTAGACTAGGGTTTGAGATCCGAAATTATCGAAGAACAATCACAACTAGCACAACATAGTTTTTAACGACGGGATGTTGCCATGCGATTATGTGTATAAACTTAACCTGAGTTAGATCCGTGTGACTCTTGCGCCGGATTGCTTAGAATAACCTCAATTCACAAAGACCATTATTTTCATTGGGTTAAACTTGAGTAGCTATTGCGCTAAGTTATCCGTTGGAAAGGATTCAAAGTGTTGCTCTAGGGCCTTTGGTGATATAAGGAGTTTTGCCGGAGTAAGTCTGTGATAGGATGATATAGGGTTATTAATATGAGAAGGATTAAACGTTAACTCAAATCAATGGATGAACAGTTTTGGTGATGAAAGATGAAACCTCTAACCAATATTTTTTTCCCTTTGATAATCTTTATTTACTTTGTTTTTATTTATATTAATATAGTTTATAATTTACAATCCCCCCTCTGGTTACATAAGAAGTTGAAAACAAATAACAATTACACAACTCATCGTGGGAACGATCTTTACTACCGCTATATTACTTGTTCGTATTAATGAAAAACATCTAACATAATTTGTTGCACTTACGACATGCATCACCTAGCTCTGGCCCTGGTGGAAGAAGTGGTGATAGTGGGTGGTTCATATGGGGGTGTTGTGTGTTGGTGAGTAATAATGTTATTTTTTTGTTATTACAACACAAATAACATTATACTGGGAAGATGTGTAGTTGATCATTTATAGTGTTTAAATAAACTCGATTACAATATAAAATAAAATATGACAATTAAAAAAATATTTAGAATGATCGTCACTTTATGTAACAACAATAAATGAATGACACGTGTTAAAATTGGCAGACACACATACAAACACACACACAATATTTTCAATTAATAAATATTAAATCTATTAATAATTATATCAATATTGACTAAGGGTGGTTAGTGTAGTGTTGGTGAGTTGTGTTGGATCCAGTGGAAATAGTGGTGGTAGATAACATAACCGTAATCGGTGGTTATGGTGGTAGTGGTTGTTGGTTAGTGCAATAGCCAGCAATGTTTATTTTTTGTTGTTATGACACTGTAATATTATATTTTGGAAGTCGTGGTTGGATTTCTTTAGCATGTTAAAATAAGCTTGGTTTGAATACATTTAAAAACACAACAATCGCAAAACAAGGGGAACAAATATCTATCACTTTATATAGTTGTTTTAGGTGAAAAACAGATAAAAGGGTGAAACAATAAATCGTAAAGAATACAAGAGACAAAATTGTACAAGGCTAGCCTAAACCAAGAAAATTGACGTTCAAGCCTTACTTAGGCCACAAAGGAGGAAAAATGGTTGATCCTGGGGAGGGAAGCAAAAAAAGGATGAGATCAAATCTTATTGAGTTCTAGTTTAAGAACTCCAATCTTTGTGGTAGAGTTCAAATAAAGAAGATGAAGTGGCTTAGGATAGTCTGATGACCTTCCACAAACTTGTTCTCTCTAACTTGTGTGTTGTTGTCCCCTTTTTGAAAATATAAGAAGGGCTCTATTTATAATGTTTGAACTTTTGATCTCGTAAGATGGAAGAGATGGAGAGATAATAAGGTAGGAAACGTGGTTGAAAACATACCCATTATTGATGGAAAGGTTCTTGGAACTATAACTCTCATTAGGACATGGAGAATTCCCGTAACCGCAATGCTCATTTATCATTTCTCTAGTAACGTCCCACTTAATTCCTTCTCATTGTGGGTGTTCGGTTACAACTCACATGCTATAGACCGCCTAACCAATAACCTAATAAATACCCAATGTGACACATATTTGATGGTTGGGTCATATGAATGACTCTTTCAAATAATCTAACTACTAGCGTTAGGTCTAGTAAGGTTAGTAAGTCTAAGCTTGAAAGTGTGCAAGCTTGAAATGGTACAAGCTTGGAAGTGGAAATCCTGGAAGTGTGCATGATTGGATATGGCACAAGCCTGGAAGTGCAGAGGCTTGGAAGTGACAATCCTGAAAGTGCGCATGCCTGAAAATGACACAAACTTGGAAGCAACAATCATGGATGTGCACAGGCTTGGGAATGGCACAAGTTTGGAAGAGTCCAGAGCCAAGATTATGCCAAAGTTCTCAAGGACCGAGCATGGGTTGGCGCCATGTTCTCGAGGACTAAGCAATGTTGGATGTTCTCGAAGAGAAGAACACTAGCATCGTGTCCCTGATAATCGAACAAAGCATAGTAAACAAGGCATTGGGGACTAAGGCTTGGTGCACTCAAGCAAGCAGGATCGAACAAATGGTGCTCGAGGACTAATGCTTGGCGTGATCAAGCAAGATTGAACAAAGCATGGTCCTCATGGACGTGTGGCCAACAAGGTATGCTCAAGCAAGCATGACCTAACAAGGATAACATGAACAAGGCTGACATGAATAAGGCTAACAAGAAAAAGGCTTGCATGAACAATGTGTGGTGATGCAAGCAAGAGGTAGTGGTCGTGACCAACCAAAACATAGTCACTGGGACCATGTGATCTGAGCAAGGCATAGTCCCCGAGGACCATGACTTTTGTTCTTGAGCACTGAGTAAGGTGGGTCCCCAATATATCTATGCTTTATATTTTTGACACGAGACATGATTTTTTTTGTAAATTTAGTATTTCTGATACGAACAAATAAATTTACAATTTTCGTCTCTGTCAAATTTCCACCATCAACAATAGGAATGATACATGTCAAAATTGACGTACAATGATACGAACCAAATTGGCACACAAAAAAAATTACTTATTATGGAGGCCATATCATTACGACACGGGTCAATCTCTAGTTTATGCATAATCCACAATAGGATCATACAAAACCTAAAAAAATAAAAATCATGATATTAAGAAAAATAAGAGCAAACCAAATAACATATGTAATCAAACAAAAATAATATAATAGATCTACAAATTTAGATTCATTCTCGAATCTTCTTTTTCTCATTCTTCTCATAATCACTTCGAAAATCTTATTCATCATCTTTCCATTTTTTCACCATTTTTCTTCTTTTAATTAAGAACTTAATTCTTAAAATGTAAATCAATGAAATTAAAAACTTAATCTCGGTTTCTCCTCGATTTTGTGTTTAAAATCAACTTTTTATAGAAAGAGGAATCAAATAGATCGATGAGACTTTTTTTTTTATAGCTCTCCGTTATCGAGAAAAAATTGAAAGAAAATGAATTAGATTTAATAGAGTGTTATTGTATGTGAGAGTGTTTTCTATATTTAAAAAATAGATTTTATAAATCTGACACATGCATGGACCCATGATTAACGTTTTTGGTCCAAAAACATGGAAAATGACCATTAATTAAACCAACTTCAATGGATGGACCAATCATTAAGTATGCCTATAAAACTAGTACTAACCAATAACTCCTAATAAATTTTGCTTTAAAATCTTAAAAAAGAGAAAGGAAGCCTTTCAATACCAAGCCCAGACCTAACACATTCGCGTACGACCCGCATCACAAGTGCGTCCAACCTTGTATATTAGGGGTGAGCATTTAGCCCGAAATACGTGAATTTTATCCGGTCCAATTGTATTTTTACGGATGAGTATCCGGACCGTCCACTAATGGGTAGGATGTAGATGAGATTTTTGAAATCCAACGGATACAGATTGGGCCTAGGTGCAACCATGAAAATCCGTTGGACATCCAAACCCATTAGATTGCTAAAGAGTCGAACTTGAGATGTGATAGTCTCTTTTTGATCCCAAATGCTCACCCCTAGTTGTAGTCGCAAATCCAATGGTAAAACCCTTTTTCATTACTTTGTTCTCCGGTGGGCTTGATTTCATTATATCTTGTAATTTCATTAGATATTAGCTGCTAACGTGAAAGAGTTATACAGTGCTAGGCCCTTTCTAGTTAGGTCCCAAGTTGCCCATAATTAACATATTGTATTGTACTGTTGTCTTTTGAAAACATAGCAAAAAAAAAAAACCCATCATATCTCAAACTTTATTTCTCTGTTATAAATTTTAATAATAAAACAAATCGATTGGATTATCCGCATCCAACCCGTTTATCTGTGTATTCATTGGATGCAAACGTTAAATGCTGGATTAGATACAGATATCAAATTTGAATCCGTAATGAATTGGATTGGATGCGGATGAGGTGAAAACCATACCATACCGGCTCATTCTCACCCCTATAGTACATAGATAAAACAGGTGAGACTAGGGGTGCACAAAGGTCGGTTCGACTCGGTTATTGGCAGAGCTGAATACCTGTACCTTCCTATGGTCGGTTCTCTACCTGTGTACATGTACCCTGTACTGTCCGGTTCGGTTCCGGAACCGTACCCGTCTGTTCAGTTCGGTTCCGGTCATGTACCTCCTGTTTTTTTTTCCTTTTTTTTTTCTCATGTTTTTCATTAAACTAAAGAACAGTGGAAAACACCAAGGAAGAAATGATGGCAGGGTCAAACTAGAAGCTGATGAAAAGTCAAAAAGGGATAGTAATAAATGAACACCAAATATCTGTTCATGATAACAAGACCACAATAAACAAATTCAGTGACGGAAACCCCAATTCAGAAGAACCACTAAACAAGGAAATACAAAACCTGAACCTTTCAGTGACAACCCAACAGGAAAATCTGAATTCATCCATTCAAATGTGAATGGGTATAAGAAGCCAATGTCTGATAAGCAAGATGGAGTGGTGCAGCTACTTCATGATGGGCCTGAGTTCTAAATGGGAATGGGGGATACAGGGAAGAACACCAAAAAGACTAAACAATATGACAAACCAATCATAACCAAATTACATCAAAGTGCACCTAAGATAAGTGAATACCTATACACTTGCTTAAGTTTATCTGAATGCACAACAATTGAATCAAAAGCAAGGAATTCTGAATAGCTTTGAACAGCTGCAGACCTGCAAGAATCACAAGCAGATAAGTGAATACCTATACTTGCTTAAGTTTATCTGAATGCACAACTCTGCCTAGTTGTTTATTCTCAAGCAACAAAATAATCAGTTAGTGCTTATTTGAAAATACGAATCTGTGAGTCTCAACTACAAAGATCTGACTATATCACCTGTATATGAATGGATGACCACAATATAAAGGATTGCAAAGAATGCACAATTACAAGCTAGGCTTTAACTGACAATCAGCACAAAAGAAAACAAAAGCTAAGTGCACCTTCATCTTAATCTTTATGTTATCATATCCCTCATGTCTGTGAATAAAAATTACAAGAGCTTAATACAGATTACTCTCATTCTGAGATTATTATTTTGGAACTTTAAAGGTATCATTTAAGACCTGACCTCACAAATCAGAGTCTAAAATGGCTGTTTGACCCTTACCTGCTAATCTTGTTTGGAGTTCATCTTAAAATTGACTCTGAATTTTTAAAGAGTATACTTTGTATACCAGTTCATATGTGTAAACTAGTTTGAAAACAATAACTAAACCTCATTATATGTCATGATTTTAAAAAACTATCATTCATGCTGATCCACAGTGAGAATAATATAGAACTTTCACTTGAATAATCATCTTTAAAGCCAAACTATCAAAAACAATCACTTTTTAATCAAAATCCCTATCTAACACATTGAGATAGCCTAATAACACTCTCTTAAAACCCATCTTCAAAAAAACACACTAAAACTCCTAATCTAACTAACATAACAGTAACATTATTTGCTAAGCCAGGAAAAAAAATCACAACCAAAAGTTTCAAATTCATACAGGACAAACCTTCACTGCAGGTTCAAATACATTCATCTATCTAAAGCATGAACACTTAAGAAATTGCCATTACTTCTAAATTACCAACATCTAAAGCAAACCCACATCTCCCCTAATTAACTCAATTAGAAAGTTCAGTTCATTACCTCAATCGGTGGAGCCCTAAGTGAAAATTTGTTGGAGGAATTGAAATTTCGAAGCAATACACTCAATCTTCCTCCCTATCAGTTCCGTTAATTTCTCTTTCACATCTTCATTCTCTGAAAAATTCCCAATTTTCAAAAGAAAGAAAAAAACCCTAGCAAGTTTCTAACAGAACAACAAAGCACCAAAATCACCTAGGCTACAAACAATTACTTTCGATCAAATTACTAGCGCTGGAACTGAAAACCTGAAATTGTGGAGATCGATTTTTGGTGGAGAATGGAGATCGAATTGTTCAGTGGATAAAACAGAAAAGGGAAGAAAAGAATAATTGAAGAGTCTTCAGTAGAAGAGAATGAAGTTCTGAATCTGAACTCGATCGAGACTTTATTCTAACCTAGAAACAGACGGCTAGGATTCATCCCTATTATCTAATCAACGTCTCCAAAATACCGGTACATTCGGTTCGATTCCGGTCGGTTCGTAGGTAGAACCTGTACATAGTACTTGAGTATAGTCAGTTCCTTATTTTTGTACTTGTACCCGTCCCGAACTCCTCAGTTCCGATTCGATTCTGGTTCGATCCTTCGATTCCGGTCGGTTCCTGTGCAGCCCTAGGTGAGACATCCACATTTGGCCGGCATCTCGCATCTACCCGCATCGGACGCGGACACGGCTCAAAAAATGCTGCGTGCAACCCAGTTTGCTAAACTGCCAGCCCTTAAATTATAACCTATTTAAGAATTTCCTCCATTGTCTTTCTTTCATAGCATACAAAGAAGAATAGACCTAGACTTTCCTACTCGAAAATAGGTTTTCTTGCTTCTGTGACTCAAACCATTTTCTGTATCTCAAATACCTAATCCTAATTTTTCAATCATGAATAATCGTTATGAATCGTTGAATTGTGATAACAGATTCAATGATCCTAACTCTTACCGCGATAGAAGAAGGTAATAATTTCATTAAACCCTAATTTTTTTCCCAGTGGATTCTGATTTTTTGTGCAAGTCTTGTTAGATTTTAGGTGAATTAATTCTTTCTAATTTGCAGCGGCCTAGTGCCTCCAGCGCCGGGGCCACAGCAATATACGATGTACGTTCCTCCCGCGAACACGGCTCCTGTTGGATATCAACCTTATGGAGGAGGATATTCTGCTGGAAGAGGTGCTGGTAGTTTAAATGGTTATCATCATTCTGGTGGGAGAGGAGGATTTGAGACAGGTCGAGGTGGTGGTAGTGGAGGAAGAGGAAGATTCTTGGACAGAGAAGACAGAGGCGGTGGCTGTGGACGAGGTTATGGGACAGGTACTGGTGGTAGAGGGTTTGATTTTGGCCGGGGAGGTGGCAGAGGTGGTGGTGAAAGGTCAAGAGAAGAATTGAATAATGCTGCTCTTTTAAATCCTGTAGAGAAAAACCTTTATATAGAGAGTCCTTCTGTCCAAGCAATGTCTGATTACGAAGTTGCAAGTTATCGTTCAAGGCGTGATATTACAGTGGAAGGACACGACGTTCCTAAACCTATACGGTCTTTTCAGGAGGCAAATATTCCAAGTAAGTATGCTATTTGCTTTGTAAAATAAAATGGATTCTCCTATAATTGAATGTTAAATTTGCTAATCGGTATAATTGGTTTTGAACAGGTTTCTGTCTCGATGTGATACACCGGTTGGGTTTTGCTGAGCCAACACCTATTCAGTCTCAAGGATGGCCAATGGCTTTAAAGGGTAGAGATTTCATTGGTATTGCAGAGACTGGTTCAGGGAAAACTCTGGCATATATGGTTCCTGGAATAGTTCATGTTAGCGGACAGCCTCGATTGAGTTAGTTTTTTTACTTGACATTGATTACTTTTTTACTTGTTTTCTGTGAATTCCTGTACTCATTTCTTTTTTTGTGCCTACCTTGTTTCAGAACAAGGTGACGGTCCCATTGTGCTGGTCCTAGCACCTACCAGAGAGTTGGCTGTTCAAATTCAAGAAGAAACTTCAAAATTTATAGGAAAGTCACATATCAGAAGTACATGCATATATGGTGGTGCACCAAAAGGACAACAAATCAGAGCTCTTCGAACAGGTCTCCTTAGATGTTCCTTTTCCTTGGAAAATTTTGATTACTTGTTATTTATGTTTATTCTTACAAATTATGTTTTATACACGACCAGGAGTTGAGATTGTAATCGCAACACCAGGACGGCTGATTGATATGCTGGAATCTGGCCATACAAACTTGAACAGAGTAACATACCTTGTGCTGGATGAGGCTGACCGTATGTTGGACATGGGGTTTGAGCCTCAGATCAGGCAGATAATTTCCCAGGTATGCTTTATCCCATAATTTGACCTGTAAGGTTAGAAAAGGTAAAATGTTAGTTTCTGCATTGACTGAAGGTCAGCCAAGTTTTTACTTGTTGAAGTGCTGCTTTAGTTGATTAACTTGTAATCTACAGAAGTGGTTCCTGATGGGCCTAATATGCGGTTAAGATTTTGATGGGACATTTTGTAGTCATTAATCCAGTGTCCTTCCCATCCTGATTATAAACCAATGGTGAAGTCGTGAAACAGAGGATTAGACAAACTAATTCTTAGGTAGTATTACGTAATTTGAGCCTCAGATCAGGAAATAGTTTCGCTGTTATGCTTTGTTCCATCATCGAGTTATTAATTCTTAAAAAAATTTAGTTTTTTTGTTCTCTGCAGTGATTTAAGGTCAATATGTTTGCCGTGAGATCAGCCATGTTTTAACTTGTTGAAATATAACTTTAGTTGAAAAGCTAGTAAGCTATGGCCAGTTCCTAATGGGCCTGGTTTCAGCTTAAATAAGCTAGTATGCTATGTCAACTTCCTAATGGCCTGGTATCAGCTTAAGATTGCAATGGGATTTTGTACTCTTAATTGGTTAATTTAGTTTTCTTTTTTTCCGTCCACTAAATACGTTGCATTCCATTGATGAATTAGTAAGGATTAGAGTCATTAGACCAACTAATTCTTCGGCAGTATTACATACCTAACTTGTAACAGTGCGGGCAACCTATTTAACTACTCCCTCCGTCCAAGTTATATAGGCACAGTTCTTATGTTTGGTTGTCCATCTAGATAGGCACAGTTCTAATTCCTAGATAGTTTTTCCATATATACCCTTATTGGTGATATTAGTATTACACTAAAATGAATTTAATGTTTCTAATTTTCATCAAAAAGGGAGGGATAATATAGGAAAAAATATAGATTTTTATAACTCCCATATTTTTTCTTAATCTAATACAAACCTGTTTTATGCCTATATAACTTGGACGGAGGGAGTAGTATCTTTACACTCGAAATTAGTTTATCTGGAATTTTGAGCCCACGATGAAAAATGGACTACGTGAAGTTGTTATTTGGTTAAGAATTCTTCATTTTATCCTTTAGATTCCCTTATGTTGTTTGGTCGAAGTAGTTTTCTTATCCAGCTTCTGTCGTCTTCCTTGTCTGTGATCCTGTAGTATGATATTTGTTCAATCCGTAGCTATGAGATATGGATGGAGACATCTTAGGATTTTACAATCCTATAATCTGTAACTATAAGATATGTACTGTGATGGTTGTGCAGCTTCTGTCGTCTTCCTTATCTGTTTCTTGGATTGGAAATTTGAAGGAACCATTATATCTCCCTATTGCACTCATGTCAGTGTTTCTAAGTCAGTATGCTGCTCTGCTTGTAATATTCAGATGCGAACTGATAGACAGACGCTATACTGGAGTGCGACATGGCCAAAAGAGGTGGAGAAGTTGGCAAAACAGTTTTTGCGTAATCCCTACAAGGTCTGTGACTCAGTGTGGGTAGTTCTTATGATTTATGCATCTCTTTAAGCTTATTGGACAGGAAGTTTTACTTGGCATTGTTTGATTTTTAGGTGATTATTGGATCCCCGGATTTGAAAGCCAATATGTCGATAACACAAGTTGTTGATGTTATCACAGATATGGAGAAGTACAGTAGGTGGGTGTGAGTGATTATAATTGACTAGGATGATCATATATTTGATCATTATGTTGATGGCTTTTCTTTTTGACATACGTGTCTTCCAGGTTGATGAAGCTTTTACAGGAGCAGATGGATGGGAGCCGGATTTTGATATTCTTAGAAACCAAAAAAGGATGTGACCAGGTCACAAGAAAGCTGAGGATGGATGGGTGGCCAGCTTTATCTATCCATGGTGATAAGAGCCAAGAAGAAAGGGACTTTGTCTTGGCTGAGTTCAAAAGTGGCAGGAGTCTTATAATGACTGCTACTGATGTTGCTGCACGTGGTCTTGGTAGGATCATTATGTATTAGGAGTCGTAAATCAATTCCTTTGGTGTTGTTCAAATGTTGAAGATTGTCGAGTCGGCGAGCTGCTTACCAGCTCATGTTACATGGACACATGGAGCACAGGTTCATGAAAGGATCTGCAAAATGGACTCGAATTGTTCGAGAGATCATGCAGTATATAAATCTGTTTTCGTATGGTTAGGAGTTTAAGTTTTATATACTCTCTCAGCAAGGCTCCTATATCAAGTGTCTAAGTAGCATGGTTGAAGTTATCGCTTTAATGCCACCTACCCACACGTTGGAAGCTGGTTATTGTGGCAGCTCAGTCGACTCAAGAAAAAACATGTTTAAGTTGGTTTGGTTTTGAACAGTGGCGGTGCTGGTCCTTATCCCTGCATGGTGAAGGTGGGCACATTTACTCGTTGAATGTGTTTCTTATATTTGGTCCAGAGTTGAGGAATGCAGGGATAAGGGGGACACAGTTGCATATTCTTTATTTATTTCATTTAGTTCCAAGCACATAAAGATGTGAATGTTTGCTAACTTTGCCTTGATGTTTGCAGATGTGAAAGACATAAAATGTGTGATCAATTATGATTTTCCAAAATGCCTCGAGGATTATATTCACAGAATTGGCCGAACAGGGCGTGCTGGTGCCAAGGGTAAAGCTTTTACCTTTCTTACAGATAAAAATGCTAAGATTGCCAAGGAGCTCACTAAAATTTTACGAGAAGCCGGGCAAGTGGTGAGCCCGTCATTAGCTGCCTTGGCTCGCTCAAGTTACTCCAGTTACTCTGGTGGAGGTATGTCTTATTTTTTCCCCTTTTCTGTGATCTCCATACTTGGTGCATAATATGTAGTTTACTCATAATGTGTATTTGCACTTCCTCATTGTCAGGTTCAGCGCGTAACTTCCGACAAATGGGTAGAGGTGGTCACTCTTTTGGCAACCGATCGGGTTCAAATACTACCCCTTTAGGGGCAAAGAGGAAGTGGTAGTTATCACCCATTCTGCCTAGAATTTGGATACTAATCCAAATTATCATGCAGTTAGGACAAACTACCATGTATGTTCTCAAACAGATCTCGTGTCAGTAACCAAATCTTTAATATGCAAATCGTAGATCTCGTGACAGTAGCCAAATATTTAATATCCAAATCGTAAGACTTCAAAAAATATGTACAACTATTTTGTTTGGTGAGTTAAATAAAATTGATCCTTACTAGGGGCAGAGCCATCTAATAGAGTTGGCCATCTAGGCTATTGCCTAAGAGCATCAGACCACTGTTTTTGTTGATAGTTACTACTGTTATTGAAAGCTGTTTGTTTTACAACTTATAAGCACGGTGTACTGCTTTCCAATTCTATCCATCTATTACTATACTTCTGTACAATTTTATCTAGGGCCGCACAACGGGCGGTCGGTTCTGAAACAAAACCAATTACCAAACAGTAAGACGGTTTTTAAAAATCAAAATTATCTACCAACCCGTTCATGGATGGGTCGGTTTGAAACTGACCCGAGTCGGGTTTGGACGGGTTTGTTTTTCTTACGGGTTAAACCGTATTAACTGTCATATATTTTTTTTCTCCTGATTCCTGAGTTAAAATCCTGGATTCCTAATAGATCAATCAAGGCTGTTTAGCCTGTTTTACTACAGATGAAATGAAATGAACATCATGAAACACAGTTATAGATTGTAATCCATAATAAACATAAAAGTGACAACTTCCACCTGATTGAATATTCATCCCATCAACAGAAATCCTTCAATGGCCAAGACCCATCTTCTATGATTTCTTTCGTTCTATGGCTTGCTGTTGTCGAATCCGAGACAAACCTATTTCTCATAATCAAACAAGAAATTAATTACCACTTCAATTCACCATTCTCGCTCAACACACAACATCCACAATCCCTCTCCTAGTTCATGTTCCATTTTTATTCAGCAACAATTCCTCTCCTAGTTCATGTTTCATTTTTACTTTGTACCTAAAACAACACCACCATCTTCTCTGATTCGAACAGACCATCCATTTCTTCAATTGCAGAGGACTCCATTCGCCAACTGCAACATCAGGAAACAATTCTTGTTTATTCCTTCCATCACAGACCCAACCTCTCCTTCAAAACCATCTTACATTCAAGCCAATCGACCACATATTCTCTTCCTCTTCTCTCGATCTCGATTTCAGAAACACAAGATTCATATCTTCTTCCTTTTTTTCCGGTTACCAACAAAACTCTGTGTTCTTATCCTTACCATTTTTCAAATCCATGTCTAAATTCTTACACTGAATCCCTTGTTGTCCAAAAACCTAGCTTTTCTAATTTCTTTTCTTCTTCTATTTATACGAAAACAACCTGATGCTTGCCGTGTTCTTGTCCCATAATCAACTCGCCACCGGAATCTTAGTTAGCTGACAGTGGAGCTTGGTGCAATGGATCCGACAGTCGAGCTTTGTGTAGCGTCTTGGATAGAGCGGCGTCGAGAAGATGAAGAAGAACAGAAATGAGAGAATATAAAGTTCTAGGTTTAGTTTAGTGTATCTTCGTTTAGATGGAGGGCTAGGATGAAATAAAATGATATCAATCAATGGCCAAGAAAATTCGGTTTATACGGGCGGGTTTCGGTCGGTTCTTATACTAAACCCGTAAACCAAACCATCATGAACGGGTATTTGATTTTGAAAACCGTATGCCAACCCGCTACGGACGGGTTCGGTTTAAAAACCCACGGTTTTGTCGGATTCGGCCGGGTTCGGTTTTTCAGGGCGGTTCATGTGCAGCCCTAATTTTATCTAACAACATTGTAATTCACTGTATTAAGCAAATTTTTTTTTTGGACTAATTTAAAATATCACCTTTTTGGTAAATTTATACAAAATCTGATGCGTGGATAAAATTTTAATAAAATCCCGCTGTTATTTTTTTAAATAAACTATATTGATTTAAACTAAAAAGAAATTATGTGTGGGTATATTATAATCTATGGAGTAATCGATCACATTTAGTCACTATGTATTTCTAAAAGGTAGCTTTAAAAAATCCCTAATTTGCTAATGCATCTGCTGCCTGGTTGGTTTCTTTATAGATGTGGTACATTATATGATGCAGAATGGATCGCACTACGCCTTTGATTTCGTTAATCATATCTCATAAATACCTGGTGTCTCGATCCGTGTAGTGACTTTTGTCAATCGTATGTTTGTTGTTGTTCTGACCACCATAAGCATGACCTATGTTTCAGACATTAAAACTGTGATTATTCCTAGAGGTTGTGCTATTGCTACGATCGTGGTGGTTGAGGAATTCTTGCAGAAAATTCCACTGTAAGTTTGATGTTACAATTAATGGTTTACAAAAAAAATCATCAAATTTGTAAAAATAAAAATATAAAGTATCAACTCATTGCAATCAAGATCCCTTTCTCATAATTGAACAAAGATTACTGAACTTGGTCCTCTATTCAGATCAAAAGTACTTTGTTGAATTGGTTTCTGATAAACTATTATGGGTATTAACAAGAAGCAATCTAGAGGATGTAGAAAAATGTAGTTTTGTGTTTATCTGATTTGATATTCATGGTTAAAGAAAAACACAATGTTATTTCAGAATTTTTAGAAAATAAGAAATCAATCCATCAAGATTTGGATGGATCAGTTATTTTAGTTGAGACTTAAGGCTTGTTTTTGATGAGGAAGATGACCATAGGAAGAATTTGAGAGTTTTTGTAAAGGACATTAAGCATGAAAATTGTATATTAGCTTAAGGATAAAAAAGACTTTTTATATGAGATATTAGTAGTATCAAGGGAAAATTGGAAAAAAAAAATGTTATTTTATTTTCACTACCAGAATATGGATTTCCCACTATCTAAATAGAGGAAATGCTAAAAAGAAACTTTTGTTAATAGATCCCACCACTATAGTGAATAACCACCATATAGTGGAAAAAATAAATATGTCGTTGCATATATATGTACTGATGTTTATATTTTTAGGTTTGAGCCACTATTCATGTCATAATTGATATGATTGAAAACTAAATTGGATGAAATAATAATATTTTTTTTAAAGCATACAAATTAAAAATAAAATAATAAAATAAAAAAAAATAAATTGATCTTAGTATAATTTCAGTTTTTTTTTTTTTTTTTTTTTTTTTTTTTTTTTTTTTTTTCATTCACCTTCCTCGAACAAGGGTAAGTATCCAATTTTTAAATTATTGAAGGGATATTGGATTTTTTGTTGTTTGTTGCTTATATTTTGTCCAAAACTCACACTTGCTACTTGAACCTTATATTGACCATCATTGAATGAATGAAATATTCAAAAAATAATGTAAATAAATATAAATATAACAACGTTAATTTACTATCGATGTGTTTTTTGTCGTCACCCAAATCTTGAGGTAGTCTTTAACGAACGATATAATTTTTTTCACTTGTGACCCAGCTTCATCTATACCCATTGTTGTAGCAGAAATATTCCTACTACACTCCTCGAGATTTGTATATATATGAAATTCTAGGCGTTAGATGATTCAGGAAAGTTCCTCGAGATTAGACTTGATGATGTAATATGAATCGTTGGAGGATACAGTAGTATTCCTCGTCATACGTTCCCGATGGATGTGGAAATTCCGGCTACTTGATGGCTCAACTTTTTATCAACTTTGGGTCTTCAAGAATTGTTGATAAATGAAAGGGAGGGTACCTACAAACACACTCTGATGCCTCGATGAGTAAAAGCTCTAAGCAGGTTTTTGTGGAGAGAAAATGATTAATAAATGTGTACCTTTCCAGTTGGAATTCCACCTCTATTTATAGGTTGTAGAGGAATTGTATCCAGTCCGATATTCATTTGGATACATTTTAACTATGCATATGGACCAAATGCTCACCAGATTCATCCTGGTCCAAACCAATTCTTTTTTTTAGGGATCTGTAACTTTCAGGTTTGAATACTTACCTGGTCTTCCCAATAATTGATTCCCCTTTTTTCTAGAGATCTGTAATTCCCAGGTTTGAATATTTATCCTAGAACTAATTTTTTTATCTTATCCAACCAAACGGTGTTTACTCCCTTATCACAAGAAGTCTAGATTTTCCCAAAGGGAGACTGATTGTGACTCGTCACTTTTTCCGCTCCAATTTTCACGAATCACATGAGTAACAACTTTGACCCGTTTCTCATATAAATAATTGATAGTACTTCCAAAAGAGTTACTACTTATATTCTGCTCACTTTTTTTTTTCTCTTGATCATCTCGATAGTGTCGCAAGGTATGAAAAACAATCATTGCTTTGTACTTTTATTTCTTTTTTATTTTCGTTCTCACTTTCCAAAGTACAGTGAGAAGAACACTGTTTCCATTCAAAAGTTATCAGATTTTCTTTTGTCTTCTTCTAATTGAATAAGAAAATCACCTCTTTATTTTACTTTTCCTTCCTGTTGAATGAAAATAGCTCCCGCATGATAATATTTTCCCACGCTGTAACGCATTTATTCTTTAGTGTCGCACGCTATTTTTTTATTAATTTTTTAATCTTTGTATATTTTTTTGATAGACACATTTTTGTGTCTGATTTGGTCTTAATTCTCTTTATTGTTGGTACTTATTTTGTACTTATTATGTTATTTTATGTGTAAGCAGGTGTTTTTGGGAAATAAATATTTTTGGGAAATTTGGCTCGAAAAAATGTTAAAAGCACCCCTCATTTGGATAAGGGCACCCTAAATCACTAAAGGCACCCTATATAGGATTAGGGGCACTCTATCTTCTTCACGGGAGAAGATGCATTTTGGCGGGAAAATCAGTTTCTAAAATTCGATTTGCTGGATAAAAATTGGAAGAGTTTTTCTCGGATTTTTGGTTGGATTTGGACATATGTTGGCCTGTTAAGACAATACAGGGCTGGTAACTCCTTTGGTTTTGAGAAAAAAAGGTTAGCTACGTGAAACATGGAAGATTGTTTATGTGAGGAGTTATTCACGGGAATACATAAGCTTGCGACAGTTCTACTCTATTTAAGACGTGTATTTCACGTGTTTAGAGTGTGTTAAGATGCTACAGACGCGTGAGGAGATAAAAAAGGGAAATAATTCCCGTGTATTGCAGAAAAAAAGAAAGAAAAATATTTTGAGTAATAGCTTTCCCTGTGAAAAGATTTAGAGAGATTTTGTTGCTGGTGATATATATAAGGTGATGGGGAGTCTTAGAAAGGACTATTGAGAATTTTGGGAAGCTAACAGAGCGCCGAGAAGAAGAAAAAAATATTCAGGGAGAAAAAAAAAACTTTCTTCTGGTACAAAGAAGAAAAGGAAGAACATGAAGCAGTTGAGAACGTTCGATGAATGCATCACCTATTTTTTTAGGGTTAATTGATTTTTGGCACTCAGGTTTTGACCAGGTTTAGTGTTTGGTCTAACATTTGTCAACGTCAGTGCTTGGTACCTGGACTGACGCTGACAATAGTTGACCACGTGAACTGATGGTGTGTCTTATTTTCCCATCAATTAAATATTAAATTACAAAAAAAATATTAAACTTTACTAACAATGACAAACCAAGTCCCTAACAGATTAGTTCATCAAACACGTGTACGGTTGTTATTAGATCTTGTACCATCTCAAAAATGAACGGTTACGATCGATCTTATCTTTTATAACCCCAAAATGATTTGCATGCCCTAATTAGTTTTTTTCTTCTTCGCCTCCATCAGAGAAGATGATCTGAGAAAATTTTGAGTTTTTACGGAAGTTGAAGACTGTGTTCATGATCCCCTGATATTTGAAGAGATTATTGAGGTGTTATTGTCAGGGTTAATAGTAGTACCAATTTATTCAAGGTCTTGTTTAACTGTTCAATCGATTTGAGTGGTAAGTGGTTTGATTTCTTTACCATTTGTTTTTTGTCTGCATTAGATTTATAATTTATGATATCAATAGTAATTATAAGAGTACTTAATGTGTTGGGTTTTGTTTAATCTCTTCAATTTTTCGATTAAATTAATTTAAGGTTTATAAAAATTAGGGATTTTTCGATTTGGGTGTTTTTAAATGATTGAAAAGGGGAAATATAACGTGGGTTTTTCGAATTTTGTTTGTTTCAAAATTTTATTTTATTTTCACAATTTTATCTTTATGCAGTATTGTCATTGGTTTTTGATTAAAGTATGCAGTAATTTTAACTTTTGTGTGACGGTGATATGCAGAAATGGATGGTTCTGAATTCCCTAAGTTTTACCCCACTAAAGATGGTTATCTGGTAGGGACAAGTAGGGCTAAGAGGGATTCTGATAGAAATGTTAAAAGGGTTGATTGTTTGTTGGAAGAAGAATTAGATTGGTTGTCTCAGTTACACAAGTATGACAAGCCAAGTAGTACTACATGTAATCAAGATAGATTTGTTTCAAGTGAGGGGGGTGTTGTAAATGTAGATGACAATGTAAATGTGGACACAAATGGTGGGTCTAATACAGTTGGATCAAGTATTTTTGTAAATGAAGTTAGGAAAGGTGTAGAAAAGGTTGGTAGTGGAAGAAAAGTAAAGAAAGTTGTTAAGAAACGTGTTAAATTGGTGGGTGGGTCTAGTAGTGCTGTGAATGATTGTATTGGAAATGGTGGTACTGGTACTCAAGTAGAACCAGCAGTAAATGTTGATGTGGATGTTACCCCAGTTGAGTCAGTTACTCAAGTAGAAACAACATATGTGCAAACAACTAAGAAAAAGCTAGTCAAAATTGATGATTGTAGACCTGAAGAGGAGTATATCTCTGCTGGTGATTCAGACCAAAAAGAAGAGCAAATAAAAGTTCCACAAGAAAACTCCAATGATAAAGAAGATGACTTGACTGAGCAGTTAACAAGTGTGATTAAGAAGAATGCAAAGTATAAGGATTATGTGAAGGAGATATGTAGAGTTTATGAAGAGGAAAAGTTAAAAAATTAGAAGAGTAACACAACAATATTGGACAAGATGTTTGTTGGGCAGGAATGGACTTCATATCTAGAATGCAGGGATTACATCAAGGATCAGAACATCTTTCAGAATTTTGACATTGTCCAGAAGAGAATACCCAGATTCAACAACATTATAAATGCAAGAACAAACCAAAATGCAAATGGAATGTATACTGCTTCAGGGTTTGGGATAAAATGACATTTATGTGCAATAATGGTGATTTTGAGCACACATGTACACCAACACATGGAATCAACAATCCCTTAGCCAAATCAAGGTGTGAAATAACTTTTGGCTTAACTTTTTCTAATTTATTTCTTGATTTTTTTCCTAAGTTATTTTATATTTTCACAACACCGTTATACTTATTTAGTTGTGATGTTTTGCAGGTGGGTATTCAGGGTTATGTTAGATGTGTTCAAAGTTTATCCAAACTATAAACCAAAGGATTTCAGGTACGAAGTGAAGAGAGTTTATCATGTAGAGATCTCATACTGGACAGCTTGGTATGCTTGGCATATGCGTATGGAGAGAGTTTTTGGTAACTATGAAGACAGCTATGCCATGAGCCATGAGTGCTGCAACCAAATACTAAAGAGGAACGCATGTAGCATTGCTAGTTGTGCAGCAGATAAAAGTGGTAAGTTCAAGCATGTATGTATAATTTATAAGTGCTTTGTGGATGGTTTTAAGAATGGTTGTAGACCTATTCTAGGTTTATATGGGTGTTTTCTGAAAGGTAAATATGGTGGTGTGTGTTTGTCTATCATGTCATTAGATGCAAACAATGGATTGTTTCCCATTGCTATTTTCTTGTGTAGAAAAGAAAACAAAGAGAATTGGACTGAGTTTCTTAGGATTATTGCACCTTATTTGAAAGAGCATCCTAGAGAACTTACATTCATATCTGATAGGGAGAAGGGACTTATATCAGTTGTTGACACAAATTTTAGTGATGTGAACCATCAACATAGGTACTGTGTTAGGCATATGTACAAAAACTTCAAGAGATATCACCCAGGAAAGCATCTAGAGGCACTAATGTGGAATGCAGCTAGGTCATATGTGAAGGAAGACCATGATATTAACATGAAAAAGATAAAGGATGTAAGACCACACACAGTGACTTATCTACAAAAACAAGATTCAACACAATGGGCAAGAGTTTTTTTTTGATACTTCATCATGTTGTGAACACATAATTTCAAATTTCTGTGAAGCTTTTAATGCTGGGATTTTGGACATAAGAGGGTTGCCTATATGCAAGTTTCTTGAGAAATATCACCTTATGGTGACAAGGTTGATGTTTGATAGGAAAATACAAGGTGAGGGTTATGAAGATGAAGGAGTGGTACCTAGGGAAGAAGAGATTTACAAGTTGAATAGAGAAAATACAACTGCATTTGAAAGAGTACCTACTAGCAGAGATGTGTGGACAATCCTTGATCACAGAAATGAACAATCTTGGGTGGTAACACTGTCCAAGCATGAATGTGACTGTAGGTTTTGGGATGTCACTGGGATTCATTGTGAACATGCAATCAATGCCTCTTTTTATAACAGGAATGTAGACTGGAAAAAGTAAGTTTATCTTCACCAACAAAGGATTCTGAGGAGTACCAAAGTCAACAACAGAATAATGACAGAGGTGGGGGTAGAGGTGCCAGGAGAGGTGGAAGAAGTGATGGGTATGAGGTGACAGGTGGACAGGAAGGTAGAGTACCAGGTGGAGCTACAACTGTCACTAGTGGAGGTGGTCCAATAACTAGAGGTGGAGGGAATGAGACCATGAGGAGGGGATCTGAGTACTTTTTATTTGGGGGATAATGTTGAAGAACCAGCACCTGCACCAGCAGCACCATCTGCACCACCATTTTGGGTACCTCCTGGTAGATCTGCTACAAGAGGAAGAGGTGGTATAGGTGGTTGGACTCCAGGTACTAGAGGTGGGGGTAGAGGTGGAAGAAGAGGTGGGTCAGGTACTGTGTATAGAAAAAGAGGCAACATTGTTGGTATTGGGATTCCAGGAGTTGATATGATAAGTGGAAATGGTGGTCCAAGAGGTGGTGGTGTTAGAACCAGAGGTGGTGCTGTACAATAAAAGAGGAAAAAAGTCACTGAGACTGCATCATTGCATGAAACTGCAGAATTACCTAAGCCTGCAACATTGCCTAAACCTGCAGAACTGCTTCAACCTGACCTGCCTTCACCACCAAGGAGGAACATAAGAATTCAAAGGGATACATGTAATGCCCTTAATGGAATTATTATTGACCTAACTGATGAATAGTCATTTATGATTTAGGTTGATAAGTTGTTATCTTTTGGATCACTGCAGTTGCTAGGGTTACATGTTTAAAGGTTGTGAACAACATACGCAGTTGCTAAATTATTATATTTATTACTTGTTTATGACAGTATGACAATATCTTAGTTGTCATCTCTATGAACAACTTAATGACATCATGTTATCGTTATTATCTTTATCATCTTCTTGTGTGTTTACGGATTGTTGCTGCATTGTTTGATATAATTACTAGATTCATTAGTACTTAGAACAACTTATTAGAATAATTACAACTTACTAGGTTCATACATCTTCCAACACTTGCTTACAAATTTATTGAAACTTAACCTTCTTACATGTTTGACATAAGTAGTATCTGTTTCCAATAGATTCTGGTTTTGTAGAAGTGAGCAGCTTCATCTTACCATCACAACATGGATCTGTGCATGGTAAGAGGTTGGGTTTTTAGTTAGAAGCCATGTTATCAGCTTCCCCATATGAGGAGAAGTAAAATTGCTTCTCTTTTAACCACTTTTCATCATCTGGTAAAGTTGGTGGAATACCTTGGTGTGAAGCTACATAAGCCTCTAACCAGATGAAAACTCCACAGTAGTTGCACTTCACATAGTTTGAAATCCATTTTTTCCTTTTACTGTTTTTCTAAGAAACAGGTACCCCTTGCAATTGGTGAGTGTGCATTTTGTACCTTCATAAGGAAAATCTCTCTCAACATGACCAGCAGAAATACATAAAGAACACTTGCTAATTGGTGATGAGCTTGAACCCTCCATTATGTATGCTTCTGTGTGAAAAAATTTCAGGAATTGAGTTATTGAAGAAGAAGATGAGAACTTGCAGGTGATGGTGGTGAAAGTAGGATATCTACAGGTGCTTTTATAAAGTCCATCCAACGGTCATGTTTTTTGGAAATCTAAAAATCCGACCGTTGGATCTGAACAATCATAGCCGTACGATATATCAGAAGACATGTGAGTTTTTAAAACACTCACGTGTTAACGACGCTGTTAACGACGTTAACTATTTTTTTTTTTTGTTAATTACTAAACAGAAGTAAGTATTTAACATTGTCAACTCGGGTCAACCGTCAGTCCAGTACCAAGCACTAACGTTGGACAAATGTTAGACCAAACACTAAACCTGGTCAAAACCTGAGTACCAAAAATCAATTAAGCCATTCTTTTATACTCTACTGTGCGTAGCATCTGTCGTTTATTCATTGTGTTAATCTTTTTTCTTTAGCAACACAGAGAAGACAATTCACAACATTTATAACCGTATCAAAGCTTCTGTGTTATTTTTATTTCTTATTTGTAAACACTTTGTGAACTATGAACAATTATTATGAGAGTGTTTTTAACATGATGAGCTTAACCCTATTGTTGAGGCGATAGAGAAAGCTATTTTTCCAATGAAAAAGTGGTATTTCTTATTTATTTAATTTGTGCAATTCTTTTATTATGATTATTTGCATTGAATAAAAATTGATTGAATGATCTTTGTTAATTAGTTATGTTATCTCTTGATGATGCATGCTTAGTCTAGGTTTTTTGATGCTTCATACTTACAGTTTACAATTGATATTTTAAAAATCTACTTGTTGCAATATTTTAGAATTAAATTGAATATACGAATTGTATAAATATGATTATTGAATTAAATCACTTTGGAAATTGGAAAGTAGTGGAATCTTAGCCTCAATATTCTCTTAATCTTGAAATTATTTTTGTTTGGGTTTTGCTACTTTTAGTCTTAGAAATTTAGTCTAGAATCAATTCTTAATAAGTCCGAGTAACGAATATTTTTACCACTGTTTACAACCACATCGCTTTTACAGATAACTAAATAAAACTATATACCAGCTCATGAAGGTGTCCCCAAGGCAAACCGGTGTAAGGTGGTTTTGAGGAGAAAACCCAAAATGTCAGTGAATCCTGTGAACATTTTTCCATCTTCCGATGGACCCGTCCTAAAAACTCCAGCTGGTTCTACTGGTCCTTCGATAATTCCTAGCTCGCCAGCATATACACCTAGTTCTCCATGCAAGTCTCTGAAAGAAATCTTTGATGTGGTGGCTCCATCTGATGTGCGTCCGGATTTTATGGCGATGCTTGTGAAGTAAAATGGAGTCCCAATCACGGAGTATGAGTCGGCTATATTTGACTCCGAAGTTTCCAAAGGTTTAGCCGATGGATGCCTCTTTTCAAAGGATTGCGTGGCGTATTATCACATTACTGACCAAGCATAACTACTAGTTATTTGTTTCCAGAACATGTCCCGTCTGTTGGCGTCCGTTGAGCGCGTAAATCAGATGCAGAAATCTGCCACCGCTGACTGGGACAGGGTGATTCGAGTTACCCTTGCCAATATGGATCATGAAATTGCTTGCATTCGATCTGAAATAACTCTTAAAGATTTGGAGATTGAAAACTCCCGAGCTGATGTAGAGCAGTATCATTGATGAAGATGAATATCTTTTATTTTTCACTTCTGAAGTAGTAGTTTTTTTTATCTATTCTTCTAAGTTCTTTAGGAATCTCTATTCGGAAGTTGTTTCTTTAGAACATTTGTTAGGCTTTAAATAATAGTATTTTATTATTTATTTTTTGTTTTTTTTTTGTTTGAAATATTTAACCTGATTGTGTGACCTTTCACTATAAACTCTCGTTACCCTGAGAATGGGGTTCCATTACCCATGTAACAAGGTCCTTGCTATTTTTGAGCCTGCGTTAAACCGGTTTAGGTTTAACTTGCTTGCTAATGTGCACAAGTATTGACTAAGGCCGTGCAAGGGATACTGTTTAAAATATTCCCCTTGATCAAAGCCAAGTTGGTTCGATTCTCACTGCTCTGAGATGGGGTTCCATTTCCCATGGAATAAGGTCCTTGCTATTCTTAAGCCTGTGCTAAATCGGTTTAGCTTGCTCGTAAATTGGCGCAAGTATTGACTAAGACCGTGCAAGGAATATTTCTTGAAATATTTCTTCTTGTCAAAGATAAGTTGGGATCGGTGCTAGCTATACAAGAGTCATTGTCTAACATCTCTGGCTAGTATGCCCGATTTTTTTTTTCCGATTTTAGCTATGCGAGTGTTGTTGCTAAACGACTCTGGCTAATATCGAACTTTACATATTTAAGTAAGAATATTTCTATCAATTTGAGTTAATCGTTTAGGCTTACCTCATGATATATGTATTCCCTAGCTCCGTGAGTATAAATATTGTGTCGCTATCACCTCTTTACGTGATTTGACCTTCCCGTCATGGATATCCATCCGCATTGCTTGAATTATAAATGCGAATTCATAAATGAAATCATTTATCATAGAAAAATGATTATTACATTAATGATAGAATTTTATTCAGATTGAAAGAATTCTATGGCCGTTAAATTTCTTCATCCAGTATGCTCCGCCGCCAGCATGTCTATTGATGAGGTAAGGACCCTCCCAATTAGCATTCAACTTTTCACTGTTGGGATCAAGTGTGCTAGGCCTGGTCTTGCGTAACACTTGCTCACCAGAATGGAATACTCGTTCTCGAACCTTCTGGTTGTATTGGAATTTCTTGGAATGTTGATAAATGGTCACTCTTCTTGATGCTTCTTTTCGAACGTCTTCTAGAATCTCCTTATCTCTTGACATAATCTCCGAGTTTTGACCTGAACGGTCCGCGAGAGTTTTTGTGGTAGGGACGAGTAATTCTACTAGAGCCATAGATTCTACTCTGTAAGCGAATGTAAGTGATGCAAATCCTGTTGATCGCCTTTGTGTTGTCTTGTATACCCATAAGACTTTTTGAAAGAACTCCGTCTATGATCCTTTAGCTTTATCGAGAGTTCGTTTGAAGTTGTCCAGGATTACCCGATTGGTTGCTTCAGCTTGCCCATTACTTTGTGCTTAATAGAGGGTGGAAAAATTGTGTTTGATATACAATCCTTCACAAAAGGGCTTGATCGTTTCTGAATCAAACTGTTTTCCATTGTCAAATATGATATTAACTGGACGCCGAACCTGCATATTATGTTTTCCCAAATAAAATTTCGTACATGAGATGCCTAGGTTCGTACCAAGGCTACCGCTTCTACCCATTTGGTGAAATAGTCGGTTGCTACTAATAAATATTTGACGCCCCTAGGTGCAGCAGGAAACGGACAAACAATGTCCAATCCACACTTGATGAAGGGTCATAGGATCATGACGGGGTGTAGCTCGTTTTTTTCCTTTTTAGAAGGGGGTCGTGCAGTTGACATGATACACATTCACTACACCATTTTTGCATATTAGTAACTAAAATTAGTAACAAACATGTAGCCGTTACTAAACCGAAACCAAAAATTGGTGTTGTTAAATTTTAGCAACTGCTCACCACTGTTCCATATGTCGTAACATCCCTCTTCATGTTGCTATTATCAACAACTGAAAAAAAACACGTGCCAAGAGTTCGTGTGCATGGTAACATAAGGCCTCTTATTTCCGCCCAAATATTAGCAACTGTTTTCAAATTGAAAGCATATGTATCTATTATGAGTCTTATCTAACCCTAACTCCCCATACACAACCTCAATTATCTTCTTTTTCTCTTTCTTTTCACCGAGTAGAGAAGCCATGTCTTATTCTCTTCCTTCTGCTCGAGCACCCCCATCCCCATCGCCACCATCTACCTTCTTCTTCTTCTTAGATCAGTTTTTCTTATAAACCTCTTATTTAATCTCTAAAGTGGAAACCCTAGATCCAGTATTTCTATTTCTTATCTAGGGTTTCAATAT
>JAJJMC010005141.1:5534857-5623997 GCA_023531435.1 Papaver californicum
TAAATAAACTTAGCCCATGGTGAAGAAAACTTGCTCAAAAGTTGATTTCATTGCTCAAAATATTGATTACAAGGTTAAAGAATAGTGCAACAGCTGAACAGATACGTATATAAGTGTCACAGAACAGGGTTCAGCTGTTACAGAAGAGTTTAAGCAACAAATGGTTTGAAGCAATAGACAACAGGAACAGAGTTGTAACAGTGGAACAGCAACACTTATAAATGTTACTGAGTCGTCTTCTTCAGCGATGGTGGGTGAAGAATAGTGCCGGCGATGCACCAGCAGGTCACCGGCGGCGCCGGAACTCCACCGGAATTTCTCTGAATCGATCTCTAGGCTTTTTCCCCTGATTTTCTTGGCTTCACTTCGTATTTATAGACTTCACAAACCCTAGAGAGAGTTCTAAACCTAATAGAACTCTCTCGAATCACTCCAATTCTTCAATCCCAATCCAAACAGGAACCGAGTCCTGATTCCGGCCAGAATTGGGTTTACAGGGCTGATTTCACGGGATTTTCACTGTATTTTGATTTCTTCCAACTCTAATTGCAATGGGTCATCTTCAATTGCCGAAAACAACCCAAAAATCGCAACCAATCCTTTTCCCGTTGAAACAGGAACTCCCGATGAGTTGGATCGGCCGATCCTGGGTTAACTCGCTGGCTCGCTGGGTTGACCCGATCCAGCTCAGCCCGATCCAAGGGTGCCCCAATCCAAAGTGTGGGTGCCTTGATCCATTTTCCCGGGTGCCTCTAACACTTTTTGAGCCAATTTTTCCACAAATCTTTATTCTTCTAATGTACCTACAAAAGCATAAAAACACGTAATAGACACAAAATCGAATACTAACTCACTAGAAATTAAGGTGCAATTTAGACACTAAAATGTGTCTATCATTGACGTTTCTGGTTTCATTCATTTCGTAAAAAAATTCATAATCACTAATAGGTGATCCTAAAGCTCTTCAGTGTTGTTTTGCTATATTATTTTTTTTATTTTTTTGTTGGTCACCAACTTAATCTGTGTGGATATATGAGAGTACAAGGTTTTGGTATTGATTCTGCACAATAGTCACCAGTCATGAAATTATGTCAACTTCTTTCTTGGTAGTGGCAGGATACTCCTTGTTTAGTTTTTTTTTTGCATATTAGATTGACCAAAAACTAAAGTTCAAAATGCTTTATTGTTGAAGCTGCATTACCTCTTATGCTCCTGGACGAGCCGGAGGCACCATGTCTGGAGTCCTTAGCGCAACAAATTAGAAAGCTATAGAAATGCTTATCGATGAAAAGTAAGTACTTTTGTTTGTCAAATGTTTCTGTAAACTGATTTGGTTATCATAAGATTATGTACATATATAGTTAGCCCAAAACTTGTCCGCTGATAAAGATACACAAATTGTTCTTTACTTATACAATTATACCGGAATAAGTTATACAAAGATCGTTTGTTACTAGGTATGTCAACGGATGCTATCGAAACGGATATTGGCTCAGCCGGTTCCGATATCCGATAAGTTCCAACGGAATCTTAAACTTCAAATCCGATTCCGTTTCAATAAGCTTATCGGATATCAGATATTATCCGATAAATATCCGATAGCTGATATAAACCTTAAAACCTGTTTTTTCACTTCAAATTTTTCAGTTCATTTAAGCATTTCCAGTTCATAATTCAGTTCAAACACATACAAAACACACACAAATGATCACAGTTTATAAATTACATGTTCTATTGTTCTTGCAGCAAAAAACACACAAAGAAACTGAAATTTGTACTAGCATTGTCATTGACTCATTGAGATACATCCTGCAATGCAGCTTTCAAAGTACATTTACATTTCAAAGAAACTAAAATTTGTTAGTTGGCAGTGCAAGAAATATGAAAGGAAAGGAAAAGAAAGGAAAGTTACTAACCTGTACTACTAGTACTAGCATTGTGATTGAGATATGGCAACCAATCACCTTGGAAAAGCAATGCTTGAACAACTTCTGGAGCCAAAGAGCTTCTCTGTGTTGTAAGAACCCTGCCACCAGCACTGAACATGGATTCTGATGCTACACTTGTCACTGGAACAACCAACACATCTCTTGCAATCTTTGCAAGAGTTGGGTACTTAGGAGCATGATTTTTCCACGAAGCCAATATATCAAACATACCTTTTTCTTTGGGTGTGCCTTTAATAAGTAGTGGTTCTTCTAAGTATTTCTCCAACTATGACTTCTGAACCTCAATCTCACTGTTTTCCATCATAAACTCATCATACTCATAGTCACTTCTAGTTGTTTTAGAAGTATCAATTTCATCTGAACATGTTCCACCACTAGATGTAGGCCCAAAATAATCTGCGGCTGTACAATTACTATCACATTCACATGAAGAGAAAAGAGTATTGAGTGTTGATAGAAATTTGTTATACCGAGTTGCATATCCATCCACTCATATAACTTCTTATAAACAAACTCTATCCATCTAGCCTTCTATCTTGGATCTAAAACTACTCCAATGCTCATAAATAAGTTACATTCTTTCCAATAACTATCAAACTTCTCCCTCATATTCAATCCCATATCCCTGATATACATGTGAAGACTAGATTCCCATTTTCTAATGCTCTTAATAATCTCATATAACCCATTGTAATACATATTTGCTGTTGGATAGTTAATCCCAGCAAATTTGCTTGAAATAACATCAAACACTTCCAAACACTCACAAATATGTATTCCTTGTTGCCACTCCTTTGAACTTGGTAGTATATTGAAATCAGAATCCAAATCAGCTAACCTGGCAAATCCTTGTCTCAAATCAAGTGCTTCTTTAAGCATCTTAAATGTGGAATTCCATCTAGTCTCCACATCTAAACTTATAGACCTTGCAGGAAGTTTAAGTTGTGCTAAAGCATTTGCAAACCTCTCTTTTCTAGCTTGTGAAGACTTGACATATTTGACACACTCTCGAATGCTTTCTATAAATCCAAAAGCTACTTTCATCCCACATAATACAACCAAATACAATATATGATTGCTACACCTCATTTGGAACAGATCACCCTCAAGAACTAAGCAATTCTTGCTAGAAAGCCATCTCTTCAGATTTCTCATCATAACATCATTGGCTTTACATTGTCAGCAGCTAAAGCAAACAACTTAGTATCTATATTCCAATCTAAAGCTACTGCTTTCACAAAATCTGCAAGAACTTCTCCAGTATGTGGTGATGGCACTAAAATGTATGCTAGTGTTTTCTTGTTTAGTTTCCATTCATCATCTATGAAATGACATGTTACACAACAATATCCATTTCTTATATGTTTACAAGTCCACATATCAGTTGTTAAACTACATTTAGATGTGATTGAATCAAGTTGTTCTTGTAGTTGTTCTTTGAACTCAACATATAGTTTCATAATGTCTTCCCTAGTTGTATTCCTACTATAACACTTGGCAGAAGGATTCAAAGTTCTAACAAACTCTCTAAAATGTCCATGCTCAACCATATTTACTGGATAATCATGTTTAGCAATCATCTTAGCAACAAGTAACCTAGTAACATCAGGATCATATTTCCAATTAGCTAACTTAGTTTGTGTGTTACCTGTTTTGTTAAAAGTAATTTTTCTTTGTCCAGGCTGATTCTCTGGCTTCCTGTTGCAGGAATTAAGATGTGCTCTCAAGCGGCTGGTTCCTTTTGCACTTGCTGTTTCAAATGTTTTCTTACAATGACTGCATACACCTATAACTTCAAGCACATTCTTCCCATCTGCTCCAATTTTTATAGTAATAATCCTTTCAAATTCATTCCATACATCAGACCTTGTTGTACGTAATTTTTTCTTTGCTTCAGTTATAAGTGGATCTTCCTCTTCTTCTCCTTCTTCTCTGGGACGAATCACAGAGACAGAGTTTATTTCTGAACCTTCCTGCAAGGTATGTACATTTTCTTCTTGTAAATGTGAATGTGATGCAACTGATGAAGTTGAGGTACCCAATTGATTTGATGTTCTTTGACTTTGTGACATCACCCTGAAATGAAAAGAGTCACACATGTTAGTTCAATACAGGCTTACATTGCCAATACAGACATAGTATCACAGACAAACAGTGGCACATACTTGGCACAGACAGACATACAGACATAGTATCACAGACAGACAGACATATCACAGACAGACAAACATAGTAGGTTACAGACAGACAGACATAGTATCACAGACAGACATACATGAGACATATTATCACTTCTCATCAATGTAACATTATAACCTTAGCATCTTACAAGCTTAAAAGTTTTGAGTAGACAACATGACAAATCTTAGACAGAATGCCGTCGGATTTCAATTTTATTGTTAAAAGTTCCAGTTAAACCTCTTCATAACTCATAACTAAAGAAAATTTTAATACATAGCCACTTTTGCCGAGAACTGACCCTATCATGCATACCCAAGACTTTAGAGAAAACATATCTACAACATCCTATCTCTAGACAACCTGGTCCTATGGGCTGTGCCACTGTGCTGATGTGGTAGGTACGGATTGGCTGTTATAAGAGGTTAAAACACGCAGTAGACAGTTCAGCTTCTACAAGCCTATAGAAACCATCAAAAGGAGGACAGTGTCTACCACCTTATTTTTTACCATTCATCGATAAATTCACACAAGCACTGCGATATTCCATTGTCATTCATCAAATCACTACAAAACATCTGTTCCAGAGCCAAATAAATTCAACAAAACACCTTTAAAGAAGTGGTTATTTAGATGACAAAGATGCACTAAAGAAGTTCATGTCAGTAAAAGTTTTACTTGCTATAGCCTATAAGTAACACATCCTGAGTTACTAACAAGAATTGGAAAAATTTACGTGCTTCCCTCTTTCAAATACCATTAAAAAAATTAACTTCAGAACTCCATAGTGAACTCCAAATAACCTAGTGTAAAAGTTTCTCATTATGCTTCAATTAACAAAAACAAGTTACACAACCACATCACAAAAATTAATGAAAGGATGTCCATATTCCAAACTAGACAGAGCCCTATGCATAATAATAGTGAAATGTCTAGACGAAAGAAACATGACAAGTAATGTGTACAAGCAGCATGAAGGATAAATAATGAACATGAAAAACAAGCTCTAGAGCAACCATGGATAGTACTTAAAGTCTGGATTTACATCTAAATGGGGTGCCACAAAAAAAGTTCTAAAAACTTAACGAGATAGCAAATACAAGGTTGCAAACATGCACTCAACATGATACGTAGCAAACACAAGATAATAAGATTCTAAAAACATATCTTCAATCATTTTTCAGAAGATAATAAAGGAGAAAATGATTGAAGATAATAGTATTCATAGAAGATCATTTTCAGGAGCTATAAAGAGATGTACTAATGCTACTTCTACTAGTACTACTTCATCATCATCATCATCTGGTTCTGGTTCTGGTTCATCAAATTCTGAGATTGAATCACCAATTCAAGGTGCTATTGCTCATTGCAAACAGAGTAGTGCATAAATCGGTAGAAAATAAACAGGGGTTCAACCCAATTCATCAAATCATAACACTAAAACAAATGACAAACTAAGAACACTAATTACAAAAAAAAAACCAAATATTTTTGATTAACCCTAATTTAAAAAAAAAACCCAAATATTTTTGATTTCATAAAACCCTAGTTTCAATTTTGTATCATTCTAACACATAACATCATAATCAAAGAAAAATAAAGAGAGACTATTGTCTAGAACGAGAATCACAAGAGTATTGTTCACTGAACTGGTGAGGTGATGGTTTAATTAAAACGATAGAGGAAGAAGAAGGTGGTGGTGATAGAGTGGCGTTGAGAGAGATGGTGGTGAAGAGAAAGCCAAGAGAGATGATGGACTGATGGTGGTGACAAAGAAGATGTTCACTAAACTGAAGAAGAAGTGACGAAGAAGAGGGGGTAGGTTTACTCTTACATTCTCATTTCTCAACTACCCTTACGACTCTTATCGGTATCGGGTATTATCGGACGGATACTGGCTTATCCGGTTTCGTTACGATAACATGAAAATATCCGATACAATATCCGTTTCCGACATCCGATATCCGCTATACCGGATAATATCCTATAGTATTTTGGATTTTTGGAAACGGTTACCGGATTTCGGATTGGGATTGACAACCATATTTGTTACTTATACAGTTATGCTGGTTATGATGCAGGTTATATCTAAAGATGAATCAGTTAAATCATCACAAAGTTAGTAGATGTCAACACATTGATGGATGGGAATGTACTTCATGTATTTGTCTGTTTTTCATTTTTTTCCCTTGAAAACTTAGAATGTTAGACTTCTTTTTTGTTTGAAACATTATGTAAGATTCACTTGGTGTAGTATTGAGTAATCTAAATTGACAATTCTTATTGTATGATTCTTGTGATGTGTTTCTAACTTTGTTGTGTATATGAAGTTTAGAATTTCATTGAATGTGGGTAATTTAGATTTAAATTATAACTGGAACCCCTGGTTGAGAATGAAGCCGTGGCTTCGTTCTTAGCCTTTTTTTGTTGTTGCTAAAACTTTAATATCAGGATTTTTCTGTTACTAATTATTTTATCAGAAAATGGAAGTCGGTCATGCAACATTTGTAAAAATTTAGAAACGTCTCAGGGTATGTTACTAATTTAAACTTAGTAACGGTGAGTTGGCCGTTACAAAGACCGTTACGTTATAAAATTGGTAACGACGACATGCACATTGCTAAAATTTGTATCACCCCATTTTGTAACGGATGAAGAGTGTTACAACCCGGTTTTGCAACATTCTATTCTTGTTGCTAAAGCTAAATTTGGTTGTTTGTGGGCAAAAACGATAGAAGGGTAAAAGGGAAGATTGATCGAGTCGGCTAATACTTGTGAGTTCAAATAACTTAAAGACCAAATATTTGTACTGTACAAGTACTTTTAAGATTCGAGAGATCAATCTGTACGAAATCAGCCTAAAATAAGAAATGACCGTTCCGATTTCATTTCAGGCACAAAGGAAGAAGAAGGGTTGATCTGTAGGGAGGGAAACATAGAGAGTATTGAGATCATTGGAATTGAATGCCAGTAATGTTTGTATGTGTTTGAACTGCTGTAAAAGGCCAATGATAGCTTTGTGATCCTTTTGAGTTCTTATGAGATGAAAAACTTTTGTCCTTTGTCGATAGGTTGAAGAACCTATTTATAGCATTGGAAGTTAACACATTGATCTCATAAGTGGTGGCAGTTACAGAGGAGTGGGAGAGTGGAGAAGTGGAGATCGTGTATTGATAACCAACTCCATTGTGTTAGTGGGACATGATAGTTGTGCGACCACTATTCCCTTCACTCCTTCAACTGCCGATACAACTTTATACTTTCTCATCGTGGGTGTATTGTTACACCATACGTGTTGTAGGCCGCAAGACCAAAACCCTAGTGAATATCCCCCATGTGACATAAATGATGTCTCGAGCATGGTTGAGTCTACTTTGTAGACAATTGGTCAGTCGTTGACCGAGCTAGACTGCCAGTCTTAGCATGTTGACTCATTGATAGATGAAGCACTAGTTGTGTGCTGAAACAAACAGTGATACTTAATAGATTGTGGACGTAGATAATCTGATTAATGCTGCTTATCGTTCGAGCCTCAAGTCGTGTGAGCACTTGGTTGGTCGTGCGAGCACTAAGTCGAGTGAACGTTAGTAAATTGTAAAATATTTAGTTTCGTTAGAGCAGGACAAAACTGAGGCTATTTTAAATATTAGTTGCGATACCAATTGAATTAAATCTTAATATGACAGTGAGTCAATGGCAGATAAAAAATGCCATATGACCAATGGTAGATGAGCGATGCCAGATGAGCGATGCCAGATGAGTGATGGCTAATGAGCGACCAGTGAAGAGACTAACTAGAGAAGAGGGAGAATCCCATAGAGGGACGACCGGCCAAAGTGGTGAGACTAGTTATGTCATCTCTCTATAACCCTGCATAGATATGTGTTTGAAGCAAGAGAGTTTCAGGCTTTTGTGGAAAGAGCATAAGAGTTTTAATCGAAAGAGGAAACCCTGAAAATAATAATATATAAAATAATAATAAAATTTTGGGAAAAAAATATGGGAGTGGGACCGGCTAAAGGGGGCCGGCCGGTTAACACCGGTCCCACAAATCCCCTATTTTATTCTTTTCTCCTCTATTCTTCTTCAACCGAAGCTTGGAAGAGCATTATTTTTATTTACACCCGTAGGTGTAAATTTCAGACATGACGTACTTTAGTAAAAACATTGTAGATTCTTCATATGATGTCCGTTTCCGATGATAAACTCCAATTCGGAATCCTGAGATCGCTGGCTACATCTTTAAAGGAAAGGATTTAGGTTTTGAGATCGTTTGGGTCATAAAATGGAGTAAGCCGTAACCCTTCAGATGAAATTATGACAGTTTTCAGCTTGCAGTTTATCTAGGGTTTAAATCATATCTCCTAGACAGTTATTAGGAATGATATGCTCTTTTAGTATGTCATAGTAGACATGTAGAGGAAGATATGTTATTTAGAACATTTTGCCCGATTCCACACTGATTGTCACGTTTTTGCAAGGTGATATGACGATGTGACATAAACCAAATTAGGGTTTCATTGTATTTCAACCAATATTGGAATTTTAATGCAACAAATATTGAAATTGTGTATGTTTAAGCTCGACCAATCGTTATTGGAGCTTTAGTTTTTGCATTTGGCGCGATGGTGACTTAGTGCCTACACGAAGGTGTGATGTTTTGACTTAGTGCATCCGTGCACAACTTGTTACGTGTTATGACCAATCAATGTTATTCAATGAGAATTTGAATATTGATGTAAAGCCACTCTAAATATTCAACTAGGGAATATAAAGAGGAATTAAGTTGCTCTATACTAGTAGGAAATCTATCTAGGAGTATTAACATCCACTAAGGAACAAAGAGGTGTTCTGGATGCTTATTCTGTTTATTGAGAGATCATCTTGGAAAGAATTGTAATCAACACCAGTGATACTTTGAGGACAATGATGCTCTATACTAGTGATTAATTCATCTAGGATCTGCCCTATCATTGTAGAGGACTAAGCACTGAGTTGCACAATACTAGTGTTGTATGTAGAATATTGAGAGCTTAGCCGGGTGAGGCTCTAATATCGTATGTGTATTTTCAGAGAGCATTTGATATTTTAATTCTCTTGCGGAAGGTAAAATAAGAATTTTATGCTTTTGATGCCGGGTCAGTAACATAGAAAATATTATATTATTTCTTTAGTTCTACTGCTGGGTAGAGACGATTTTACTATTTTATCCTTTGTTAAAAATCCACCATCTACATTAAGTCCCCTGCTTAGGGAGGTACAATAATGTGCCGCAGTAAGCATTGAATGGTGATTTTTACTGACATAAGCAAAATAAATCAACAAGCTTAGTCATTAAATATTACCAGGAATAATAGTCGTCTTGAACCTTTGAATAAGCAAGCATAGCAGAACGTCTTGATTGCGTTAATAGTGATTCAATAGCAAAACAAGGCTCTTGAGATTGGATGGACATGCATAACTTGGTAGTAGAGAGTGTTGAGGCAATGCTGCCGTCATAACACTGAGATGAGTGTTGAGGCAGTGGTGCGTCAGAACACTGAGATGTAAACTCGTATGTAACTTCTATATAAAGCTATATATGTATTTTTGTGAGTTAATATTGTTCAATTGAGCGTGAATATGACATGAGCTAATTTTTAGGAATCCAGCTGCGGGATATAACACCAAATGATACTCAAATTTGCTCTATACTAGTGGGCATTCATCTAGGAGCTTGAGGTTCGTAATATACAATCATAAAATATATGGGAAATATAGTGAGCGCCATTCTGATTATTTTGTACGGTGATGAATATTGATTCAATTTATTAGTTATGATATTATATGTAGTTAGCCATACATATAGAGAGAAGACAAGGATAAGCACCTGATGAAACTCAAATTGCTCTATACTAGTGGGTATTCCATCTAGGAGCTTGAGATTTGTCATGAAAGAATCATAAAGTATCTGGGAATGTTGTAGTGAGCGCCAGTGTTGTTCTGATGATTTCATACAGTAATCAATATTGGTCAATTCAATAAATTTGATCGTATATGTAGTTGGCCATACATAATAGAGAGAGGATAGAGATGAACGCCTGCTTTAAAATTCTTTGTAGAATTCTAAGGTTTAATATTGACAAAAACAAAATAACAAGGCTTACTTATTAGGTATTTACCAGAGATATTGCAGTAGGATTGAACTCTGAATATCGTCATGTTGATGGTTGAATGAACGAGAATCCATGTTGATGAATGTGGAATTTCTTCATAACTCTTCGTCAGAAAATTTGGAGATTAAACCTTTGTTAAAAACGCTGTAAAATCTTCATACAAAGTTCGTTTTCGATGATCTACCAAAAACTTTTCATGCCAATGAGATGATATATTTTCACACGTGGAGGGATTTGAGTTTTGAGTTCATCCAGAGCCTCAAAAACACGAAACAGTAAAAGTCAGGAAGAATTCAAAAAAAATTCAGCTATTAGATAGTTTATCGTTTCGATCATATCTCTTAGATCACTTATCCGATTAATGTAAAATTTTGATATGTTGTAGAGGAAATCCAAATGAAGAGTTTGGTATATAAATCACCCCTAAATTCATCACCAACTTCTCCCAGCTTGCAACTTTGTACAGAGTAGTGCAGAATTGGGTCTGACGGGCTTGATGCAAAAACGCATTTTATGTGTTTTAGGCTATTTGCTTGTGTCTTTAATGCTTGATGAAGGACTTTGATGTCATCGGTTCATTTGTGCTCTGAACCTCTTGTTTGACGCATGAATCAGGTGCTTGCAGTACTAACTTTGTTTCTGTGAGTTGTAGAAACATTAATTCAGGAACTTTATTGGTCATGAGACCGTGACTGAGGTTGCTCTCAAGAGTGAATGATGTAAAGACCATGTTAGTTTATCTTAGTTGTAGAATGTACTTGGTGATGGAGGGTTAGCATAGGCGGTCCTATCACGTGATCCTGGACTGTGAAGCAGATCGTCATGGTTAGTGGACCATCAGTCCCCAACATCATCAACTTCTTTTTCGTTCTTTCTCTTTCTCCTTCCCCTTTTATCCTTATGGAAAGCAAGGTAAAGGAGTTGGTAGAAATACCTAGGTGGGCATAGGTAGAGATTCCTAGGTGAAGGATTTGGTGGAAGTACCTAGGTGGACATCGATCGACTCTGAAGGTTATGAATCCCGTATAGAAATTTCTACTTGCATGTTGTTTACTCTGGAAGCTGTAGAAACTTCGTATGATGCCAGAATTAGGTTCTTGACCCCAAATTTTGAATCTAAGAGACTAAGATATCATATGCAAAAAGAATCACTTGATTTGGAGTCGTCTAGGTCAGTCAACTATGCGTGCACATTTACAATTTGTAATCCCGTGTAAATTTTCAGCTTCCATGGACTTGAGTGTAGAAGCAATATCTCCCTGCTCGTATGTTCGATTGATGCTCCCTTTTGGCATGTCGTAGCTAAGACATAGGCGAACATCTTTCGTTAAGGAAGCATTGTCCAATTCCTCACCCATTGGCACGTTTTTCTGAATCAATGACCTGAAGTGTAGTGTATCTCATCAGTAGAGGTCATGAGAACATCTTGTAGAAGATTTTGACTTGTGCCCATCCATTGTGGAAGCTTTGAGAAGAGATTATATTAATATTTTTCACGTCTACTCGTTTTGATACGAATCCTTTGTGCTTGAAGCAGTTTTATCCATCGAGTAATACTTCCAGACTGAGGCTGTAGAGAATGGACAGTTGATGAAGCCGGTCATGAGGATGTTGCTCCTGAGACCGTTGTTGATGCTGAGACCACCGCGGCTGGAGTTGCTCTAGAGACCAAGAAAGCTGAAACTATGCTAATCGACATAGTCTTTGATCCTCCATCGAATGAGTCCTTTCCATCACAAACTAGTTGGTTCATAATCCTTATTTTCTGGCAAGGCGAGTAGAAATAGTGCTGGATTTCGTCAATATACGCGTACTGAAGCTAGATTTTGATTGGGAGTACAACTTGAATACTTCTGAATAGTATGACCTTAATGTGAAGTGGCTTCATCGGGGAATTGATGTTGTTGAGGTGGATAACAAGCACAACAATACAGTCTCCACTCTGGATGTGATTGATAGGGAGAGGAAGTTTCTCAGTCGTACGAAGGTTGTGATCTAGAGAGGTTCACTTAAGGAGCACAGATTGGCAGGTACGACTAGGTAAGACTACCATGGAAGAAGGACTAAATCCACTTTAGACTAAGTCCAACTAGAGTAATATTTATTTACTATTATTTTATTTGAGCAAGTTTTGCTCTTTCTGCAATTGTGTCTTAGGCACTTGAAGCATTCTTCTTCTATCGTGACAACAACGGGAAGGTCTTTGAAACATTAGTTGGTTATAGCTAACTGATAAGAGTATAATTTATACATATTTATCGCTCAATTTATATTTACTAGTGCTTGAATTTGTACTAATAATATATTTTTATTATTTTATTAGGTGGTATGCGTAAAACCCGAAATTACGAATAAACACTGTTAAATGGGCATGGCATGAGCTTTTATAGTCGCGCACTTGTCTAGTATGGTCTCGGACCTGCGTTGTCAACGGTGGAGTGCCAACAAAGAGCAAAGAAAATAAGAAAGAGTGAATGATGCACTGAGTTGGCTGGATTTATTTGATTTATTTTGTTAAACATGGACTATTAAACTTCCTTGTAGAATGGAAGTAGGTGGGCCTGTTTTGTTATCCGTGATTGGCCTTAAGAAAGAGGGTGACATACCTTGTTTAGGCTGACATAGAGAGGCTGGAAGGTGAGTGGTGCTCAGGCGTCAACAAAGTTAATGAAATTGGGCTGCTCATACGTGTGGCTGAATGAGTAGATGGAGGTGAAAAGGTGAATAGTAACATCATGTGAAGTAGGATAGGCTAGGGAGAGTTCTTTTGGTGTTCAAAGTGACGTGAAACAAGAAGGGAAAGTGGGGAGACAAAGTCTGCCGCAAAACAGAAAAAAAGAAGTCAGATAGAAGAGAGGCAAGAGTACAAATAAGGGGAGAGCTTCTTTCTAGTTGGTCGGTTGAAAGAAAAGAGGAAGTGGGGCTAGCTAGAGAAGTATAAAAGGAAAGACAAGAAAAGAAAAAAGGAGAGACTTTTCTGAGGCCTTTTCTTTTAGGTTTTCTTTTGTAGGTTAGGTAGGGAGGAAGATAGAGGAGAGGCGGTACGGTTGAGAAGGGAAAGAGGGAAGAAGAGCTAGGAAGAAGAAAGACCCAGTATCTAGACCTAGGGGAGAAAACGTGAAGGTGGAGGCTAGACCTAGGGGGAGGAGGCTGCGTCTGACGCAGAGCTAGATAGGTAGCTAGGCTTTGTTAAAGAAGGGTGAAGGTTTCTGTACTATTGGGGGGAAGAGGCGTGAAAGATTGGAAAGGCTAGAGGCACTTCTAGGTTGAGGTGGAGTGTGAAAGAGGAGGCTAGAGAAGGAAAAACATGGGAATTCTTTTCCGGTGGATCTTTTGGAGTTCTAAAAGGACAGGGGACACGAAGTAGAGAAAGGGATAGTGGCCGACGGAGATAAAGAGAAGACGTCCGAAATCTGCCGTTTTCGCTACAACATGTGTATGTTGAAATTGTGTATGTTTAAGCTCGATTAATCATTATTGGAGCTTTAGTTTTTGCATTTGGCGCGATGACGACTTAGTGCCTACACGAAGGTGTGATGTTTTTACTTAGTGTATCCGTGCGCAGCTTGTTATGTGTTATGACCAATCAATGTTATTCAATTAGAATTTGAATATGGATGTAAAACCTCTTTAAATATTCAACTAGGGAATATAAAGAGGAATTAAGTTGCTCTATACTATTAGGCAATCTATCTAGGAGCATTAACATCCACTAAGGAACAAAGAGGTGTGCTGGATGCTTATTCTGTTTAGTGAGGGATCATCTGAGAAAGAATTGTAATCAACACCCGTGATACTTTGAGGACAATGATGCTCTAAACTAGTGATTAATTCATCTAGGAGATGCCCTATCATTGTACAGGAGTAAGCACTGAGTTGCACAGTACTAGTGATATATGTAGAATATTGAGATTTGTTGTGGAATAGATTTCGTGAATACTAGGAAATTGTTGGAAATCGACGACGATGTACCGTGTGATATCCGACTCTACATCCGATGATAGGTATGCAAGGGCGTCTGCATGTCTATTTTCAACCCTTGGTTTCTTTTCGTTACTGAAGACGTCAAACTTCTTTGCTAATTCAGTTATACATTCGAGATAAATTGCCAATTTTTTCATTTTTTCCTTGTATGAACCATTAAACTGATGTGCCACTATCCTTGAGTCGGTTGTTAGTATCAATTTTTGTGCTCCCAGGTGTAACGCGGTTTTTAATCCGGATAGCTTTTTCCATATGCAACCCCTATGGATAGACCGGTACACATCCAACGCCAGTTCCGTTGGTTTTCGCTGACCCGTCAGTGTACAACTTCCAGACTCTATCTCCATCTTCTGGTAATTCTGATGGGTCCACGGAATTAATCAATATGTTTCTTTCACTCGAGAGTATTTTGACTGTTTTCGAGTACTCACATGGTAAATGAATTGGACCCCCTCTTCTTATTGTGAGATTTCTTCGTCGGTGGTTGATCCCGATAATGGAATGTTTATCTACAAGAAAGTCTTCCATCAATGATGCTAGTGCATGTCCCTTTTCAGCTATTCTTGGCTCGTAAGTGATTCCATAAGCACCGAGGTAGGTTTCCCATGTATCCAGCGTGCTTGAATCATCTTCCTCGACAAATACTTTCTTTAATGGGTATTCTGTATATACCACGATTTGCGTCCTCCTCTGAAGTAAGTTTCAGACATCTTGCTGCTGCATCAGTGCTAGAGCTATCTTCTCAACTTTTGAGTACATTGTCTCCTCCTCCGTTAGGCATTTGCTAACGAAGTAGACATGTTTCTTATCAGGTTCACGTACGAATAACACTACACTTACAGCACAATCGCTTGCAACGAGGTAAATATAAATGATTTGACCTATTCTTGGACTTAAAAATACATGAGATGAAGTTAAGTACCTTTTAATTTCATTGAAAGCGTGTTCGCAATCTTCATTCCACCCAAAGATTTCCGCCTTCTTTAGGATATGAAAAAACGGCTTACATTTATCTAAAGCTCGTGATATGAATCGATTGTGAGCAACCAATTTCCTGGTAAGCTTTTGTACTTCTTTTTTTGTTTCTTGGCGATGGCATATCAAGTATTGCCCTGATCTATTCCGGGTTTGCTCCAATTCCTCTCAGTATCATCATGTATCCGAGAAAATTCACATATGTGTGCTCGAAAAAGCACTTGGCGGGGTTCAACTGCATTCCATATTGTCTCAGTCGTTCGAATGTCTTCTTGAGGTCTAAGAGATGAGAAAAATTTTATTCGGACTTTACTACCATATCATCGATATAAAATTCTATAGTCTTCCCTATCATGTCTTTGAATATTTCGTTCACCAGACGCTGATAAGTTGCATCTACATTTTTTAGTCCGAATGACATGACAACATAACAGTAAACGCCTTTATCGGTAATGAATGCGGTGCGCTCTTGATCATCTTTATGTGATGGTATCTGGTTATAACCAGAATATCCACATAAAAGACAACTTATCATATCCTGATATAGCGTCGACCAAGTCTGGGATTCTAGGCAATGGAATATCTCATTTGGGCATGCTTTATTTAAGTTTGTAAAACCAATACACATTCTGATTTTACCGTTCTTCTTTGGAACCGCGAGAATATTTACCAACCACTTGGGGTACCACGCCGGTATGATGATGTCTGCTTCTAGCATTCTTTCAATCTCTTATGCTACCTTTGCTTTACTCTCCAGAGCCATCTTGCGCGGTTTTTTCCTTACTGGTATGTAATTTTTACGGTTATCTAGCCGATGACAAGCAATGGAGGGGTCGATTCCTGACATATCCTTTAAGCTCCAAGCAAATACATCTTTATTTTCTTTTAAAAACACAACTAGATTTTCACGTTCATCTTCTGGTAATTCTGCTTCGTTGAATGTAATATGCTCCTCTTGATTCCAAACTTGTACCAATATCAACCTTTCAATCGTCGGTGGTCCTTCTTTCCCTTTCTCCCGGTAGGTGACAGGGAAATGCTGTGGTTGATATAACTTATTCTCTACTTGGTATATCTCATAAACTTTCACCTCTGACTTGCGGTATTATTCCACTGCACTTCTGTGACACTTGTGAGATGCTATTTGATCGCTTATGACCTTCACTACTCCTGCTGGTGTGATAAATTTCAAACATTTATGAATTGTGGAAGGTAATACTTCTATGGAATTAATCCAATCTCGACCAAGTATAACATTGTAAGGTGCACAACAATCGAGCAACGAGAAATATTGCATGACCGTTTTTCCCAGACAATTATGGGCAAGCTAACTTTTCCTATTTCAGTCACAGTTTCGCCACTGAATCTGAAAAATTGGATTATCATCAGCTTTGACTTTCCTTTCATTCAGGCTCATCGAGGAAAAAGATCCTAAAAATATGATGCTTATTGAGCTTCCAGTATCGATCAGGACACGCCGTACCTTATATATTCCGATGAGTGCCAGGATAATTGCATCATTACGTGTACGATAAACTCCGTCGAAGTCGGCATTTGTAAATGATATCTCCATCTTCCATTATTCCAGAGTCTCAAGTTCCAATCAGAGCGACATAATCCACCTTGTTAGATATTCTCTAATCCTGTATTTGTCGTATCTTCATGTGTGTAACATTTTTATGGGATTTTCTTGAAGCTGAATCGATTCTCATATGACTTACTATGATTTCCAACAGTTTTAGTGTGTTGAACCATGATGGATTTCTTGACATATACTATTGGAGATTCCCTTCGTCGATTATTTTTCTGGATCTCGGACGCTAGCGTTCAACAAGTGTCTGTGGTATGCCCGTGATCATTATGATAAACACAATATTTACTTTTGTCTCTCTTGCCTTTGGTACCTTCAAATAACGGTCTTGGGATAGGGAGCGAATCTTTGATTTTCCTGTGAAGTTCTCCTTATCCAATATTGAGACTTGGAAATTTTACTCATTTCCTTCTTTGACCCCTTTTGAATTCTTCTGTTTCTTCGCGCCGGCTTTTCGAACTGTCACGATTTTTCTTCCTTGAGTCGTCCTACGGATAATGTTTTGCTTTGGACAGTATCTCCGTTGTTGACCCTTTCGTTCGTGACAACTTTGTTCTTTTTTCCTTTTCCACCCTTGTGTAGCAATCTTCCCTTGCATACAATTCTTTGAGGTTTCCAACCGGTTACACGGTTAGAATTGAACACCCGAAATTCATCATAAGGAAAGGCATTATTGTATGCTTTAATGATGTTTCCAACATCAAATGTGCTGACTTCTTGACAGTACCGCTGGTTAAAAGTTTCTACACTTTTGTTTGTTTCTTTACGCATTCTAAACAGATGAGTGCTTCCCTTTTTGCTTCCCAGATTGATCTAATACTGCTCAAAAAATGCATCTGACAACATTCTGAAGTTCGCAATTGAATTTTACTCTAGCTAAGAGAACCAAGTCAAAGCATTACCTGTTAGTGCTACAGGAAAGGTTCTGCATAACAACTCATCACTATATCCCCATAGGCTCGTCGAAGCTTGAAAATGTTAAATATGTTCCACAAGATCGCCGCGTTTTCCGTCAAATAGCTCCTTGAATTGGGGTTGCACAAAATTTGATGAAGGACGAAACCGTCTTATCTCCTCGATGAAAGGTAAGTCCATTGATCTTTTCATTACTAGAACTTGTAGATTCTCTTCTCTGGATTGTTTTTGAGCTAACATTTGTTCGATCATCTCGCTCAACTTCATTTTATTGAGTTCTTTGATCTGTGACGAATCTTATTCAGTTTCTCGACGAATTTCCTCATTTTTGACTAACTCTTTGTTCCGCCTAGATTTTGATTTCTCATGTTTGTGTTTCTTTGACCGTCAGTTTTTGTTGTAGTACTCATTCCGTTCTGTTCGTCGAGGTAATCCTTTCGTTTTTGCTTGTCAAGGTATTCTTCCCATTTGTGCTTGTTGTTTTGCTAATGGCTAGGTCCAGATTGTTGTTCCGTTTCTTCGACGAAGTAATTCCTTTCGTAGGGTCATTTAGCCTTCGATCTTCAAAAACTTTCCTTTCAGATGATTTACACCTCTGATCGTGACCATTTTGTACATGTCGTGCCCGCCAACCCTCACGTGAAGGTTGTGCATGCCGGTACGGAGTGACACTTTCAGAGTATTGGGTACTACCTGTTTGTGGCATCTTCTACAATGACGCTTTTAGTAGTATGTTATCTTTCTCTAACTCTTGCAGTCTTTCGTGCAGAGTCAAATCTATGGGTGTTACTCCTATCCTATCCACTTGCTAAACACGCGAGGCTAAATGAAAGCCCCTATTAACGAGGGAGTTCTGACGTGAGTTTAGCATGCTTGTTTGGTGTTGATCACCATTCCTTGGAGATCAGTTCATATTAGCACCATCAGTTAAAGGTGGAGTTGTGATACATACCCAGCGATTTTCTCTACTTATCCTGTGGGGATAAGTTGTCACAGAAGGACATCCTGATGCTATTGTTTCTGATGATGTTTCAACCCCCTCTCGAAGCGGGTGATCAATATAGCTATGAATCCCTCGTACTCTTGCATCCGTATTATCGTTCCCATCACTCCGATTTGCCTGTGATGTTGTCATGGATCTTGATTTGTTTTCCTGAAGAATCCTTCTCTGCCCCACGGTGGGCGCCAAAAGATATTGTAGCGAAATGTTCCTACTACACTCCTCGAGATTTGTGTATATATATATGAAATTATAGCCGTTAGATGATTCTGGAAAGTTCCTTGAGATTAATACTTGTTGATGAAATATAAACAGTTGGATGATTCAATAGTATTCCTCGTGATACGTTTCCGATTGATGTGGAAATTCTAGCTACTTGATGGATTAACTCTTTATCAACTTTGGCTTTTCAATAATTGTTGATACATGAAGGGGAGGGGGGGGGGGGGATCCGATGCCTCGATGAGTAAGAGCTCTAAGCAGGTTTTTGTGTAGAGAAAATGATTAGAAAATGTGTATTTTTCCAGTTGGAATTCCACCTCTATTTATAGGTTGTAGAGGAATTGTATCCAGTCCGATATTCATCTGGATACATTTTGACTATGCATCTGGACCAAACGCTCTCCAGATTTATCCTGATCCAAACCAATTCCCTTATTTTTAGGAATTTGTAACTTCCAGGTTTAAATATTTACCCGGTCTTTCCAATAACTGATTTCCCATTTTTTTAAGGATCTATAACTTTCATGTTTGAATATTTACCTCGTATTCTTTTGTATAAAAACTAGCATATTAGGTTATTAACCTTTCATGGGCCTAGACTTCGACCCATGTCTCAATTAAGTATTCTATATATATGGTAAATGGGCTAAATAGCTATTATGCCCACTTCATGTATATGGTTCAAACACCCATCTCTCTCTAAAAACGAAATTTAATAAAATCAAAACTCGATGGTGGTTAGTCAACCTAGAAGTGATTTTTTTTATTTTATGTACTAGTTACGTTTTTTTATTTTTTTTATTTCGTTTTTGCACTTGAAACCCAAGTTTTACATATGATAAACTATATGACCACTAGGGGATGAAAGAAACAAACTTGACAAAAAACATTGGAACATTGATGAGCCTATTTTACAAATAAATATTCAATTATGATAACAAGTTAAGATACTATGCAAGTGTTTTTTTAATTTTTGATTACTAAAATTTAACTATTCATATGGATTTTACCAAATTCTCATTTATGTACACTGCTCAAGTGATCATTCCATGTGTTTGTAATGCAAAAATTCTTCTTTAAAAATTATCTAAGTATGCAAAGCTATTTATGTTGATTACCGAATTCTAAATACCTTGACAAAATTTCAAGTCTAGACAAGTTTTTCCCTTTCGTCGATATTATGCACGACAACCCTAGTATAAACTACCAAAAGACTCCAAAGTTCTTACATAAAAAAATTGAAATTCAAACAACTACACAATGTCATCAAATTAATCCAACAACATATATAAATAAATATGGTGTAACACCTCAAATGTTCACCTACTAAGATCCTAAAGATAACAATCTAAATTGACACATCAGAATCTAGTTCATATATTCAGACACTTAATTTCAAAAATTAACTCAAAATACCAACCCTATATGATATTTTATAAATGAATATATCTCAAGTGATAAATATACATATATTAATGTATTTCAGTAAAAATATATAAATACACAACGACACATATATAAAATGACCCCCAAAGGAACATTACTTCTCCAAGATTTAAGCTACAAACAAATGGCCTTCACGTACACTATCTCATTCGAAACTGAAGTGGAAACGAGTGAGTACATCATCTCAAAAGGGTACTTAGTGGAAACATACAACTTTCAAGTAATCACTAACATGTTTCATTAGGGTTGTACATGGTATGGTACAAATCATAAAACCGCATCGTACCATACCGTTTAAGCCTAAACTGAACGGTACCATCTATTCTGGTTTTAATTTTTTAAAAACCGTTGATCTTGGTATGGTTCTAGTTTAGCACAAAACCAAACCGAAAAACCGTTGGCAAAACCGTTAATATTAGTCATTAGATTATTTCATTTATGACCGATAGAATATTGCATAACCTAATTAATTCAACTTACTTCTCTTCACTATTTCTTTTAATATTTTTATTTATATTACTGAATTTAGTCAATCAAAATCAACTCTACACTATATAAACGGAAACAATTTCACTCTTTAATTGTTTGTTTACAAATGATAGCATCAATGAAATGTCATGTGTATACTCATTAACAAGTGTACACTACGGTAAACTTTTCTAACCATGTCCAAGACATGAATTATAGACGGTTATTATGACTCATGTGTACTAAATACTAATATTATTTTTATTTTAAAAAATCAACGATTTTTGAAATACCAATGACTTACACCAAACCGTTTCGGTTCGACTTTGTAAGAAACCGTTTATGAAATGGTATGACATGGTTTCCAAAACTTGAAAACCATTACTCATGGTTTTGGTTTCACCCAAAACCGTACCAAATTGTACATCCCTATGTTTAACATTTTTAAAATAACAACAACTTAAGGAAATAATAGTTCATTAAAACATTCAACAAATTAAGCATTAATAAATAAAATGTTACCCTAACCTCATCCTAATAAATTGAGAAGACGAAGTTAGAACAACCCAAACCAATAATATCGTAAAGCCATCGAAAAGAAGTGCCTATCCAAATCATACTTCCAGAAGCTACTATCAAAATCAGATTATTAAAATATCAAGCATGCACACGAGTGATTTTCTAAAATAAAATAATATATATAATATCGAGAAGGAAGAGTAGCTGCCTACTAATTAATATTTAGACAAAAAGATCTGCTCTATTATTAATAGTTAGTATAAAATATTAAGACGGAAAAACATCTACCCTGCTGAATAATTTGTCGACGGAAGACCATCCACACTACTTAACTTAGCAAAAAGTTATGAAAACCATAAACACTATCATTAATATCTCTGTTGATATCAACAAAGACTGCATGGATAGGTTGCTAAAATTTCCTGCTTGCTAGCCTTTAACTAATACTCCCTCCGTTTCAGGAAAAGAGTTACTTTCTCTTTAAATTTTTGTTTCAACAAAAGAGTTACTTTCATTTTTCAAAATAACAAACTTTTAAAACTACCTTTGTTATTTTAAGAAATATTATTATTCTCATTATACAGATATATGTAGTATTAAACTTTTTATTAGGTAAATCTGAAAATAAATTATAAAAGTTATTCTCTCTCATCTTGCCTTAACAATTGTACAAATAAGAAAAGTAACTTTTTTCCTAAAACGGAGGGAGTAACTCTTATCGCCGGTTATGCAAATAAACACTTTTGTAAGTGTAATATTTTATTCATTACTGAAATTCTTCATCTTGTCAAACTAAATTGGACAACTTGAATGTTAGATGAAGAAAAAAATCAATGAAAAAAAATCAATTAATTGGGACATTGTATTTGAGAAAGGAAATAACCTTCTATAGAGAAAACCCCAAATATCCGTTGAAATCAAACGGTTTAGAAAATAGAGACGTTATAAAAAACTGGACGGTCAATATCCAATGTAAGAGAAGAGTAAAAAAAGTCAAATAATAAATAGGGGTCGGATACTGAATTATGGGCCGAATACTAATATAGGTCGGATACTGAACTATGATAACCTCATTCTCCTCCAAGATAGCTCAATTTGTTGTCTGTACAGTCTCCCATAATGTAAATAGCACAGTTCTTGTACTGCACCCAGGGTGACAATCATAAATCAAATACCCAACACATTTGAACACAGTTTTTCACATGTAACCATGGAATTCAAATCACACGAACAAGTTTACCTGGTTACACAATATTTAATCGTCTGATTATCTCCGTTGGTTTTTATGCAATTGATTCAATTTATAATTCTCAAAGTAGACGACCAACAGATTGTTTACCTGTAAGACGCACACGATTCGTAAGATAATGGAAAATCCAGCGGGACATTTTTTTTTCTTATGCAAGAATGAAGATGTCTTATGTATCAGATTTAAATATTTATCGATTCAAATTTTTAGGACAAGGTTGGTACAGGGGGTACCAAAGATTTACCGGTACCAAGCAAAAAACAGAACTTCAATCATATGCAATATGGTAACCCCCTTGAAATTTGGTAACCAAGCAGGATTGTATTAAATTTTATTTTCTTGAGTGAAATTCTTAGGGAAAGTAGAGAATAGATCAGATAGGAGTTTTTACGCATAGGACATGAGAGAGTAAACCGCAAATGCCTTAAAGTAGTTAATATACACATCATTAAACATTGTGAAACAATGAAAAATATGCAAGTACCAGTTGTAATGTGTGTATACAGGTGTATTGATCTTTTCGTATAAAAAAAAGGGAGAAAGTTAGTGGACTGTTGCATCTTTCAAAAGCTGTGAAACAAGTCCCTGCTCACATACAAAAGACCAATTTGAAGATCATGTCAGCGCATCCGCCTGTTTGTTGGTTAATCTTGCATATAAGCCGTCTGCTTGTAGGAGCTCTTGGTGCTGACCCATCTGCATATTTGCCCGCAAGTAATTTTAGACTTTTATGTTGCTTAGTTCTTACAAGGTCAGAGCATCACGTTCAAAATTTAAAAAAGCAAAATCGACGATTCAACATACCTCAACAATTCTACCGCCACTCATTACCACAATCCTATCAGCAGCTTGTATTGTTGATAACCTGGAATGAAAGTTAAAAACCATTATGATCCACACATTCATACAAGTTACTGCAAAATTAAGGTAACCATGTAAGTTTTTAACCTGTGCGCAATGATAATGACTGTCCTCCTTGACTTGGAATCATTTCGTACAGCACGAAGAACCCCCTAAAGCAAGTAGAAACATATAGTGAGTTGGAATCTGATGTGCCACTGAATGATCTCACAATTTATTGATTGTTGCCACAATAATGGTACCAAACCTTGATATTATGTTCACTCTCTGCATCCAATGCACTAGTGGCTTCATCAAGAACCAAAATGGATGGATCTCTAAGAATAGCTCTAGCAATGGCAATCCGCTGCTTCTGTCCCCCACTGAGAAGATCATCGTCGACGATAGTTTCATAACCATTTGGAAGAGACATGACGAAGTCGTGGGCATAAGCCTGTTTAGCAGCAAATATGACATCTTCTTCTGTGATATCTTGGCCGCATCCATATCTTATGTTTGACCGTATATCCATTCTGAAGAGACGTGGTTCCTGTTAAAAATGTGTTAGATAGAGAAAGTAGGCGCTGCTTGTTATCAGTTCACGAGACTTAATAGGGGGACATAACCTGTCCTACAAATCCAATTTTTCCTCTCAGCCACTTTATATCCAACTCGTTGAGAGGAACTCCATCAATTAGAATCTGCAGTTGAAAAACAATGATAAATGTAAGACCCAACTTCCAATATATTTGATGAATATCATCAAAAGACAATTAATAAAATTAGTTAGTTTGCAGAAGCCTCTCTGATATAGATTGGTAAAGTTGTTGGGTGCTGATACGAAACTAGTCAGCTCCTAATTCCTACTAACAGATAAAATTAAAAAACATTAGTTCTTTACAACTTCTAGAGAGATACACGGCAGCATCTCGTCAGGGATGCTGCCACGCATTACCGCATAATTTTGCGGCACAATGACATGCTCAATCTCAGCATTTGCTGAAATATGAAATGTATGCTTTTTTGAATTAACATTATTTCTTTATAAACAAAAGTTGTTTCGATTCTTCATAAGCTTGAAAAAATTACCTGCCCATCAGCTGGTTCATAAAGGCGAAGCAGGAGACTAACTAATGTGCTTTTACCGCTACCACTAAGACCAACCTGATATTCGTAAGAAAGAGCAGTTATTTCTTGGACTTGATAAAGGTATGGAGAAGAGAACATATATTTTCTTACAATTGCAACCACTTCATTTTGGTGTATTGAAAAGTTGATATGTTGTAGAACAGGTGCCTGGTCATAATCAACAGAAGGAATAAAGATACATGAATTCTTCATTAAGTCGAATCAAATGGTTTAAGAAACCAAAATCAGAAATATGTTCATAACTAAACCAAACAACAGTATCTTCTCAATCTACACATAAGATGACCAAGGAAAGTAAGCATTACCTTTACTCTTGAAGGATAATGAAAAGATACATTATCAAAATCAATATGCCCCTTCAATTTTTGCAGTTTCACTCCTGTAACACCGAATGACGAAACACTCAAAAGATCAGCACATAGAGTCCATAGAACACACCATTTTATAAAAAAGATTAGCAGAAAAGTGCTTGCCTTCTGATAAGAACTGGTCACTGGGCAAGAGATCCATCAGTTGAAACACCTTCTCACTTGCACCAACAGACTGCATTAAATTTGATAAATTGTCTCCAACCCACCATGTTGCATATATCAACCATTCACAATACAATATGAACTTTGTCAGTTGCTCTGCGGTGATGTGGCCGTTAACGATAGACGTCCCTCCAACTAGAACAGCAATAACCTGAAGTTTTAAATTTGCCAATTTACAGATAAATCAACTGGATGATCCTCATCTGGAAGTTACTTTTCAAGATACAATATGGTGTACCTAGAGTGCTATAATTAGCAAATTGTAACATCCAGGCAACAAAAAGTAAGAAAAATGTAAGTTTCCTCTGGCGCGAATATAGTAGAATACATATACCGCACAGGAAATACTCATTACAACACAAAGATTCCAATCTAACGGTTTAATTCTTGTCGAGTTCAGCAACGCATACTCCCAGAATCCAGTAACAGAGGAGATTTTTTTTTGAAAAAGATCAAAAAAAGAGAGAAAAGAAAAACATACAAGGGACAAACCTGTGTGGAATGATAAAGGGTATTGAAGCTCAGAGTCCAAATTCCGTTAGCCGCACATTGCCGCAAGTTTATATCAGCTAATTTCTCCAGCCAGATCCCATATCTATACACCATAGAAGAAAGGTATCCAGGTTTACCAAATTCAGACAATATTTATGATGCAAATGAGCTGATCTGACTGACTGAATAAATTATAAGTATTTACCTTCCAGATTCTTGTTTCTCTGTTCCATAGACTCGAATTGTTCTCATTAAAGATAATGTCTCTTGTGCAACCTGTACAAATACAAATAAATCTTTATACAATAAGGGAGGAGAAAGAAATCTAGGCAACAGTGCGCTAAGGTAAGATATAGATCGGATGTTACCTCGTTTGCATTAGCTGTGTATTCTTGTGTTACTTTTGCAGCTTTCTTCTGGTACCTATCCAACAGCACGTGAATCAAGTCATCATAAGCAGGTGAGAAATAACAAGGCATAGCTACATGAAATGGAATCAATATTCAAAGTACATAAATGGAAAAGAAATACCAGTTAAACTCAGGAATGGTAAAGTAACAAGAAAATCAAGACTGAAAACATCAATAACTCTTACTGGCCATAAATCAGCATGACCACAGCTAAAAACAAGCAGATCGTTAATGACGTTAACGCAAGGGGCCATGACAAAATAAACAAGTAGATCAAAGCACCTGTCCCCTGCAGAGGCATAAACAATGGGGACATTTTACTTCTAAATTCTAAGCTAATATATGCAGATAAGCTATTAATATGGTGGAGAAAAGGCATGCAACCTGAAGAACATTCCGTAGTATCATATTAAGATCATTTCCAATGACACGAGATACTTGCCGACAATCCGACTCCAGTCTACTTGTTAAATCACCGACCGTTTCACCGTCGAAAAATGATATATCCTATAAACTGGAAGGTTAAATATACATTTGACAGGAAGACCAAAAGTCCGTGTAAGGTTTAGCCAAAACAAAATAATGTTTATTGCAGAAGAGATCCTAGAAACTGACCTGAAAGAGAATAGCTGAATATAGCTTTTCTCTCATACGCTTAACCTGCAAAATGATGTTCCCTACCTGATAAGTTGATAATCAAAATGATAGATCATTTAAGTTTGTGAAGGGGAACTATTGTAAAGATTATTTTCTTATACTAAACAATTCCTCAGACTGCTGACATATGAAACAACTTAAACATCGCTTTGCATGTCACCTGTTATTATATATACGTATAATGAGATTGTATGGAACTCACCAGGATCAAATTTGCAATACCGAAACAGCAACTCCTCAAACCACTGCATTCCAACAAACATATTACACAGTCAGCTCTTACTTCACTTCACATTATCCATGCAAATAATTTATTATTCAGATTTCTAAGCCTAAAAAATTCAATACTTAACCTGTAAATGAAAGTATGAAAACTAGACCATATGAAGGACCAAACCCCGTGTTTCAACTACATTTATCAAGCAATAAGTAAGTGAACTGAGAACATAATATTCAGGAGATATGAAAGCAATTCACTAGATTTGCATTACATTATGTGGGTAAGTGCTTTTAATCTGGAAATTCACTATTGAAAAAGGAAGGGACATACAAAATTTTGACCTGCAAATTCCTGAAGTAAAACACAGCACAACTAAGAGCTGCGCATTCCTATAAAACACCATTGTCTCACCCTTCTGTGCTGAAAATATAGACGCTGCTAAGAAATGCGGTATCGATATCTCCGAAAGCTGCACAAAACATTAAGCACCACTTAGCAATAAAAACATAAACAACAATGAACAGAAACAACAGTTTAAGATGACATACGGCTGCAAAAGTTAAGGCAAAGAAGGCAGCAAAAATAACCCATCTATCTTTAGCGACCAATTCCCACATCCTAGAAAGTGCACTGTACACAGTAACTGGTTTTGCAAATCCAATCCCTTGTACTTCCTTATCAGTCAACTTCCACCAACTTCCACCTGGTACAATTGATTGAATAAAAGAAACCCATTTCTGTAATTTCTGAGAAAACCCATTAAAACCATCTTCTTCCCCACTGACATCACTATAAGGGTTTTGGATAGAAACCCCAGATTCTGAAGCTGATTTTGTATGAAAATATGATATTTTTCTTGTGTTAATTGAAGTAAGAAGAAGAGGAGGAGAAAATCTATGATTAGGATTAATGGTAACATGGGTTTTAGTCTTGGAGGGTGATTGAAGTAAAGGTTTTTGGGGATTTGAGAAATGAGATAGAAATGATGAATTGTGGGGATTCAAAAGAGATATTGCCATGAATTGGGTAGTTTTGATAGATAAGGGAGGAGGCCTTGTATGTCTATCCGTCTCTTTATTGATTTAAGCTATGTTTGAATCTTTTGATTGATTCTCTATCTTCTCCTGCTATGTCTACTATAATGATGATAGACTAATTTACAATGAAAATTGGCATTTTTCTTTGATGCATGGTATGATGAATTGGAGAAGTGGTTCTTATTGAAGTCACTCTCTCCGTACAACAAAAAAGAGATAAATTTTTTTGTTCGTCTCTGTGAGGTGTTCTCTTCTGATGCAGTGAAAATGCCTGGTATGTATGTATCAGAGGAATCGCCGTGTTGTTTTCCAAATGATGCTTACCGTTTTGGGTTTCTAAAAAAAGCCTCGTATAAGGGCTTATCGTTTTGGGTTTCTAAAAGAAGCCTTAGAGCTTCCACAGTCAAAACCCAAAAACTAAATACTAATCTTTTTAATAATATTTCGTCTGAAATATAACGGGAGAAGAGTAAATTTTAGTTAGGCGGAAGACTAAGTTAACGTCTGGCGTTGGACGCATACATAAGGATCCATCTGTTAGAATAGTGTTGTATGGACGTATACCAGTGAAAACGCTTGGTTGGGGCGGACACTAGATGAACGTTCGGTGGGAGATGCAGCCCAGAACAACGTCTGATGGTAGACGCACACGTAACAACCAAATGACAGGCGTGGGTGCAGACTAATGCCTGATGGGACGTTACCTTAGCCATACGCCTGGTGAATCTTCTACCTCGTGCAGCTGGTTCGTGTGCATCATGAATACGGATGTTACCTTATCCATACGCCCGTTTTATGAAACGGTTGGATAGAGTAACGCCTGCCACTATGTTCTTCATCAGGCGGTGGTCTAGGATTACGCTTCATCAGGCGGAGGCTTTTATGTTCTTCTCTTTTCCTCTCATCTTCCAGACGCATACCACTTCAACGCCTACCACTTCAACCCTCCAACTGAACCCTCCTCTCCTCTTCTCAACTTCTTTTCCGATTGAAAAGCGCTAGCAAAATCCTAGCAGCAAAGAAATAAAGCTTATCAAAGTTAGGTTTATCTCAAGACAAGGTATGAAACTCAATCTTTTATATGAATTTTAATGGAATTCATAGGTTTAAATTATGATTTATTATAATGTTTTGTCAATTAAATTTATATATCTATATATATATATATATATGTTTAAAGATTAAACATATGATTATGAAATAGACATATTAGGTTTTACAAATTGTAATTTTGCAATTGGGTATAATTCTAGGGTTTTGGAAGTTGTAAATTGGGTTTAAAAAATTAATGAGTATTATTTGATTTGAATTTAGAATTGATTAAGTTGTTGGTTAATTTGAGTTGGGTTGTGGTTAAATTTAAGTTCTTGATTAATTGATTTGATATGAATGTTTATGAAATTTTGGAATTATGAATATTTATGTTCCTTTATAATGAATGTTTATGGAATTATAAAATTAGGGAATTATGATGAATTTTTTTAGAGTTGGTAATTTGATTAGTGGACTATTTTGTGAATCATGAATTTTGTATTTTGGATGATTTATGAATGTTTGTACATTTGATTCTCTAATTAGAGGCTTACTTTTCTAATGATGAAATTTGTATTTTTGTGGATTTATGGATTAATGTAGAGTTTTATATTTGTGCACTGTGAGGATTACTCTTAATTTTGAAACTTGTATGTACCGTTTGCACAGATGTTGACTAATGTCACAACGAGATTTGTTGGCCGAAAAAAGAGGAACAAGAAAGCTAAAACCGTTGAGGATCCAGAAGTAGACCCTACTACTGGAGATATGGTCTCTGTTCCCGGATTAGCGAACTACAATGTCGTGGAAGATGCTCAGAGTCACGCTTCTACAAATATTACTTATTCAACTGATTCAAAATTCAAGTATATACATTAAGGTTCCCTTAAATCGGTCATTCAGACCTATACATGTATTATAAAACACAACCCTAGAGTTAAATACATTATTGAAAAGGCAGGATGGGACCGTTTATTGGCCATGGATGTAGTAGATTCGTCACATGCATTGATCAACTATCTTGTTGAGCGTTTTTGGGATACTACGAACACTTTTCACTTCTCCTTTGCTGAGATGGGGTTCACACCGCTTGATTGGGTCATGTTGACATGATTAAGTATTGGTGTTGGTAGTGATATTTCGTATGGCCCGGTGAAGTACCAATTTGAATATGTTTGGGCGCATAGTTTTCCAGAAATTAAAGATAGTGAAGTTTGTAAAAGAGAACATATTCCCGCACAATGGGTTTCTGATACAATTACAATTGCATTTTTGAGCACATATTTTGATTCTGGAACGTTGGTTGCGGATAACGATGATAGCATACTTGCTGAGAGAGTGGCCAGAGCCTTTTGTATGTATGTTTTGGGACAATTTTTCTTTTCGAATGCTAAAAACTATATTGATGCTGGACGGTTAGCTGCTTTTGAGGATCTTAATGCAGTTGGCAATTATGACTTAGGTGGTGGTGCTTTTGCAAAATTGTATTTGGGACTCGGCGCATCTGGCAGGAGACAAAAGTCACTAGCCGGACTCTTCCAAATATTGGAGGTAAATTTCTTAATTCTATTTATACTTCCTTTGAATGTTTATTTGTTGGTAATTAATTTATTTGGTTGGTTGTCTTGACATACTAGTTTTGGGGGTACGAATATCTGGGCATATGTAGACCAAAGAACCGAACGAGTGATAGTGAAGCAGTGTGGCCTAGAAGTTCTCGGTGGAAGGGTACAAGAAGGAAGAGTATTGATATTGTTTGCTCTAGGACTTGTCTTAATCAGCTGACTGTAGACGACGTGACCTGGCGCCCGTGGGATTCCACCATCATAGTCCTTGACACTGATGTTGGACGGAAAACATCGGAGCTCTCAGACAAAAGGGTTATATTTTCTTGGCTAGGCACTGTGAGTTGATAATTTATTTTGATAGCACTGTTCTTTATTTTCTTGGATTTTTGGATAGTTAATTGGTTTATTTTTTGATAGTTATTTTCTTTGCACAACATAACATGTACCTCGGAGAACGGTGTTGGAGGCAAAACCATTATAATTTTGGCGTTCCCAGGAACCCACCTACTCATATTGCCAACTTCAAAAATGACGAAGCAAATCAGTTGAGGGAAAGCGATTTGGTCGATGCAACAGAATTAGTGCATGTTGTTACGTATGATTTGTATCTTGAGTATTGGCGACATGTAACTAACTTGCAGAAATATGCCACCAAAGTGATTGGGAGGTTGAAACATACGGGTATGATGGTGACCGTATTAAACACAACATCCAAGAACCTGAATGAACATGTACCCACTCCGCCTCAACAACAATTGTCATACGTAAGTATACATCAAACCTTATTTTTTTGAGTACATAAAAATACGTGAAAATATGATTTTTTTTTCATAACAGGTCGAAGCTTATAGTATGGTTCAACAATATGCCGATTTTACGTAAGAGTTTTGTAAGTTTACATTAAATGAAACGAAGGAGAAAATGGAGTTTATCACGGAAAAAGATGAAGAAATACGGGGTCTACAAAATCACAACAACAATTTGGAGTTACAGCTGGCCCATTTTTGTACGCAACAACCACCCCTTGGGTTTGGCACTTTTTCTCAAATAATGCCACCACGAACGTGGAATACCATGGGTCAGGGATCATCATCAACAATGCCATCAGTTAATTACACATCGAAATCATTTTTTCCTCCTTTTATGCCACCGCAATCGGCGCCTGGGAATCAAGATACGGATGGGTAGTCTTTCATTTGCATTGTATTGTCATTCGAACAAACATTTATTATCTTTGATTTATCTTTTATCTGATTGGAATTGTAATTTCAAAAGACTTTTCTTATCTTTGCTTTGTCTTTTATCTGCTTTGTGTTGTCATCTCGAAAGATATTTTTAATCTTTGCATTTTCTTTTATATCTGCTTTGTATTGTCATTTCAAAAAAGATATTTAATTTTTTTCTTTGTCTTTTTATTTGTTTGGTCTTGTCATCTCAACCGACACTTCTTATGTTTGATGCGTCTATTCACGCCACTTGCCTCAACTCAGTTAATTTTTAAAATACCAAGAGTATGTAGTCATATCAACAACCAAAGACTTATCTTAATATACCTATAAATTGAACACTCGATTCTCCAATTATAGAAACCAAAACTGCAAACATCAATAACCAATGACATACTATGAGAATAACACTGACTATTATGTTTCTTGTTCTTCTATTCCTCCTCATTTTCCTTCTTATTCTTCTTCTTCTTCATCTGGTGATGATGATAATGATAGTTTGTACTCATCAGACGAAGATTTAGTTGCATTGATCCAAAATAACTAAGCCGTTACTTTGGGATTGATCGTTTCAAGTATGAAATGGCCTCATACTCGTATCCAAATACCAAGAGAACGTGAGGCCGGTGAAATACTTCTCTGGTAATATTAATTTTGCAGAAACTCTACGTTTCCACCTAATATATTTCGTAGAAGATTTAGAATGCGGCGAGAATTGTTCAACCGTATTTTGGGAGATGTCGTAGCAGTAAATAATTATTTTGTTAAAAAAATGATGCTTGTGGCGTTCCTGTATTAACCCTTCATAAGAAAGTTACAACAACAATACGAATGTTAGCTTATGGATATGCGACCGATGCAATAGATGAGTACTTACGCATTGGAGAAACCACTATTTTAAAAACAACTCATAGGTTTTGTAAGACGATTGTGCATTTGTATGAGAAAGAATATTTTCGCACACCAACTGAACGTGATGTTGAACTGTTGCTTAAGGTTATCAAAGATAGGGGATTTCCAGGGATGCTGGGTAGTGTAGATTGCATGCATTGGAAATGGGATAAATGCCCATCGGCGGAATTAGAGGTTTACAATGCGTACAAAGGAAGTGAAAGTATTGTGTTGGAGGCAGTGGTGTCATATGATCTCTGGTATTGGCATGCATTTTTTGGTACGCCCGGTTCAAACAATGATATTAATGTGATGAACCGTTCTTATATTTTTAAAAATATTATCAACGGGAAAGCACCACCAGTGAACTTTGTGGTAAACAGACATCCATATGATATTGCATATTATCTTGGTGATGGCATATACCCAGAGATTGCTACTATTGTGATGTCTATTAAACATCCACATTCCCAGAAAAAACAGAAATTTTCAGCAATCCAAGAGGGTTGCCGAAAAGATGTAGAGCGAGGCTTTGGTGTACTGTAAAATCAATTTTCCATCGTCAAGCAACCTGCAAAAATATGGAATCCAGACGTACTTGCATATATCATGAAAACTGTTATCATTTTACATAATATGATAGTGGAGGATGAACGTGTACCCGATGATTGCCCACATGAATATGATCAACGCCGCAACCATGCACCGGTAAATATTTCGAGACAATATAGTGCTGAACTTTCAAGAATGAGAGTTGAGCAACGCCGACGTGCAATACACAACAAAGATACGCATATTCGTTTGCGAAATGACTTGATTGAACACTTATGGTCAGATTTTGGTGACAAATAACATTTTCGAAACCATGCAGATAGGTTTTGTGGGTATATCTCTTGTAAACACTCCCGAGACACCACTCGGCCGCTAGGGGCATCTAGGGGTTTAAAGGCTTGCTGCACATGCTAAGTGCAGTCGCGATGCGTGCGAAATTGAGTTTATGAATACTTTTTAGCTCTTGTATTATCACTATACTTACTATATTGTAATGAATAAATTAACGGAAGTATCATAAATAACCAATATCACTTATTCAGAACAACGATACATCACTAGATGTTAAGATATCTCATTTTTGCAGGAGTCAAGGTTGCACTTAGCACGTGCAACAAGCGTTTAAACCATTAGGTGGCCCCAACAGACGAGTTATGCCTCGTGAGGGTTTACAAAGAGATATACCCACAAAACTTATAATCAAACCTTCAACGAGTGGTACGATGCCCTGGATGACGATCTAAACATCTTCGAAAAACAATCAACACAAAAGGGTTGTATTTTTCCATCACCTTTAGGATCTCGAAATGAAGTTGGTGCATGAAATTTGAACCTTTCCATCTTCTCTATTCCTCCAGAGATCTCGCAACAACTTCGTCATCAGTTTCATTTCTAATTCTTCTTTCATTCACCTTAGAGGTTAAAGTTGAAAATTATATTACTGCCCTTCCTATTTCCTTAAATCGACAAAAAAAGCCTGCTCTGTTCCGGTTATTAGGGTTGTCGGTTTCATTACAGAAGTTAACATGGATATGTTATAACCATTCCATACTCATTGAACCATTCATCCGACGTTCATGAGCCCTTGCTGGATAATTAATAACAGTCTATTCAATGGATGGATGGAAAGACTGTGGACGCCTAATTATGAAAGTTGTTTGGTCCACGTGCAACGACTAAAGTATGGTATAGAAAGACGTGACAAGTCTCTTTTTTTGGAGACTGGTGGGTCAATAATAACAGTCTATTCAGTGGAATCCAACGTTTCAGTTATTTACTTTGTCAATCTGAAAAATTTAAACAAAATCTCACTTATCTACTCATGTAGGAGACGAGTAGATAGGCTAATATCATGAGTGTCTAGTCTTTTATCGTGTTGATGTTAATGCGAAAAAATGAGTGGTTGGTTTAATTTTTCATCTGACTTACTTAATTAATTGAAATTTAAAGTTTTCATTAATTCAAACAAAAGGTACATTGGAAGTACATTAACATTTAAATAACACTATTAATTCAAAAATAAACTGGAAATTTTAAACTTTTAATACAATTCAGATAAATAAATATATAAATCATAAAAGTAGAAACTAAAACTGTCAGTCCATTAATAATCATAATAATTAAGGTTTCATCTAATCCGAGAATGCTTTAAGCTTGATTTCTCCTTCTCTGCAAACTTTGCGGAAGACTCAGCTAGTTTTGCTGCAAACTCGGATTCTCTCTGCGCCATTTTCATTTTTGTTTGTTCTCTATAATTGGTATTGAAGTTTTGTTTCTCTTTAATAATTATTTCCATCATTTCCTGTTGGCCACTGGATTTTACTCTCCTTGTTTTCTTCAGTCGTTTCGCCTATTTTTTTCCCATATGATGGTTATATGTGTTAGGTATATCTCTTATTTCTTCATCGCCATTGGAATGGTCTTGACTGGTTTCCTGTCTTTCCCGGTCTTCCTCGCCACTTCCAAAATATTCTTCAGTTTGTGATGAATCGAAAACAGCTGTCGATTGTCGTGAATATTTGATATTTTATAACATAATAGCACTCTTCATGCTTAAATATTTTGCCACCATTAGATTCTTTGAAAAGCTTCCTTACTTCTTCAATCCGTTATTGTTTTAAAATAAGTTTAGTGGACGATATACAATTCAAAATAATAATGTACGAGAAAAAAATTAAACGGGTACTTACCTTTGTTTCGGGGCCCCATCCAGTATGGTGTTCACGTTCCACTTCCGCCTTTTTTGCAGAGTAAAGCGCCACATCTTTACTTATTCCCTGAAATCGTTTCTGAATGGAGGTCCAAGTGCGCTCCGGCATTGTAGGTATGGCTTCTTTCACCCCACGTAAGATGCGAGACTATGATTTTTCTTCTGGTTGATCGGAACCAACACTAGAATCTTGAGATATACATCGTTACATCTTCAAATGTAGAAAAATTTGTACCTCGTGGTTTTGGTTCCATAATTCTAACTGATTTGAAAGACAAATATATGAAACTAGTGAAATTTTTCTCATATACAAATGAAATGGGTTAGTAGTATATGAAATACTCAACCAATTCATTTATATAGGTATACCAAAAGATAGTCGTTACAACGTTAAGAAATTTCAATGGTAAGAAATCTCAACGGTTATTACAAGAGGCGCTCGTATACACCACCGCCCCACACAGGCGTATTTTTGGCTAACGCTTACAAAAAAGCGCAAGTTTAGATAACGCCCACAACAAGTGTAAATTTTGTGGACGCCCAAGACAAGCGTTCGCGAGGTTAACGCCTAAGTACCAAGCGTTCGTGAGGTTAACGCCCCGCTGGACGTGCACTTGGGTGAACGCCCAATACAGACGACTCTCTGGTTCACGTCTGGATCATGAGAAAGTTGTCTAGGATTACGCCTGGCACGAGAAGAAGAGGTAACGTCATGCCTGTAACGAGACGCACAAGTAACTTCACGCTCTACCATATTCGTGTTTGGTCGAGTTCTGGGATCAATTTTGATCCAAACAGTAAAAAAACTGGACTAAAACCCAAATACAGTCGCCCACTGTGATTGGTTTTGGGCGGACCAAAGACTAAATTTGGATTTGGTCCAGGGTATAGTCGCCCCACTGTGGATGCTCTTATAGGAGGTTTTCTAGAATAGAAGGTGTCCAAATAATTGGTTAGGGGTGTCCTAAATAACAAAGAAATGTCTAAGTTATCCTCCTCTAAAAGTAAAACCTAATGACTAAATCAAAACCCTATTCTAATTAAAATCTATTTCTCTCCTTCTCTTGAACATCATCCACAACAACCCAACCAACAAATTAAACATCATCAACAACCCAATCAAGAAATCCAAGAAAAAAATCAGTGGAAGATTTCAAACTCCCCAACAAGAGAGGATGGTTTGTGTTAGGTATTATTCGACAAACCCACGTTTTATTTCTCTTAACACAAAAATTGTTTGATTGATTGAACTTTTAGTAAAAATTAGGTTTTCAGTGTAATTTATGGTTGGGTTTTTGAACAAAACCCAACCGTAAAATCAAGTTATGAAGGTGTTACGGTTGAGAGTTTTTCAAAACCCAAACGTAACTGTAATTTCAGAAGATTTTACAGTTGGGTTCTTAAAAAACATAACCGTAATTATAAAAAAAATTGAAGAAGCTTTTTACGTTGGGTTTGATATACCAAAACCCAACTGTAACTGAGTTGCAGTTGGGTTCGATATACCAAAACTCAACTGTGACTGGATAAAAATTGGAAAACCCAACTTTTATCCAGTTACGGTTAGGAGTTCATCATCACCTAACCGTAAATTAGTCTTACGGTTGGCTACAAAGGGAAAAACTCAACTGTAAATCGTTCTGACAAGCTACAAAATTCAATCTTTGGTTGAGTGAATCATGATATCCATCATGAGGTATGTAAAATTTGGTTTCTCTATCATATAAGGATTCATCCACCTCAGATTTCTCACTGGAATCACTCAATTTAGTTGGATTGAATTAAAATCTAGGGTTTTGAAAAAAAATCTCTTTTTTCTTCTACTTCTCTTCCCTCCAAAAACCAAAACACTAACTCTAATTTTCTGTCTCTAATTATAAATCAAATCATTAATCTAATCTAATAACTAATACTAGATTAGTTAATCTAATTAAATTATTAACACTAATCAAACGTGGGTTGTTTAGCCATTATAAAAATATAATGGATAAGAGATTTTTGAATTTACTAACTAATGATCCTATTTTGTCCTCGTATAGAAAGCCCCTATATGGAACCATAAACTCATATATGAGGGTTTTTCTAAAAAGTCCTTAAGAAATAGATAATTTGGAGTAAATTACTTGCTAAACTCGTGGATAAATACGTGACAAAGTATGTAAATATAAGAATCATAGTGAAATGGTGAGCAAATTATAAACAAGTAGATAGTTTTGTATCATTTTTTTATTTTTTTCTCAGGGGAAAGAATCGTTGACACGATTATTCTACAATTTTCATAATTTTGACATTAATTTTTTTACAAAACTCAAAAAATAATTAAACTGAAATTAATGGTAATATGTACTTGTGGAATAAGATATAGTTATATTTTATCACATGTCTTGGAAATCCAATTCCATATAGCTAGTATCAAAAATGTTAATATTTTGTTATTACCAAATATACAAATACTGTACATGAATTGGGCAGAGGAACCGGACATCTAGCTAAGGGAAAGCAATGAAAATTCTAGGAGTATAAGGTAAAATGATTATAGAAGTTTAATATCTTATAAATTTTAGGTTTGGAAGCCAGTTAAGTTGGATATGTACCTGCATACTCATGTTTTTGATTGGCTCTGCCCCTACACGAAGACGTGCTGATCATGCACACAACCCACACTGGATTTCTTTATATAAATGTAATATATGATCACACAACCCACACTGGATTTCTTTATAGAAATGTAATATATTGCAACCAACATCTTTATTCTTAAGAAAATAAAATTTAATACTAATATACAAGGTTTGTGACCCATTAAAACTTCAAAAGACTTTTTAAGGAATATGGGCTTTGGCCTCTAAAGATGCTGATTCGTTGAAGTGACCATCTTTTTATGGCCAAAAATTAATAAAAAATAATTCTATAATATTTAAACTTTTTAATTGTTATAATTATAATAAAAAAGGTTGGTAATTTTAATTTTATATACTAATATAAAAAAAAAAGAATTTATGAAGCCATTTTTCGTGAAGCTTTTGATCAAATATTAATATTATAAAATAACAATTTGTCGAACAAATCGGAGGATACTTAAAATTATACCAACCTAGGTATATTAATAAGGGGTATCCTAAAACTATAAATGACTCCTTTCATGTTTTATTATTTTAATTTAATTTAATTTATTTTTAAATTTTTAAGTTTAAAAAAAAAATTAAGCTTAATTTTTTTTTGCATAAAAGATCAAAGTGGGCATTGTATTTTTACCATGTCGTTTTCATAGAATCCGTATAGAAACATATGAACACCATGCCGACTTTTGTTGATCTTTTTTCAGTCGGTACAATATTCATTACATAAATAATGCGGATTCATAAATCTTAGTTTCTGGAATTAAAATTGCAACAGTTGGCATTGTCGAAAATTTCTAACCATGCCGACTGAGAAAGGTAGTCAATAACAGTCGGCATGGTACTGTTCATCCGTTTCAATGCCGATTGTCAAGAATAAGGGTGCACATGAACCGGACCGGCCAAACCGGCCGAACAGCCGGTTTTTTCAAACTGGCTGTTGATGCTGGTTCGGCCTATGGTTTGATGTTCAAAACCGGCCGAGTCGAACCGATATGAGCCGATGTTTACAGTCGTTGATCTAATTAGTTCCTGACCATCCATCTATATTTCCCATATATATTAAAACCTAACCCTAATCAGAGAAAAACTTATCTATTCTAACTATTTTTCCTTTCTCCTCCTTTGAACTCCTCACTACCATCGCAGCCACCATTATTCACCACCTTCATCATTAATTCACCAAGAGCAAGTGAACAACCCCACCATCAACATCTTCTTTTTCTTCTCAAGATTAATAAGATTAAAAAAAATTAGATGAACAACTGGTAACCATGATGAACATGTAGGCGGTGTGAATCTGGTGATCTTGTTTATCTCGTCATCATACTTGAATATCTCGTTGATGAAGGAAACTGTTTGCAGATGGTAAGTTTTTGACAAGGGCTAGAACTGTAAAATTGCCCCCTACTAAGCAACAAGAATATATATGTTTGTATTTACACGCATATGCTTAATATAGAATACTGTATCTCTACTTATATTCCGCAAGCGAATTAAAATTACATGTTCTCTCTCTAAATATTTTAAATTGGCCATGTAGCCTCCTCAATACTCGTAATATTCATGACATATCGAATTAGTCTCAGGTCGCATAAATTCCACGGATGAATTCCTTGAACTGTCTCAAATGAACATTGATGTTTTAGCAATATCCATTAAACTCGGGAATATCTAATGTTTAAACCCTGAAATACATTATAGCTTAACGCTTCATTCGCAACGAATGCTCCTCAAATTGCTCTCTCGATCCCAAATATGCTACTTTAGCACTTTGCTTAAATATAAGCCACAAATAATGCGCTACTCCATTCGGATGTGCCACAATCAAGAGACGATGCCGTAAAAGACGCATTGAACCTCTGAACTAGGCTAACCCTACCCTTCTCTCTTATCAGCACCAAGATAGCACCAGCTATTTGGCTTAGCACCGCATTGGCAATAGTTTGCCACAATAGCGCTAAAAGCGCTAACTTTCCTAGCGCTAAACCCTAGCACCTAAGAAGTGATAACTAACCTAAAATAGTCTTATATAGCATATATTGGCTTAATAAGGCCTTAGCCAGCGAATCACCACCTTAACCGTAATTTTAACGCCAAAAGCGCTAACTCTCTTGGTTATCTATAGCTTGACGCGTTCCCGAGTACTGGACCATCTAGCCTAATGCGTCTTGGCTCCAATGCGTCCCTACCATACTCAAATGCGTCCCTAGAGGCCATCTTAACACGGTTCCAAGGCCTATGCGTCCCTAGCAAGTCATATACGTCTCTAGCAAGCCTGGAGCATCTTCTAGCTTCCTATGTGTCCAGCTCCAACACGTCATGGCCTCCTCCGCGTCCCTAGCTCCTCAGCGCTATGACCTTTTATGTGTTGCTAGCTTCTCTAATACGCTTACATAGCCAGATATACCCTAGCTCCTATGCGTCGCTACCAGCTCCAGCACCCTTGGCTCTTATACGTCCCTATACATGCCTATCACGTCCCTGAATAACGGCCATGGCTAATGCTCCATTGGCTTAGTATAGCCATAATTAGCGACTTAGCCACAAGTACATTAATTCTAAAACCTTAGTGCTAACTATATAATTGAAGTTCTAACTTCAAACCTTCTTGATACTAGCTTCATAGCCTTAGTATAATTGATATTTACTAAAAGGTTATGCATATTAGTTTTATTCCTGAGACGTTAGCATATTAGCCTTTTATATTAAAAGAGCTAGCATATTCTTATTTGTGCTAAGTAGCTAGTGCTAGCTTTGCTAGCTACTTTCCTTAGAAATACGCCTTTCTTCTCAATATAGGTCCAACATTAAATCTTATATGAATTCTAATAGGTCTTCTTAATTAAGAGTCCCTCTACAACATTTGACCTCAAATGCCTCTCAGACTTACGATAAGTCACTTCTGAGTTAATACTTAGTCATTAAATATGCCATGTTACTTTCAGTATGACTATCAATCCAGTAGGTCGCACAACTTGGCTCACTGACTTAGCAAGTCGTTTGACTTGACTTGACTTAAGAACCATAGTGGCTTATGACTCCACTATTTCCACGAGATATCAAATACAACGTGAGGGGATTGTCATTAGGGTATTGCTCTGACGGTCTACGACAATCGTGGGTGGTAACACCACCTCCAAGAACAAGAAGGTAACAAGAAGTGGGCGGCTATAGAGCAGTTAAGAGGATGAGGAGTAGTGGTCCGACAGGTCTTCCCTACTTTTCGGACATCACCCCACTACAATCTCCATAATCATCACGTCTTCATCTCTCCCTAACTTCCACGACTTATGAGAAATCAGTGTGTCTCCTTTGAACTATAAATAAATGATTTTCATCTATTCAAAACAAGAACAAACAAGATACTCAGTCTGGAGAAACAAAAACCTATAGAATTAGTGATTCCTCTCAGAGAATCCATTTTCTTCTTCATACACTATCAAACTAATATTTTCTCTACCTTCTTTTCTTCCCTCCCCTAATCCTTTCTATCTTTGTAATTGAAGCAGGACGTGAACGGACGTTTCTTGGTTTAAGATCGTCCTGTTCGAGCTTGATCTTACGATCCTACCTGAAAATACCATTTTACAGTATATTTTTTTTACCCTAAAACAATTAGCGACCACAGGAGATCAACCTCTCGGTTACATAAACCAATTTTTCAATAATTCAAGATGGTCGGTCTCAGACTAGATCTTAAAATCGTTGATCCCAATTTCATCCCTCCTGGCACCAATGGTGGTTTTCCTGATGGTGCTTCTTCTAGAATCAATGGCACTTCTGATGATTTTCGCTCTAACAATATGAGGGAGATTAGAAATATTCCAAATCCAACACAACTCACGATGGATGAGCTTGAGCGAAGACAGGAAATCAGGTCAAGAACGCTGGCGAGGCTAGAAGACTCACAAAACTTTATTCTCGATTTCCTTCACCGACTAACAAAAGAATTAGGGCGCAATGCTGTTTTCATAGAAGACTTACCGTCCCTAGGCTTGGAGACTCCTTACCAAAAAAACATTCCCTCTCCACACCATATCAGGAGTTTCATTACCTGTGAGAAGCCAGTGAATCAAGAAGCAACATGCCTGTAGAAAATTTATGCGAACTTCTGCACTTCTTGAAACTCTAACGCAGAAAAATAGTTGCTGCTCTGAACCGTATTGCTACTGGTGCACATATGATCAAGCTCTCTGAAAAGGCACCAGAAGTACCTGCGTCGCCACACCTTTTTGTGAGTAATATCACCTTCACGAAGAAGACATGATGACCGAAGAAGGACATAACTGAGCCTTGTATGTGACTGCCTACCTCAAAGACTTTGAGTTTCGAAGAGCACTTGTCGACACAGGTGCCACAGCTAACATAATTACTCTCATTACCTTCAAGGTCCCGAAGGTCCGACCGAACAAGATCGTACACTATCCTACCGTGATGAAAGACTTCGAAGGGAATCACACTAACACTTACATACATGTCTTCTTAGGACTCAAGGTGGGACCTATTCGATCAAAAGTGAAGTTTCATGTCATTGAGAAAGAACCTGAATACCATATGATACTGGGAAGACCATGGCTTCATGAAAATAAGGTCGTCCCCTCAACTTATCACTAATGCATGAAGACCATCTCAAATGAGAGAATAATCTGAATATCGGCGTCTTCATCTCCCTATGCTCCTGTTTATGGTGCTGAATTATTCAAATCAAAGACGGATGTATTCGAATTCTCTGGCAAGATCCGCGGAACTCCGCTACCCAGTTGGGAAACTTTCGAGGAGTCTGATAGGGAACTATTTGTAGCCAAGGAAAGAGGTAAATTTTCAGAAATGAATCTCTCTACTGATTTTAATCACGATTCTCTAATGACTACCAATACGCCAATTCATACTTATGGAAAGAGAGAACATAACTTCGTAACGAGTTACGACACCGAAGGAAGAATTATTTATCTCCGCCGCCGTTGTTAGCAATTAACAGGGGAGACAGTGGAGGGTCTCCCCTCCCAGAATGTAACCATAATACAAAGCCTGGCCAAGATGAAATCCCGGATTCTCCACGACCATCTCCATCAGCTCTACCCTGTCAACGGAGGAACGAACGGGACCCATACAAATCCTTAGGGATTATCAAGAAGTGTTCTCCTAGACCTATGAAGAGATGTCGGGTCTTGATGGTAAGCTGGTCACTCACTATTTACATATCACACCTGGTTCTAAACCTATCAAGCAACAACCGAGACAATTCAGATATGAAGTTGAAGAGCAGATCGAGGTCAAAATTCAGAAGCTACTCACGACAGGCTTTATCAAACCCATCCAACACCCCACTTGGATGGCCAACGTGGTGCCTCTTCAAGAGAAGAATTTAGAGAGCAGCGGGGATAAGAAACATTTACCTTTTCCGTTTTTCCAGTTTGTTCCCATAAATAGATACCGAAAAGCACTTTTAGACAGAGGCTTTTTTACTTCTATAACTTGAATATACAACAGCTTTAGATTGGAATTCAAAAGAATTTTGGTTATATTCTCAGGATTTTACTCTTATATATATAGGGACACATGGTCTGATACCTCAAATAAATTTACTAGAGACTCCTCCAGTAAATTTATATACGAGAAAATGAGTGGAAGACTCCCTCTTCTCATCTCTTTAAACTGGGTGACTCTGTTGGAATACTTTTTCCTCAATGTATGGGCCAACTAGCATTGGTATCTCTTTTCGCGAAATGAGTAGGCATCGCTCTTTCCTTTGTCCTTCCCATTGAGCCCTCTTACTAGTATAGTGGTTACTCCCGATCCGAAGCACCATTTTTCTCCTAATCTCTCTTTGGACAAGAGCCAAAGTGGCTCCTAAAAGTACGGTTATAATACCTATCAAAGAAATAAGATTCATTATATAAGGTATGACTGTGAAAAGAGGGTAAAGTCGAGCTACAAGAAACATTCCCGTTGCTACTATGGTATAAGAGCTGAAATAGGGGTAGAATCAGATGATGCGTTGATTTCAGAAACCTGAATAAACGATGTCCTAAAACGACTTCCCACTCCCAACATAGACATACTCGTCGATGCGACCAGTGCACACGGTATGTTCTCATTTATGGATGTCTATAGCGGTTATAATCAAATAAAAATGTATGAGCACGAATGCCAGCAAAACTGCATTTCGAACTCCTATTGGAAACTTCTACTACAATGTGATGCATTTTTGTTTGAAGAATGACAATGCTATTTACCAGCGAGCCATGACGATGATCTTTCATGACATGATGCACAAGCAAGTAGAAGATTATGTTGATGACGTGGTCGTCAAATCCAAAACCAGAGCAGCTCAACTGGAGGTTCTGAGACAAGTCTCTGGTAAGTTCCTTGGGTTCCAAGTGAAGGCAGAGAGAATCAAGGTATATTCAGTCAATACTCAAGCCATCACCACCATGCTTACGCCAAAGACTGTGAGAGAACTTAAAATATTTATGGAAAAGGTATCTTATATCAGACGTTTCATCCCGGGGCTAGCTCAATTTGTTGCTTCTTTCACGGCAATACTAAAGAAAGGGAAAATTATGTCTGGTCCTCTGCTTAGCAAGAAGCGTTCATCAAAATCCGACAGTTATTATTATCTTCATCTGTCATGAGACCCTCGGTCCAGGGATGCCCCTTGCTTCTATACACAGCTTCAAGTGAGGTCGCCACTGGGGCCCTCCTTGCCCAAGGAGATGAAGAAGGAGTTGAGTATTTAATTTGTTACATCAGTCGGTCATTAAGAGACACATAACTCAGATATCCTAAAGCAGAGAGGGTGTGCCTGTCACTAGTGCATGTTACTCAGAATCTCCAACATTACTTACTTTCAAGCAGGGTCATGCTAGTCGCCAAAGCTGATCCTATCAGATTTTTACTTTCAAAACCGTCCCTAATAGGTAGATATGCTAGGTGGCTATTTCAGATGTCAGAATTCGACATAACATGCGTCTCCCCGAAAGAAGTCAAAGGGAAAGAAGTGGCAGATCTACTAGCGGCTTTACATGAAGAAATACCTGGGGACTTCCCCGAAATCTCTATTGTTAAAGAAGAAGCATGGATACTCTACTGTGATGGTTCATCTACCCCTAGTAATGATATCAAAGGAGTCGGTGTGGTACTGGTCTTTCCAACTATGGAAGTCTTCTCACACTCATTCAAGCTCGACTTCAAATGCACCAACAACTCTGCGGAATATGAAGCCTTCCTACTAGGTCTCTCATTAGCAAAGAAAGCAGGTGTGGCGCATCTGGAAATAATGGGAGACTCAAATCTGTTAGTTAATCAGATGAATGAAGTTTACTCGCTTAAAGAGGGAACATTAGTTCCTCATAGAACAGAAGCTCAGAAATTACTAACTCATTCTGTCGAAGCCGTAGTAGTTCACGTTGGCCGAAGTAATAATAGACCTGCCGACTGTTTCGCCACGGTAGCTTCCAAACTTCAGAGACGCATTGTACCTTCGACATTGTTAAATCAATCCGAACATGAGCAAGCCATTGATTGGAGAACTCCTATCATAGAAGAACTCAGTAGCTCACTTCCCTAGAGGAAGGTTAGCCTCAAAGACCTGAAGAACTTCTTTTACTCCATGGGGAACTATATCATAGAAATCCAGACGGGTCCCTCTTGAGATATCTCGGAGATGAGAAAACGCAACTACAACTCAACCGCGTCCATGGCGAGGTATGTGGAGAGACAATGGTAATGACTCTTTACCGCCGATTCCAACCTCTAGGATATTATTGGCCCACGATGGAGACCCAATCTCGGGCATTGCAAGGATCTTATTCCAACTTCCAAGCACAACCACACCAACTGGAGGCCCTGACGATACATCATGTTGGGGACTGGATAGAGGCCTACATCAAATACATACGTGACAACTCCCTTCCGATGAAGAAGCGAGAAGCGACCAGATTGAAGAAAAAAGCAAAGAGGTTCATCCTTCATGAAGGAATCTTATACCGTAATAGTTTCAGAGGAAACCTACTGAGATGTATGGCAGGACCCGAAATCCCGAAAATGTTGAAAGAAGTTCATGAAGGAGAACATCAAGGAAAAATGAAATTATTCCTTCATATTCATGAAAGGTATTATTAGACAACCATGGAAGATATCCTTATGAGATTCATGGGAACCTCATTCACACGCCATGCCTTCCCCTACATTCCGTAAGCAGCCATTGGCCTTTCTACAGATGGGACTAGATCTCATCGGAAAAATCAATCCGATATCATCAAAAAACATGATCACATCATCAAAGACACTGAGTACTTCACCAAATGGGTCTAGGCCATCCCTTTCAGTAGCATGACTGGAGAAACTATAACGGCTTTCATCAAGGAATACATCATATACAGGTTTGGTGTCCCTAAACACATTGTCACAGATAATGGTAGTCTTTTTGCTAACCAGAACATGATAGAATTACTTTAAAAATATGACATCAAGCAAGTGTTTTCTACCCCGTACTACCCACAAGGAAATGGGCAAGCAGAAAGTACCAACAAGACACTGATTCAGATTCTTAGTCACACAGTGTATGATAACCCCAGATCATGGCATGAACAATTTCCCATGGTGCTTTGGGCATACAGGATGGTACCAAGAAGCTCCACAGGGACTTCCCCCTATTTACTTGTATACGGGGCCGATGCGATCCTCCCTACCGAGATCAAGATCCCTTCAGCCGGAATTGCAGCAGCCAGCCGAGTATATTAGGATGAGAACGAAATCCCCAGTTTTCGGGTCGTGGAGTTAGACCTCCTAGAGTCAAGACGGTCCAAGGCATAAAGATATACGGAGGCATATCGATGAAGAATTTATAAAGCTTACAACAAAGCAGTAAAGCCCCGAATGTTTCAGGTTGGGGACTTGGTACTTAAGACAACCAAACATATCCATCAAGACATGTCTTCTCCAAAATTCTTCCCGAAATGGGAAGGGCCTTACGTGATTTATAAAGAAGTATCAAGTGGATACTACAGAATAGTATACATGAAGGGAGTCGCAGTGGGAATGGTAATCAATGGAAAATGGCTTAAAGCATATTACGCCTATACAGAAAATTATTTTCTTTCAATTTGAATTCTTTTCTTTCCATGTTACTTCTTTTCAATGAATATTCAAAATTTAAAAATTCAAAACCTACTACATCAATTCAAAAGCTTATTATTGATTCAAAACTCACCCACTCTCTAGAACTAACCTTCGAGCAACGAGTCATTCCACTTATACAACATCTCCATCCTTTCCTGAAAACTCTCGTCCTAACTTTCAAATCCTGAATCGACTTCTCAATCTTAGCTGACTCCCTTGACAAGACCTTCTCTTCCTCCAAGATGGATTTTAAAGAAGGATTAACTTTAGCTATGATAGCTACATGATTTGTTTCGATAATATCAAAACCAATTTTGAAGAAGGAACTTTAACTCACATTGAATTTCAAGACTTAACAATTGATTATCATCTCATCTCACTTCTGTATTTCCTAATTACTAAATTTATAGAGTGACGCCTTGTTAATATCATCAATTATGGAAGAAGACCAGTGACCATTGTCACCAGAACAAGGGAAAAGCCTTTTAGTAACTCTGAAGTAGCAATATGACCATATATTTTGTTAAAACCTAAAAATTACTTCAGAAATCATAATCGTAAAGAGCAAGCCTAAACCACGATAGTAGCCATTCCGCTCTGCTTCGATCACAAGGAGAGAAAATGTGTTGATCTTAGGGTGGAGGGAAACAAAGAAAGTTGAAGGAATTTCTTTGTTGAATTGTGTGTAGAGTTGTGGAACTATTGAGAAAAATAACAGAGCTTGAGAGAATGATAAGCATGTTGTGTTTCTGAAATGGGCCAAGTAGCCTATTTATAATAGTTAGTAACACACACTTCTCCTTGTAAAGTAGTGGAGGTAGTGAAGACATGGAGAGGTGGAAGTCGTGGGGATAATGATATAACCGCCTTGGAATCTTCGGGAAACCGTTACTCCATTACTCCATTAACTGCTTCAGCCTTACCACTACTTTATAACTTTCTTATCATAGGGTGTTTCCACGCCGTATATTGCTGTAACCACCAGACCAAAACCCCATGAAGAATCCCCTATGTAATTGTTTTGATTTCTCATAAGAGTTAGTGGAGTCATGGACTCCAAGTTTTGTTGTAACAGAATGTTTGTTCTAGTTAGAATGATGTATATGAGTGTTACAGGCTTGACCGTGGTGCTGAAAGTATCCACCGATGTCATGGTTGTAGCCTAGATGATGGTGGAAACATGATGCTAGGGTGAAGGGATGCGCAAAGGAGAAAATAGGGGAAGGCTTGCACTTCTAGCAAGGCTAGCAATGACGCTTAGCAGCTAGCGCTAGCATAAGCGTAGTGTTGCTGCAGGCGCTAACGCTAGTGCTGGTGCTAGCACCGCTAGGGCACGCATATATGTGCTACTCATTGGTGTTGGAAGTGCGGCTATGGTTTGCTAAGGCTATCACTTGAACATGGGAAAAATATTTTATTAAATCTTAAGTAGCAATATGACCATATCTTTTTGTTAATACCTAAAATTACTTATAGGAAAAACAATATACTGTAGAAGTACTTTCTTTAGATTCGGAAATCAAAATCGTAAAAAGCACGCTTAAACCACGATAGTAGCCGTTCCGCCCTGCTTTGGTCACAAGGAGAGAAAATGGGTTGATCTTATGGGGGAGGGAGGGAAGCAAAAAAAGTTAAAGGAATTTATGTGTTGAATTGTGTGTAGAGATGTTGAACTATTAATAAAAATAACAGAGATTGAGAGAATGATAAGCTTGTTGTGGTTCTGAAATGGGCTAAGTAGCCTATTTATAATAGTTGGTAACACACACTTCTCTTTGTAAAGTAGTGGTGGTAGTGAAGAGATGGAGAGGTGGAAGTCGTGGGGATAATGGTATAACCTCCTTGGAATCTTCGGGAAACCATTACTCCATTACTTCATTAACTGCTTCAGCCTTACCACTACTTTGTAACTTTCTTATCATGGGGTGTTTCCACGTCGTATGTTATTGTAACCACCAGAACAAAACCCCATGAAGAATCCCTCATGTAATTGTTTTGATTTCTCGTAAGAGTTAGTGGAGTCATGGACTCCAAGTTATGTTGTAACAGAATGTTTGTGCTATCTAGAATGATGTATATGAGTGTTACAGGCTTGACCGTGGTGTTGCCAGTACCCATTGATGTCATGGTTTTAGCCTAGATAATGGTACAAGCACGATGCTAGGGTGAAGAGACGCGCAAAGGAGAAAAAAAGGGAAGGCTTGCGCTTCTGGCAAGGCTAGCAATGGCGCTTAGCGCAGTTAGAGCTAGCATAAGTGCAGTGCTGCTGCAGATATCCATATGAATCATTTGGTTTTCAGCTTATTAGCTCGCTTCTCCAATTGACACGCCCTTTTAGCATGTTGTAGTATATATCCATATGAATCATTTGGTATATAAATTATCCCCAAATTCTTTACCAATTAGTGCCAGTTTCAGTTCTTCTGGAGGGTTATGAAAAAACGTTTTTGACGACATTTTTGCTAAACGACCCATATCTTTTATAAACCATATACCATGACCCAAAATAATTTTTAATGATTTTTTAGGTTGATAATGGAAATATTTTATAAATTTTATGATATATGCTTCAATTCCTTGTGTTTAAGCTATTTTAGCTTATTATCACTACAATGTCTCCATTTTTAGGGAGAGAATGAACCAAATCAGAGAGACGAACTTGTAGGTGAAGTATTGGAGATTACCATGAGACGTGGCGCTACTGATGTGTCTTTTCCATCTTAAAATCACGATCAATCTCCTTGTGATGTGGTTGTCGAAGAAAACACTTCGAGTGGCATTATCGTACAGAACGCTGATGTGATGGAGATTGTTCTGGTTAAATACCCGAATGTTGGAGTTAATTTTGACTTCAAGTTTGATTGAATTCGTCATGGACATGTGTGCGTCAGAGGCTTCACTGTTTTTTCCACCTACGTTGAGCTATATACCAAAGTATGGAAGAAGTTTGGCCATTTCTTCGTAGGTAACCCTGAAAACTATCGTACTCTGGAGAACATTGCTGCCAACTGTGCATGAGATGTTTTCTCTTCCCCGTAGAGAAATTTCTGAAGTGGTGCTTCAAGACTGGAAGGATTCCTTGAATGAGGGTGAAAGAGATGAGTTAATGTTTCATGGCTTCTTCGTTATTTAGAAGCTATTGAAAAGCATTTGTAGGAGAAAGGTGTATCTTAAACTCGAAGACAGTTTCCAGGGATAAATGTGAAGTTGATAGGATTTCTCGGGATTTGAAGCTTACGACAGAGACTCTTGAGCAATTGGAGAAGGCATACGCTGAAGGTGCTAAACCGGTTCTCAAGGAATTTTTCTAGATTTTCTGAGACATATGACTTCTTTGTGGTTTTATTTTGGGATTTTGAATAATTAGAGATTTTTGAATGATTTGCAAGGATATTTTTTTTGAAAGAAATAATGTTTTGCTTGATTAATAAATCGAAATCTTAAGTATAAATGCAAGATATTGCAAACATTTTGGAGGAATTAAAAATATTGCGTAAAACAGGGAAATAAAGTGAAGTGGTGGTAGAGTGTGTTAAACATTGTGAGATGTAAGCCACTTGCCATGTGTGACCACCCCTTATGGCTTGTCAGTATTGACAAGCTTGTCATAACCGCCGATCAGAGTCTTGGTGATGAAATACGGTTCTTCTTCAGGAGAGGCTGTGATTTTCTCTATCTCTGACATGGAAGACATTGGGTTCAAGCCCCTTAACTTCATAAAATGTCTTCTGAACAAGCGAGTTATTGGTTTGCTTATCTATGGTAGAGATAATCTCTACCTATTCGATTTTTTTTAAAAGGATCAGCTTCTCGTTCACATCGCCGAGTCAGAGTAGGGTTGATATCCAGGTCAAGTCCCCAAGCTTTGATAAGACGTGGGATTGCTGGTTGCAAAGAAGTTGGTTGGATATGACTTACTTGTGTGTGAAACCTTTGAACGTAGGATGCCATATCCTCTCATGGCAACTGTTTCACATCCAGATTCATTGCACGGCGAAACTCATCTGATAGGCCGTCTTCGGGATTTGCTATTTTGTTTAAGAGTCTTGGAGGTGTTGGCGCTGGCAGAGGAGATACACTCGATTCCATCTTATTGCTACGGACCCATGGGCGTCCCAGAACCATGTCATAATTTCGATATTCCTTGATAATGTGAAACTTGGCATGTGTCTGAGCGTCATCCATTTTTACTTCGAGAGTGATGGAAGCATAACACTACTGGACTTTCCTTCAGGATCCTTGATTACAGTCGACGAGTGCGTAGCCTATTTCCTGGAGATTCCCACAGCCCTCAGAGTTTTGATGGTGATGATATTTGACATCAGTTCCCGCAGGCCGCATCGATTAGTGTTTGCTTAAACTCAGTATTCTTGAGGCAGGCAGTAGTGATAAGTCCCCAAACAGGATTCTTATTATGCTTGATGGTTACGCCTTCTAAAGCAGGCTCGGGATGCACAGTAGCTTTTTTGGCAAATAGTAAACGCTTACCCGACATAACGCGGGTAACAGTTGTAAAAATATCATGGATTGAATGGTTTTGTTGATAGAGTCTCTAGCAAGAGTGAAACTTCTGACATGGAGAGGGTATTTGTGAATACCTTCAGTCCCAAGCGTAGTTCTCCCGAGTCGATCTTTTCTCTGAAAATACACTTCAAGCCATTGCATTCACTGGTAGGATGGTTGAAAAATCCGTGAAAGTGACAATATTTTGGATATGATATTTATTCAGCGGTTGGAGGGCGTCGCACAGGTGGTAACTTAATAGATCCTTCTTGAATCGATACTTCCAATAGTTCGAGGACCTCCTCCATGGGTAAGGGGAAATCCGGGCTTGTCGGGTCTGTCTTTGGTTGTTATGGTTGATGCGTAATCTTGGATGGGCCTCGTCCTTGAACGGGTATTGGCGGCGTTAGTGATGTTATCGCAGGTCGCTTAGTATGCAACGCCGATTGAGGTTTTGCTTTTCTTTTGGCCCTTTCGTCAGTGACAATACCTATAGAGGGTTGGGCAGAGTATTGCTTGTTCACCAGACGGCTACTCCCGCGGGTGTCTCCACAGTTTTCTTCTTTGGAGGGCCTCGTTCTTTTCAATAAGGCTGGAGCAGTTGTTGTTGATCTCTTGGCGGCCTCGTGTAGCTTAGAGAAAATTTGGAATCGTAAATTTTCTAATAAGGCACGATAAACAGGAATCATACCATTAGTGCAAAGCTCCACCAATTGTTGCTCAGTTACGTTCTAGTCGTGGAAGTCAAGGTCTTATGTCCTGAACCTCTTCACATATTTGTTTGGGTGCTTGTTGTTTCTCTGGAACATTCTTCCCAAATCCAAGAGAGTGATTTCCTCAGATACAAAAAAATACTTTTTATAAAAGGCATTGACCATTTCATACCAACTAGAGATGTTGTTGGGTGGTAGATTGTTGTACCAGGTGTAAGATCTCCCCGTAAGAGATTTGGAGAACTATTTGAGCCACAATACTTGATTATGTTCATGCTCCCCTAACGATTCCAAGAACCGAGAAACATGCTCTCGAGCGTTCCCAGTACCATCGTACAATGAGAATGTAAGAGATGAATACCCTTTTGGCAGCACGATCCTCTGAATCTCTGCTGGATAAGGGGGTTGGTGTTGATGGATAAAGGTGAATCTTCCTTTCCACGGTTTCATATGAGCCTTTCTTGGGTGTTAACTCTTGACGAGATAGCGCCGTGAGCAGTTGTGTTCTTAGCTTTCTCCATTTGTTGATGACGCTGCTCCAGTGTTTGATAAGTGCATAATTTACATATTTTAAGTATCATTTCCTTATACTTATTTGCTAGATTTTGTGTGAATTATTGTGTGTTATTATTACTTTTGTAGTTTATGTGTTTTATTAGGTTACATCTATGAAAGAAGTGAAATTAAGCTCTACAAGGAAGAATTTCCAAATACCCAGTAGAACCTAGTTTATTCCAAGATTACGAAGTCAACGGCGAAAGAACGAAGTCATTCCGAGGTCGTACGAAGAAGTTACAAGCAAAACAAGAACTAAGGGAAAAATGGTCATTTCAAGGGAACTACTGTTGGAACCCCATCGTACGCTATGGGGTATCTGATTTTCAAGTATTGTTAATGGCACCGTCTATTCTACTCAGGGCTGCCTATTTTTTGATTAACATTAAAGACACATGAAAAATTACTAAGGGCTGCCAGTTTTTTAAATATTGTTAGAAGCACCAGTTTCGTGGTTAAGGGCCACCTTCTTTGTTCTTACCTGATTTGAACAGGGAATTGAGGTTGAGTCTTTCCGGCTACCTCACGGTTAGGGATCTTCACGTGAATTTAGGGTTTGTTGTATGGTTAAGGGTATCAGCGAGATGAAGTGGGGATTCAGTGATGAAAATCAATGTTTGGCATTTGATGATGACTCGAGTTAATGGAAAGAGAAGATGTTGATGATGTTGTTGATCATGATTGATCATGATACTAGATGGTGAGCTCGGCATGTGATGTTGATGGAAGTTGTTTCTTCGTTTCCATTAATGGATATAATGGAGTTCGAGTTTGAGGCAAATAATGACAGTGAAGAGTGTTGTCAGTTTATGGTTTCACTGAGTTGATGGTGATCTGTGATAATCATGATTGTGATGATGATTTCTGGTAAAGGGATTTGAAGATCGAGAATGGTGCAGTAGAATTAGTGAGGCTATTGAGAAGCTTGGTGTGAGAGAATAAAATCCAAGCAACGCGTGTCCAAAAACTATTGGAGAAGGAGCGAGTTACAATGAGACGAGAAACACTGAAACATAGCCTTTTAAAGCATCAAGTTGACAGCTGCAAAGTTAATAAGATTTGAACCTGACAACATTAATGCATGATCGACACGTGGGTTGCGGGAAAGTAAGGCACACTGCTCAAAACAGATAGCATTGCTGCCTGACCGACACGTGAGTTGCAGGAAAGTAAGACACACTGCTCAAAACAGATAGTCTTGCTGCCTGACCGACACCAGGTTGCGGGAAAGTCTGACACAATAAAGAAGTAATGATGAGCGTTGATGCATGAGGGACACGTATCAACTTCACAAGCAGCGAAACAAAAAGGAAAAAAAGCATGACGATTCACTTTTAAGAGCTACGTGTCAGACATGCTATGATTCAAATAAGACCGCAACATTCATCCCAATCCAAAAAGAATAACTTAAGTACAAGAACGCAGAAGAGATGCGGGATAACCAGTGAGAAATTACCAAAAACAAGCAGTACACATGCTAAGACTTGTGGGAATCATGATCAAGTCTTTAGGAAATTACAAATAAGCTTTGAGGGATTGTGTTTCGCACCCGGAATGGATGAGAATAAATAAGTGGAAAGGTAGATTGGTCGGACCCATCAAATTGGCTATAAATACCAAGCTCATAAACAGGAAAAGAGACTGGAAATTCTGGAGAAAAATTGGACTGAAGGCATTGAATCATAGGCAAGAGTTTAGGTATGATACTTTGTGTAAACTTAGTTTGATTGATACTTGATTAATATGATCACGATTCATAGTATGCTTTTCTTCTATAATGTTTAAGGATGAATAATAAAAATATAAATCTTTTACCCGTGGATGTAGACAATTAGTTTGTTGAACCACGTTAAATTTTTGAGTTAATTTTTTTCTAGTTTTGATTGATTTTCGACTTTTAAAAATAAATATAAGATGATTTTATGATATGGAATCAAACTGTTGTATGATTCAGATTATATTTGTTGTGATCCAAAGCTATCAGATTTTTGGTAATCACAATTTGGCGCTAGAAACAGGGAGGTAGTAAAGAATTTATTCTGCCTGTTAAAATTTTCTTCTTGAAAATCTTGAATCATGTTAGGTTGTAAAATTCTTTTCTTTAAAATACGATGATTGAGAGTCATATTGAAAGCATTTTACATATGGTATTATTCTAAGATTAACCATTTGAGGTATTTATAAACTTTATCTTTGTGTTCATACACATTATTTCATTATTTTATACCTCTCATATATGATAAGTTACCTACTATATTCTTTAAGTTGTTGATTTGAAAATTTAGTTCATAAATTTTCGCCAAACAATTTTGTATGCTTATCAAGTTTTTAGTTTTTATGTTTAGCAAAATTGAATTTTCAAACTTAATATTAACTCGTTTGCACATGAACTTTTAAAACCTGTTCTATGTTTAATATTTCTTTCTATCAGATTGCATTATATATTTATTACGGATAATAAAACCATTTAAAACACATAACTTATTATCTGAACTCTTTTAGAATATTGGCAAAGAAATTCCTACAGCAACATAAGACTGAGCAAATGAGAAATCACAACATCTCAAAAGGGATCACATAAATGGAAACAGTAACACATAGAACCATGTAAGATCAAGATGTCAATACAGGAAATCAGGGGAGTCAGACAATAGAGGTTCCTCAAGAAAGGGAAATGATGGGAGAATCACAAGGGCAACAACCCATGAATGATCAAGTAAACAACTCTGAAAATCAAACAACTAGTAATTCATCTGAAGAAACTTCTCAAAATAGTATTAACCACATTCAACAATTAATGGAAGAATGAAGGAGATGCGCAAGGTACAACATACTTGTGCGGAACAAATTGTACTTTTGACCCAAGAAAACCAAATGCTCAAAGAAAAAGACCAGCATGGTGTGGAACCATCTACAATTAGAATACAGGGGCAAGAAGTAAGCTCCAACAGACCTGCAAGAAGAAAAGTAAAAGTTAATACAGAGAGTGATGCTTGTGGAACCCGCACGTCAGCGGAATGAACCAGACAGATTGAATTTTGATGATTCAGAAATGCAAAATAACAAATGGCGAAAATATTGTGAGGACATGGAGAAAACGCGAGAAGAAATTAAAATTTGAAGAATAAAGAGAGTGGGCGATTATAAGAAGTGTTAAAAGAAGCTAGAAGAACGCCGTTGGCGCCACATCTAGCGTGTGCACCAATACCGCATAACTGTAGTATTCCATCTTTGAATGCTACGATGGGACTAAAGATCCAACAACTCACTTGAAGTATTACAATCGCATCATGACCAGGTGGGAACAAGATGATGTTTTATGTGCAGGTATTTTCCCTCAAGCTTGAAAGGGATAACTCTAGCATGGTATAATAACTTTTCAGAAGGGTCAGTGCATTCTTACACCCAATTGACCCGCAAGTTCCTAGAAACATATATATACAATAAGCCTGTAGAGGAAAGCATGAACAAATTATATTCCCTTGCATCTTGGACAGAGGAGTCTATCCGGGATTATACGGATCGATGGAAGACAATCTGTCAATCAGTAGGGGATGTAATTTCAGAAGTTGTAATCAACTGTTAATGGGGGATAGCCAACCGAGAAAGCTAATTGTTTGTTGATATTCATGATAAAAACCCGAAAACAAAGGAGATCTCAGAAATATTATTGAAAAATATGCAAGATTGCAGGACATACAAAAGCAGCATCCCAGAATAATGTCTCAGCATCAGGGGAATTCCAACAACGCAAATTTTGTAGAACCGTCAACCAGTTCCGGAAAGAGGGGTGCGGGAGAAACTCCTGACGTTGAATCAAAGCGAGCAAAGTCTGAAGATAAAAGAAAATTTATACGCCAATTTGAGGAATTTTTTTCCCACTAAACTCAGCACTTCTTACTCAGAAATCCTAAATGCAATAAAGAACAAACAAGATTTTCAGTTGCCATGGACAAAAGAAAAGCAACCTCAACACATGCAGAATTTGAAGGAATATTGTGAATATCATTGCTATCGGGACCATTCCACAAGCCGATACAGGAATCTAAAGATGCAAGTGTAAAAGTTGATCGATACAGGGGAACTAAAAGAATTTATTTATTTACCTGACCCTCCACCAAGACTCAATAAGGGGAAAACAGTGAATATTCCGTAAAATGATCAAACTATTAACATGATTTCCTATTTTGAATCGGGTCAATCATCCATGAGTGCAACTATTGATAAAAAACTGTACAAAAGGGTTCGCAGTCACGAAGTATTCAAGGTTGCGGGAAGAGTTGCTGAAGCATGGGAAGAATGGATGTCATCCCCGCTCACTTTTTCTGCGAACGAAGTTGACCAGGAGATTGAAATGCACAATGATCCGTGAGTGCTTACACTGCCTGTATCGGGTTGGAATGTAAGGAAGATTCTTATGGATGGGGTCAGCTCTCTTAATGTACTGTTTTATGATACCTTCCAGAGATAAGATTAAAAGATGATAATCTTACGCCTTATTGCTACACAATCTATGGGTTTAATGGACTAGCTTCAAAACAAAAAGGGGAAATCTTGCTTGATGTTGCGGCTGGACCAATAAGTATTCTGAAAAATTCAGCCTAGTGGAGGCTCCATCTCCATATAACGCCATCATTGGTAGACATTGGGTCCATCAATTGAAAGGGGTAACTTCAACATACCACCAATACTTGCGGTTCCCGACTCCGCAAAGGGAAATTGAGATAAAAGGAGACCAGAATGAAGCAAAATCTTGTATTCTTGCAGAAATAGCATGAATGAAGAGCGACAGCAGTAGCAACGAAACAGGAAAAAAGAACGAAAGATGAAGGCTAAAGAAGAAGCCAATATATGATAAAGACTACGGGAAGTAAGGTAGAAACTGAAACAAATGAAGGTATTTCAATAAAAGAAAGCATGCCAAAAATTGATGAAGGCAGTCTTCCATCATAGCAGTTAAAGGGGGCTCCCACATTATTAGGAGCTCCCAAATCCACTTTTACATCCATTGAAGAAACCAAAATTGTCAACATAGGAACATATGAGCTCCCCAGAATGATTAAGATTGGAACATTGATGGAAACAGAAAGGGAACGTAATTTGGTTACTCTACTTAAAGACTATGTGGAAATTTTTGCATGGAAGATGGAAGACATGCCAGGTATCGATCCAAGTATAGTTCAATACGAGTTGCGCATATACCCAGGAACAACACCTTATCGACAACGCATACGCAAGGTAGCACTTGAATATTATTTGTCAGTTGAAAAGGAGTTGAAAAAGCTCATGGATGCAAGATTTATTCTAGAAGTGCAATATCCAACCTGGATTTCAAACATGGTAATTGTACCCAGGAAGAATGGCGGAGTAAGAATTTGCGTAGACTTCACTAACTTAAACAAGGCATGCCCAAAAGATAGTTATCCGCTTCCCAGTATTGATCAGTTGGTGGACGCTGTCGAATGACATGAGGCTTTATCCTTTATGGATGGGCATTCAGGGTACAATCGGATTGCTCTAGCTGAAGAAGATCAAGAACACACTGCGTTTTTCACTCCACACGGTTTATACTGTTATACCAGAATGCTATTTGGGCTAAGAAATGCAGGAGAAACTTATCAGCGGCTCGTAGACACAGTTTTTAAACCATGGATAGGCCGCACACTCGAAGTTTATATAAATGACATGCTGGTGAAAACTAAATTTTCAAAGGATCATTTACAAGATTTGAAAGAGATATTTGAAGCCTTGCGGAAATTCAGAATGAAAGTTAATCCTGATAAATGCATTTTTGGGGTTACATCAGGAAAGTTTTTGGGGTACTTGGTTACCAAAAGAGGGATTGAAGTTGATCCAGCAAAAATTCAGGCAATTGTTGATATGCCGTCTCCAAGAAATGTTAAAAAAGTACATAAATTGAATGGTTGTTTGACCGCACTCGGCAGATTCATTGCTAGATCATCGGACAAATGCAAGCCTTTTTCTGACACTTTAAAAAAAAAAAAAAATTCGTATGGAACGAGAAATGTGAGCAAGCCTTCCTAAGTATTAAAGCTTATCTCACCACATTGCCCGCTCTACAAAAGCTAGAACCTGAAGAAGTGCTCGCCTTGTACATAGTTGCAACTGAAGATGCTGTAAATGTAGTATTGGTACGAACAAATGACAAGGTAGAAAAACCAGTATATTACATCAGTAAAACTTTTAACCTTGCGGAAAGAAACTACACCAAAATTGAACAATTAATTTTAGCCCTGGTTTTTGCTACTCAGAAATTACGCACGTATTTTCTGACACATTATGTGCGGGTGCCAAGAAAAGCTCCGTTAGAATTTGTGGTGAAGAATGTTGGAAAAGTGGGAAGAATAGCAAAATGGAAGGCACAACTGGAGCAGTTCCACATCATATTTGAAATAGAAACTGCGCAAAAGTCGCAAGTCCTAGCAGATTTCCTTGCGGACATACCAATAGATGATGATTTTGAAATCCAAGGGATGTATGGAATAGAAGATGATGATTCACAAGATATTTTAAGCTCTGTAAATTCCCGCAGATGGGAAGTATTTGTCGATAGAGCACGAAATAAAGAAGGTGCGGGAATTGGAATTGTGATTACAACTCCTACGGGAGATCGACTGATACATACATTTCGTCTTGAGTTTGGTGAGCATACAAATAATATAGTGGAATATGAGGTTGTGGTTCATGCTCTTCGACTTATCATTGAATTGGGAATTTATGATGTGCGGCTTACAAGTGATTCACAATTGATAATTCGGTAAGTTGAGTTGAAATATCAAGCGATTGATGAAGATCTGATAGAATATAAAAATCTTGTGCAAAAATTGGCGCTTCAAATCCAAAATATAACCTTTCGACATTTCTTCAGAGATAAGAATCGCCATGTTGATGCACTAGCATTTATTTCTTCAATGATAAAGGATCAAAACATTACAGCAGTCAAAATTGGGCGCATTTTATGAGCCGTCAATTAAGTTGTGGGCAGTTGAAAACATTGAAGAAGAAGTTGAGGAACATATTGAAGATGCAGCTGACAAAGATGATACAGATTTTCCACAAAAATCAGAAAATGAATTATCCAGAGAAGATTGGAGGGTTTCAATACACCAATTCATGCAGGATGGGATTTTGCCCCCAAACACTAAAGAGGCAAGAAAGGTGCAATCGAAATATGTGAGTTATCAGTTGCGGGATAAAATTCTATACCAAAAATCTTTCTTGGGACCTTTGCTTCGATGTTTATCACAAGAAGAAGGGCAGAAAATTTTCAAAGATATACATTATGGAGATATGGGAAATCATAGTGGAAGACGATCACTTGCATTAAAAGCAAAAACGCAAGGATATTACTGGCCATTTATGCATAAAGATGCGGAAAATGTGGTAAAAAGATGTGAAGAATGTCAGTGTTATGCAAAAAGAATAAAAGCACCCGCAACAGAACTTAATTTCGTACTCAGTCCCTGGCCATTTGCAAAATGGGGGATAGACATTGTTGGGCCATTAATGGAAGGCACTCAAAAAAGAAAATTTTTAATTGTAGCTATAGATTATTTCACTAAATGGGTTGAGGCCAAAGCTCTTGCACATATCAGAGATGCAGATGTTTTCAAATTTTTGTTTGAGAATATAATATGTAGGTTTGGGATTCCGGTAGCCATAGTTTCGGATAATGGACAACAATTACAAGGGAAAAATATTGACATGCTTTTCGAAGCATTTAATATTCAAAAGAATAAGTCTACTCCACTCTATCCACAAAGCAATGGGCAAGATGAAGCAACAAATAAAACAATTGCCATGAATTTAAAGAAAACTCTAGATGGCAATAATAAATGATGGTGTGAACAATTTCATAACAAGAAGGGAGTCCACTGGAGAGTCACCATTTCTTCTCACCTATGGAGCAGAAACAGTCATTCCAACGGAGGTTATTTTACCCACAACAAGAACAGAAGCATGGGAGAAGAACTTGAATTCAGATTTAATGCTTGAAAAATTGGATGACTTAGAAGAAAGAAGAGAGGTTACACTTCAAAGAATGGAAAATTATCAAAGAAGATTGGCGAAAGAATATAATAAAAAAGTGAAATTACGGAACTTTGTGGAAGGAGAATACGTTCTACGGTAAATCCAGGAATACCAAATGGATAAAAGAGCAGGAAAGTTTGCACCTACATGGGGAGGACCTTATATTATACAAGATATTACGGGACAAGGATCATACCATCTGCGGAATATGGATGGGGAAATTCTACAACATCCTTGGAACGCACAATATCTCAAACCATATTATCCATGACCAGCAATGCAATTCTACAATAGTTTGCGCTCATGAAAGGTAAAGCAGATTAAATGCAATCTCTTTAGTAAGTCTAAATGAATATCTATGATTGTTGGATTTTTCGTTACAGAGATGCCTAACATGACATTAACTATTGTATCAGGTACTCTCCACTTCAGGAAGTGCTTACAACTAGCAATTCAAAAATACAACAATACGTCTTCATACTAGGTAAAGCAGCAGAATGTAATCTCTCTAAAAAATCCATGTAAATGTTTATGAGTGTATGACTATTGGGTCTTTCGTACAAAGATGCCTAACATGACATTAATTTTTGTATCACTCTCCGTTTCAGGAGACACTCTAGGGACCGCAACCTAATTTCTCCTGGCCAGAGAGAAGTTAGATATGCGCTTCAACCCTCAATGTAACTCAAGGTACAAAATTTCCTTGCGGTTAATAAATTTACACTCATATAATGAACTAACAATTAATATATATATTCGTGAATTGTTTTGCAGGAATAAATATACAAAACAAAATCAAAGTGCAAATACAATTTGTAAGTAAATAAAAATAAAGCAACGTAAAAGAAAGCTAAGGAGCGGGAACATCAGCTTCAAAAGGAGGATTATTCGGGACATCTTTGCGCTTGTAAATTTTAGGAAATCCATCAGCTTGTACTTGGTCAAGAGTATTGTTGACTGTTTTTCGAGTTTTGGCTCTTAACCATGAAATATAAGCTTTTCTCTTTTCAATTTCCATTTTGTACTGATTTACTTTGGTTTCGTAATTTTGAACTTTTGTCTTCCAAAATTTTATCTTCCCTCTCTCAGTAGAAAAGTCCCGAACAAGGCTTTCATTCTTCGCAGCTTCATGTTTTAAGTTATCTTCAGCACCTTTAACTTTAGAAGATAAAAGATCAAGTTGGGCGAGCGCTTCACTGGCCTTGGTAGAGGCAAGCTCTAGCTGAGTTTGTGTTTCATTAACTTTGATAGAAGCTAGCTTCAGCTGCTTATTGAGTTGTTCTATCCTAATGTTTGCCACACCAAGCACTCCTTCAGCCTTAGCAGCTCTTGCGGCTGCATCCTTAAACTTTTCTTCAATACCTGAAATAAAAGTAACGGGTTAATCAATGCGGGAATAATATTAAATATTAAGCATGCGGTAAAATAGGATACCTCTTGCGAGGGATTTGAACTCTACTAATTCACGACCCATTGTATCTTTGGTAATATCAAGAAAATCATATTCTCCCGAAAGCTTGCTATAATTAGCCTTGAGTTGTTCAAGATGCTGTTGGCACTTATTTAACTCTGCTTATTTATCCAGCAGACGATTTAATTTAGATACACACCTTGCCACTTCTTTGTGCAGGTGGAAAATGTCTCTCTCACGATGAAAAATAAAATCAGATAAACTACGGATAATAGCTTGAGCATCCGCAAGGGTTTTTCCTTTAGCATTAGCCTCTGAAGCTGAGTTGTCTCTGTCCTCAATGAGCTGCGCTATATACGAAGAAAGCTTTGAATGATGATGTGATCTGGAACGGCATCCCGCAAGAATATTCTTGTGTTCCACACAAATCATGCGGTTTTCTTTTTCCAATTTATCAGATATTACTCGTGCTTCAGAAACGCAATCTTTAGTCCGCAATAAAGTAGCTTCAAACTCAGCTTTCTTGCGAATTTTCTCCCCAAATAGAAGTTGATGTTGTGTTCATCGTGCTTCCGTTTGACTAAATCATGACTAATAACAAGATCATTAAATTTTATCTTGATCTCGACATTCTCATTATTAACTCTTATAACATGATCTCTCAACTGTGTAATTCTATGCTGCATCCTAGATACAAGTCTGAATCCCCCACTGATCCCATGAAGTAATTCAGAAGACAAGTAAAAAAAAATTTAAGAAAAATTGACGAGATAGAAAGAATTAAACCTTTATTTTGAAGGTCAAGCAGTCGTTGACGAAGCATGTCATTCTCCCGCTTCAAGCCTGTAGCCTCCTCTTCTACTGACCTAAATTGGGACTCCATCATCACGGACCGCGCCTTATAGAATTTATACGCTGTATGTGCAGCGTTTTGACCCCGCGCAAGATGAAAAGTACATAATTAAAGTTATAAATAAAAATAAAAATAGGAAGAAATCAAATAAGATAAAGACAATAAGAATACCTCAATAAGAGCTTGTTGCGGGAAAGAATATACTTCTCTGTCCGCAAGCGCAATTGTTTTCGCAAGAGAAGAAGGTTTACTAATTCGGAATATGGGATCAGCAGCTTCACCTTGATCTTTCAACCAAGCATCTCTAACCACTTCGTATGGTACATCCTCCATGCACTTTCGCAAGCGTGAGACCGAAGCGCTATCTGATTTCACTGGTAAAGAATTGTTTGGAACAGATAAAAGATTCTTTGACATGAACCATTGGAAGGCTTCTTCTTCTTTTCTCAAGAGGTTTGAAGCGTATGCAATTCCCTTCCATTTAATCGCTTGCGGGAACTCCATGTTTGGCTGTACTGCGTCATCAGAAGCCAGACTCGCAGCATTAACCACATCAGGTCCAGTTTCTGCCATAGTATTTGTGGGCACATTACCCGCTGCATTAGTGTCCGCAGACTCTTCTGCTTCCGCAATATGAGCTTGAGGATCCACTTCTGTTGAAGTAATTTTAGGATCAGCTTAAGTGTGGCAATCCTCTTCATCAGTTGAATCATCTTCACTTATGGCAGCTTCAAGTGGCTCATCAACGATCAAATGAGAGAATTGAAGGAAAAAATAAGGATCGGGAACGACAGTTTGGTGCGAGAAATTGATGGCAGCATTTGAAATTTCTTCCACAACACCAACTTGATCCGCAGACTCAAAGTTTGTTATTTGAAGAGGTATATTCTGCTCTTCATCTTGTCTTTCTGGAGCGGAGCTTCCTTCACCTCTCAAGATTGGACGACGAAGGGGAGAATCTCGAATTTCTCCCTCTTCCTTGTCCGTGGAAGCACGAGGTGCGCCTTTCACCTTCTACCGACTCTATTAATGAAACGCAATAATTCATTAAATGAAATTCATAAGGATTATTAAAATTCTTCAGGTTAAAGCAATACCTTTGTTGCAGGGGTTGCGGCCTTGCGCTTCACTCCCGCATCATCTTTTGCGTTTTCGTCAGCTTGCGGCTCAGTTTCCGGCTATCAAAAAGAGAGGAAATATTAACCATCAGAGAGAAACTTTAACCATTAAGCAATATATAAAGTACAGAAAGACAGAAACTTAACGTACCATAGTGATAAGTGCAAACTTGAAGTCAGTAAAATTTAGCCGCCAAGGGCAGTAACCATTGAAGCGGGTAAGAAGACCGTAGACCACATTATCAGGAACGAATCCAAAGACACATGGACCCTCAATGACTAGAGGGGTGCGATACCATTTGTAGCCGTGATCCTCACAGATCCTTTCCTTTAGAGGAAGTACTGTCCCCGGAATGTACTTCAGCTTAGCGTTGTCAATTTCCGCTAGCAGGCGGAATTCTTCACCACCTTTGCGGCTCGGGTAAACGCTCCGTTTCTTGAAATTCTTTGTGGAAATGTTGTCCACGTAGGTAGCATGAAAGTTTTCCACCGTGTAATATTTACGTTCCGCAAGGTTTGGAACGTAACAGGTAAAATTGGTTCTTCCCTAGCTTCGCATGCTACATTCATCTAGTATGCACCACCAATTACAATTATATTGAGTGATGGACTGCACTAAGCCTTGATGGGATTGTTTACGGCTGGCAAGAACTTCGAACTGAAAAAGATTCTTGCTCTGATACAAAGGAAGTTGTAGACCCGCATCTAATGCTCCCGCAGGATTAATAATTTTTTTTTACTGTATTCAAAACCTTCCATCATTTCCAGGGTAATTTCATCTTCAACACAATCATAAAAGGAGACCTTGAATCGGCGAAGACCATGTTTCCTTTTGAACTCCTCAAGGTTCACTGATTTAAAGCTACAACTTTCATGAGCCCGTTTGTTCTTGGGAGCAGGATTGTTGACCGCAACACAGACACTTGCGGGTTTTGTAGATCCAGAAGGGTGACTCTTCGATACAGGATAGCGAGATGAATCCCTGACCAAAGGTTGTTCATCCTGATAAGAAGCATCACCTGTAACTTTCGCATTGTCCTTTCCAGCCATGATGAATTTCAATCTATACAGGAGAGCAAGAAAAAATAAGTTTATTACGATCAAAAGAAAGAACCAAGCAGGAAAGTTACAAAGCAAAAGAACGACAAGATGATCATCACATCAAAATGCAAATCAACCAATAATTCCCTGATCAGGAGAAAAAAGGGGTCATAATAAAACAACCAATCATCAAAAAGAGAGATCATCATTATCATTATCATCTTTTATTCCAACAAATAATAAACAAATAAGAACATCATCATCATCATCATCATTAAAGATTAATCCAAAAAGGTTCAGATACAGAAATTGATAAGCAAACAAGTGCAAAAAAGAAAAAAGCAAAAGGATTACTTACAATGAAGTGAAAGATAGAAGAAAAATCTGTTGATTGAAAAGAGAAAAAACTTGATCCCGATGCAAGAATCTTTGATCACAAAAGTTCAGGAGAATGAAAAGGTATTGAAGAATCTTTGAAAAGTTCAAAGGAATGAAAAGCACTAAAACTTTAAGAAGAAGAAGACAAGAGGTGTAAAGAATGGATTGAAGAATAATTGGTATTAAATAGGAGAAAGCTGAAACGGACAAAACTGTCGAAAACTGAAAATGGAGAAACTTTATCAGAGAACTAATTGTCTTGAAACTTCCAACTAACAAGAACGTGGAAAAAGATGTTAATGCTAGTGAGAAAATTGGAAAAAAAATGAAACTAAGCGTGGGAAGAGAAGTTATTGCAGGTATAAAAGTAATAATTACAAGTTTTCCTTTTCTAAATTCTTGCCATATGTCAAAATTTGAAAGAAAAAAGGGGGCAAGTTGTGAGAGAATAAAATCCAAGCAACGCGTGTCCAAAAACTATTGGAGAAGGAGCGAGTTACAATGAGACGAGAAACACTGAAACATAGCCTTTTAAAAGCATTAAATTGACAGCTGCAAAGTTGATAAGATTTGAACCTGACAACATTAATGCATGATCGACACGTGGGTTGCGGGAAAGTAAGGAACACTGCTCAAAACAGATAGCCTTGCTGCTTGACCGACACCAGGTTGCGGGAAAGTCTGACACAACAAAGAAGTAATGATGAGCGTTGATCCATGAGGAACACGTATCGACTTCACAAGCAGCGGAACAAAAAGAACAAAAGCATGACGATTCACTTTTAAGAGCTACGTGTCAGACATGCTATGATTCAAATAAGACCGCAACATTCATCCCAATCCAAAAACAATAACTTAAATACAAGACCGCAGAAGAGATGTGGGATAACAAGTGAGAAATTACCAAAAACAAGCGGTACGCATGCTTAGACTTGCGGGAATCATGATCAAGTCTTGATCAAATTACAAATAAGATTTGTGGGATTGTATTTCGCACCCGGAATGGATAAGAATAAATAAGTGGAAAGGTAGATTGGTGGGACCCATCAAATACCAAGGTCATAAATATGAAAAGGGACTGGAAATTCTGGAGAAAAATTGGACTGAAGGAATTGAATCATATGCAAGAGTTTAGGTATGAGACTTTATGTAAACTTAGTTTGATACTTATTTAATATGATCATGATTCATAGTATGCTTTTCTTCTGTAATGTTTAAGGATGAATAGTAAAAATAAAAATCTTTTACCCGTGGATGTAGATAATTATTTTGTTGAACCACGTTAAATGTTTGAGTTAATTATTTTCTAGTTTTGATTGATTTTTGACTTTTAAAAGTTAATATAAGATGATTTTATGATTTGGAATCAAACTGTTGTATGACTCAGATTATATTTGTTGTGATCCAAAGCTATCAGATTTTTGGTAATCACACTTGGGTTGTTATCTGATTTTCGAGTTTCATGGCAGAACTCAAAGTGATGAAGTTGATAGCTAGAGTAGAAGCTAAAAGGAATAAAAGGATAATGCCATTACTGATGGTCGTTTATTGTCTGGCAATTGATGGCTCAGTGGTTGTTTTTTATGGCTTGAGTAGCTGTTGGCAGTTGAGAAGGTAGAGCACTCGAAGTGATGGCATTGGAGAATATTTGGTTTATGATGAGAGTCAGAAGGGAAGAAGTTGTGTTTCTTCGATGGAGTTTACACATTGAATTAGAGAGGCTCGGGCTTGGCAGGGATTGAAGAACAAGAAGGTGATAGGACATAAAACTTGTTTTAGACAGAGTTTGAAAGAAGAGATTTGGTCGAGTTTAGAACTCGAAATACCAGGACCGTATGGGACAGAAATTAAATTATTGTTGCTGATGTTGGCAGTAAATAAAGCATATTGATGGTTGAGGTTGTGACAAGGATTTATAATCTAAGAACGACACGGTAGAATGGGTATCAATTTATCTTAGTTTAGGTAGTGCTTCTTTGCCGAGACACCAGTTAGGAAAGTCTGTTGATATCGTCGATTATCATAATGAATGGTGGAGATTAAAAAGTATATTTAGAAGTCGATATGATTTAGGAAGGATGGGTTCGAATCAGTTTTGAACTTGCCAAAGGAATAAAAGGTATAAAAGAGAATTGGAGGTACAGGAAAAAGGGCAACGGAAAAAGAAGAAGCAGAGACTTGTGGACACTTGACATTGTGCGCTTGCGGTAAAAAAAAGCCGGTTTTCCGACGCATCAGTGTTAACTGCTCCGTTAAAGTCTTAAGAAAGGTAAGAACTTCTTTCTGGTTAATATCCTTGGCTACTTGAGTTTCGGAAAAAGTTTCTTGGTGCTTCATTAAATTAGCCATGGTTGGTGATGCATGTTCCTTGTTTCTGATACCTTCGGTGGCACAAAAAGGAGTGTTGGTGTTTTCAGTGGTGGTATTTTGAGGAATAATTTCTAGGGTTCCACCATTAGTGTTGGGTTAAGATTAGGTTTCGAACCTAAATTGTGGTTAGTTGCTGAACCGGACCTAAGCTCCACCATTTTTAGAATGATCGAATAATTGATTTTAGATGGTTGAAGAATTTGATTCGTGGTCGAGAGATTGATCTCCCGCTGTGGTCGCCAATTATTAATACCTAAAAATAACTTCTAGGTAAAATAATGTACTATAGAAGTACTTTCTTTAGATTCAGAAATCAAAATCGTATAGAGCAATCATAAACCACGATAGTAGACGTTCCGCCCTGCTTCGGTCACAAGAAGAGAAAATGGGTTGATCTTAGAGAGGGGGTGGGCCTGAGGAGCAAAAAAAGTTGAAGGAATTTGTGTGTTGAATTGTGTATAGAGATGTTGAACTATTGAGAAAAATAACAGAGCTTGAGATAATGATAAGCTTGTTATGTTTCTAAAATGGGCTAAGTAGCCTATTTATAACGGTTGGTGACACACACTTCTCCTTGTAAAGTAGTGGAGGTATTGAAGAGATGAAGATATGGAATTCGTGAGGATAATAGTATAACCCTTTGGAATCTTCGGAAAACTGTCCATTACTCCATTAACTGCTTCAGCCTTACCACTAATTTGTAACTTTCTTATCATGGTGTGTTGCCACGCCGCATGTTGTTGTAACCACAAGACCAAAACCCCATGAAAACTCCCCCCATATAATTGTCTTGATTTCTCTTAAGAGTTAGTGGATTCATGAACTCCAAGTTCTGTTGTAACAGAATGTTTGTGCTAGATAGAATGATGTATATGAGTGTTACAGGCTTGAACGTGGTGTTGCTAGTACCCACCGATGTCATAGTTGTAGCCTAAATGATGGTGCAAGCATGATGCTAGGGTGAAGAGACGCTTAAAGGAGAAAGAGGGGAAGGCTTGTGTTGCTAGCAAGACTAGCAATGGCGCTTAGCGCAGCTTGCGCTAGCATAAGCGCAGCGCTGCTACTAGTGTTGTCGCTAGCACCACTTGGGCCCGTTTGGTGCGTGACTTTGTTGGTTTTTGACTTTTTTGTGTGTGCTACTCATTGGTGCTGGGAGTACGGCTGGGTTTGATAAGGATAGCACTTGCTAGTGCCATGGTTATTGCCTATGCACCACTGGTCGGTTGTCATCCAAGCAAAATTATTTTCAAGTTCTCTACTTCAAAAATATAGATTTGAGTATAGTAGTAAAAACAAGTTCGTTCCTCAGGGAGATATGGGTTGTTAAGTATTTTGATTACTTATGTAAACAAAGAGGTTTTGGTTGTGCTTATAACTAAGTTATACTAAAGAAAATAGATTAAAACGAATATCAGAGATAAAGAGTACTGGTTAGAAGTTTCATCTTCCATCTTCCATCTTTGTGAGTTGAGGTTATTCAAGCAAAGCTCCCTCCCTATATTGCATTTCTACAAATAAATATTAGAAAGGTAAGGGCCATCCATCGACTGCAAGGCCGAAAGTGAAGATTTCTTGCAAAACCGAGCATTCTTGGCTCGGTGATGCATTGGATAATGCATCACGGCATAATAGTGCCTTAGCACTATGATGCTCTCACTTATGCAACTTCGGTTCGGTGATGCATTGGGTCATGCATCACGGCATAATAGTGCCTTAGCACTATGATGCTCCAACCTAAGCAACTTCGGCTTAGTGGTGCATTGGATCATGCATCACGGCATAGTAGTGCCTTAACACTACGATGCTCTCATTTACGCAACTTCGGCTTGGTGATGCATTGGGTCATGCATCACGGTATAATAGTGCATTTGCACTATGATGCCTCCTCGTACGCATCACGCGTAGTAGGGCCTTAACTTTATAATTCGAGGTCAATGCATCCACACCCTAATGCACATCTGGGTAAGCTTTATAAGCTTAGGATGAAGCTTTATAAGCTTAGGATGAAGCTTCAACCCAGGCCATGACGCACCTTGAGTAAGCGCCATGCAAAAATTGCGGGTGTTACAGTTATGCTACTTGTAACAAGGATTTTTCAACAATTCCAGATCTCAAACCCTAGTTTAGCTATAGATATCAATACATGCTCATCTAATTCGCGACTTAAACAAACAAGCGATCAATCATACATGGGGTTATAAGCGGTAGAACATGAACAATATTGAAGAGATTATAAGAATATGATAATGCATACTTAAATTAATAAACATGTTTTCCAACTTAGGACTACATCTCTAACCAATAAGAAAGGTTTAGTTCATCATGGATTTCTCAAAATCCATGGAAATTATTCAAGAAATAAAGTAAAGCAAACCCTAGAAATTGTGATGATCAATCGCAACTCCAAGCCCTAGCTCCTTCTTCTCCTTGTTGTCAAGTATATTGTGTGTCAATTGTCTTCTTAATGTCTTGAGAGTCCCCTTATATATTATGCACGAAATATAGGACTTAAAATCCTTCTGGGACCATGGTTCCTCCTTTTAAAAGTCAAAAACGCGTAAAACGGACCCCATAGGTTTACTCCAGTCGGCATGGTCGATTTCCATGAACCGTGCCGACTTTAGGACCAAAATAACTTCAACTTTCTGTACACAAACTTGATCCAGTTGGCATGGTCAATTACCAATGAACCGTGCCGACTTTAGCGCTTAAAAATCCAAGTATTCTGTATAAAAATGTGTGCATGTCGGCATAGTTGGGAACCGCGCCGACTGAAATGTTGTAGATAACTTTTCCTTGCTTCGGCTGTTTTGTCCATAACTTCTTCGTACGAACTTGGAATGACCTCATTCTTATTGCGTTCACTTCGTATTCTCGTTCTATTCAAAACTGTATTAAGAACTCCTGGATTTGAATGAGTTAAATTTGGTCTTTGGCTCTTCTCCATTAGTAGAACTTGACTTCCTTGTTCATTTCGTGTTGTAATGAACTCCTTTCTTCTTCTTTGGTTGAGTACACTTTAAAAATCCTAAGAAACTCAAAAGAAAACAAAATAAAAGCATAATGATACGAAAATAACAAGAAAACAATGAATTAGAGCATCAAACTAATGCAAATAATGCACCTATCAACCACTAGCTTTGGCATCTGTCGATGTCGTTGCCATATTTACGGCCTATTTAGGGTTTCTCAATTGTATGAGATAGTGTTTGCGTTTATGCTTAACTTTTATGCAGTGCATACAGAATATTTTCAAGAGATTCAGTCGTGGAAGTTTATAACTTGAGATAATGCTTGATGCGACTCTGCAATTAGATGATATGCATCTATTTAGCGTTTTTTATTCAGATATGGCATAACCTCTATTCTGAATGTTTATAATTTTGTATAATCAACGTATTCTGATCGATACAAATAATTTGCATGGATACACATAAAATGATGAGGGTTTAACTGGGTAAAGACCTGAAATTTTTACGGGCGCATATATATGCAAAAGAGCTACAGAGCTAATTTAGCCATGAGATGAATATGTATTCTCAATTCCCTTGCGGAATGTAAGATAACAGTATGTATTCATAATTCCGATGTCGGGTCAGGAATTTATACATATTTATTTCATGTTTCTGCAGCTAGGTGAAAAGCAATATTACAATTTTCTCTCTTGTCATAAATCCACCATCAACATCTTTTCTGAATCCATGTAGAAATAGGAGCACAACACTTTGGTACTATGAAGACTCCCACGACATGGTGCTTGCGAGACAGGGACTTCATATGCATCTCGAAAGGAAGGCCTGGTGATGGGTATTCGTGAATGGTAAGACCAAGATCACTACTTAAAAGATTAACTGGTGGGTCAAAATGAGTTTCAACCTCGGTGTCAACATCCCTATCCTCCTCGGCAGGAGGAGACCCCCTGGATTTTATCTTTCCCCGGTAGGTGTCCACAACCTCCATCTCTTGTTGAAAAAATTAGATAAAAAACATATGTGTTAGGGTACTTCCATGGATTAGAATGAAAGAAGAAAAACTTACTTACTGTAATAGGTCAGTTAGATTTAGTGATGTTTGAAGAGGAACTACCTTTCTGATAGTTCTAGCCCTCAGCATGTATGGAGTCATAAGCCACTATGGTTTTGATTAAGTCAAGTCAAGTCAAATGACTTGCTAAGTCAGTGAGAAAAGTTGTGCGACCCACTAGATTGATAGTCATACTGATTACTGTCGTGTCTGGGAAGTTTAATGGTCATGTACTTGCTTGAAAGTAACATGGAATATTTAATGGCTAAGTATTAGCTCAGAAGTGACTTATCGTAAGTCTAAGAGGCATTTGAGGCCAAATGTTGTAGAGGGCCTCTTAAGCAAGGACACCTATAAGAATTCATATATGATTTAATGTAGGACCTATATTGAGAATAAATGCGTATTTCTGAGGAAAGTAGCTAGCAAAGCTAGCACTAGCTACTTAGCGCAAATAAGAATGTGCTAGCTCTTTTAATATAAAAGGCTAATGTGCTAACGTCTCAGGAATAAACCAATATGCATAACCTCTAGTAAATGTCAATTATACTAAGGCTAGGAAGCTAGTATCAAGAAGGTTTGAAGTTAGTACTTCAATTGTATATTTAACACTAAGGTTTTAGCATTAATGTACTTGTGAGTAAGTCGCTAAGTATGGTTATGCTAATCCAAGGGCGCATTTGCCATGGCCGTTATTCAGGGATGTGCTAGACCTGGATAGAGACGTATAAGAGCCAAGAGTACTGGAGCTGGTAACGACGCATAAGAGCTAGGGCGCATTTGGATTTGGAGGCGCATTGGAGAAGCTAGCAACGCATAAGATGCCATGGCACTGAGTTGTTAAGGACGCGGAGGAGGCCATGGCGCTGAGGATCTAGGGACACGGAGGATGCCATGGCGCGTTGGAGATGGACGCATATGAAGCTAGGAGACGCGCCAGGTTTGCTAGAGACGCATAGGCCATGCTAGGGACGCATAGGCCCTGGAGACGCTCTAAGATGGCCGCTAGGGACGTGTTGGCCACTAGGGACGCGTTGGCCACTAGGGACGCGTTTGAGTATGTAGGGACACATTGGAGCCAAGACGCATTAAGCTAGATGGTCCAATACTTGGGGACGCGTCAAGCTATAGCTAACCAAGAAAGTTAGTGTTTTTGGCGTTAGAATTAGGGTTAGCACTTTTAGTGCTAGGGTTGAGATGCCAAGGTGGTGATGCGCTGGCTAAGGCCTCATTAGGAAAATATGTGCTAGATAAGACTATTTTAGGTTAGTTAGCTCTTCTTAGGTGCTAGGGTTTAGCGCTAAGAAAGTTAGCGCTTTTAACGTTATTGTGGCTAACTAGTGCCAATGCGGTGCTAAGCCAAATAGTTGGTGCTATCTTGGTGATGGTAAGAAAGAAGGGTAGGGTTAGCCTAGTTCAGAGGTTCAATGCGTCTTTTATGGCATCGTCTCTTGATTGTGGCACATCCGAAAGAAGTAGCGCATTATTTGTGTTTATATTTAAGCAAAGTGCTAAAGTAGCATATTTGGGCTCGAAAGAGCAATTTGAGGAGCATTCGTTGTGAATGAAGCGTTAAGCTATAATGTATATCAGGGTTTAGTGGCTTATAAATTAAAATTACAAGGGTAGTTTAGTCATTACTAAAAATATATGGATAAGGGGTTATTGATTTTACATCAAAATGTCTCTATTTTTTTATTATGTATCCCCCTATTAAAGGTTCTATAAGGCCATTTCCTATGCACCCATATCAAATGGGTTAGTTTGCCCAGCCAGGTGGACGAACATATGTATTTCTCCAAATTTGAGTAGAATAATATATTTAATTATTTTGTAGGACCCTTAACAGTAAAAAATTTATTTACATATGTTTGGTGGAGTTTTTAGATATTAAAATATATTTAGTGATCCCCTTGTATAATAAAAGTATGTTATAAAAACCAAAAAGTGGGAGAGAATACTATAAAATACTTAACATAATTAGCTAGAGACAGAGTGTTTGTCGCTAGATAAAAACTGTATCGCTTGACAAAGACTCTGATGCGCAGTTCAAACCTCCAAAGTTGAACGTTTGAGAGGTCAATTTGTCCATTTATAAAATCCATACTAGATCAAAATGGACAACTAAATTGTTTGAAAGGTTCATAGGACTTGACCTAATAACTACAACTATACACGTACTCAAGAGTAAAAAGGTAAATTAAACCTATATTTATATATTTACTAAACTGATATTGTTTTCAAATAGCAAAAAATTTAATACATTTAAATCTTTCAGATCATATATATGGAAACTTTTTAAATTATATACACAACAAATATAAATACGAATATTAAATTTTTATCAGAACTTTCTACATTTACCGTGGAATATACCTAGGAAAATTACTTAAAGGGATCTAATGGCTTGTATGGAAGCCCTTTTTGCATTGGGGTTGTAAAAGGGTAAAGTGAGTCCTACTATTGTATCATAATGAGAAAAAAAACGAGAAAAAAAAAGAGCCTAAGTCTGTGGACCGAAATTTATTTCATGATCCAAGATGTGTCGTGTAATGTGAAATATGTCATCGTGGTCGAAATATACTTTATACTAGAAATGTTATAAAAAGGACCTTGTAGCAATTTTTTGCTAAGCGACTCGAAATTCACCCATGGTGAATGCGTAAACACGTCATAATTACATCTTAATTTATATTTATTTAGTTCTTTTTTGTATAAATTTAATGATTTTTGGTTAGTTTTGCAGTTGTTAGGAAATAAAACGCAGAATCTTACTCGTAAAACGAAGGAAATAAAATGATTTATGATTGAATGGGATAAGCCCGAAAGGAAAACATGGAGAATTATTTCATTGGACCAATTATTTGGATATGGAAATGTGTTATACATACTACAACCTGTGTAGAAAGAGTGAAGACCTATTTATTCACAAATAAGTAGAAGATCTATATTGTTACCATATAACTCAAATGTCAAAATATAATTATACTACATATTCATTATACATATAATGGAAATCAAATGAGAAGATTTTGGGAATAAGAGGAGAAGCTGGCTATTTATGTCGACATCACAAACAAGTGGGATAAAATAAAATACAGATCATGATTCTTACCATTTGGAGAATAGTACATTTATTATAATTATTTGCTTTCCTTAGGTGGTGATATCTATTTGGTAAGAGAATAATTTTTATTTGTTTATGACATGAAAAGATATCCAAGAAAAAAGGCTATATAAGTAATAGTGGAAGCAGATGAAAAAGGGAGTTCGTTATCATGGTACGAGCAGTAGAGTAGTTAGTTCTTATATTTTTAATTTTCTTTTCTTTTAGTTCTTCTCTATTTTGTAATTGATGGCTAATATTTCTACTGGGGTTAAGGAAAAAGTCAATTATATTATATAAATAATTCAGGTACTCTTTCAAATAAAATATTCATTCGGTTTAATTGGTTTATTATTTTTTCTTCTAAAAAGCTTCGTTCTTTATTGGTTTTGAATAATCTTCTATTATTGATATTTTATAAGTGAAGGAATTTATATCCTCTTGGATTAAAACGAAAACAACGCCATATTTTCCAAGACGCACATGTTTGGTCCTAAATCGTCTTGATTTATAGTGATGATATTTTCTAGAGATTGAAGGAATGTTTTACATAATTAATTTTGTGGAATCCAAAATCCTAGTTTTTTCTTCTTTCTTGTTAGTTTATTTATTTATTTTTATTAGTTTTATATTTTCTAAATCCATTTCTTTTTATCTTTTTAGCGTAATTTAATTGTAATTTAGTTAAGGTAACAATATTTTAATCTCAGTGAAACGATCCGTATTTCGCATACTATCTAATTGATAGTCGTACACTTGCGGTCTACAATTAAAATTGACATCAACCCTTGTAACTCAAAATTTGTATCGTAACATATAAATTTGTATCTTAATTTAGAATTTGCCGATCTGACAAGGATTCTTTAATGCAACTTTTTTTTCCCTTAAGTCAAAATTTATTTGGCAAATTTTTTCTGATAACCGTTGATTATAAGTTATTTCATGCCCAAAATTTGTCTCATAAAAACATTTTTTGGGATTTAAAATTTGATAGGTGGCCTAAAATTTGGCAAGTGATTTAGAATATTCCTTGCGCTGTAAAATAGTTTCACTGCTTAAATTTTCCCTGTGATTAAAATATGTCGTGCCCAAAATCTAAGTGGTGACAGGATAGTCTGTTATGTGACCCAAAATATGTACTAGAACCTAAAATCTACCACTGTAATGTAAGATCTGTCTCGTGGCCCAAAATCTGCATTGTAATCCTAGATTTACCAATTAATGTAACCCAAATATTTTCATGTGCCCAAACTCTATCTTGTGAACCAAATTTTGTTTAATGATCCATGAATTGCTCGTTACTATCCAAAGTCTTCACGTGTCTTAAAATTCGAGTAACCTCAAATCAACCGATATTACCTTATATTAGTCCAGCTATCCAATTTTGTTATGTAATCCAAAACCTACCTTGGAAAATACTTTACATCGTGGTACAAAATCTACCACGTGACCTAAAATCCGGCACCCTAACCCTAAAATTGCATTATAATTCAAGTTTTTCGGTTGTGAGTCTTGTGACCTAAAATGTGCCACCTACTTAGTTTTGTTGTTGGCTTAAAATTTATCTCGTGGCCCAAATTCTGCAAAATGACCTAAGATTTATCTTCTGAGCCAATATCATTAACCTTAGATGTGCAACGCGAGCTAAAATTTTCCCTATGACCAACATATGCATTTTGTTAATTTAAATTTGCCACAATTACTCAAATTTGCATTGTGACATACAATATACGGTCCAAAATCTGGCCTGCAACACAAAAGTTCAAAGAAAAAAATATTTTTCTTTATGCCTCATGCATAACCCAAAAAAAAGTTTCCTTAGGATCTAAAATCTTCTTTATCAAAAAAAAAATCCTCGTGATCCAAAGTTTATCTTATGACCTAATTGTTGTCTCGTGCCCAGAAATTAAACCATGACCTAGACTCTATTGTAACCCAAAATATGTCTCAAAACTCATAATCTGTACTTCTACCCAAATATGACAAAAAAATTTACTATTATGACTTAAAATCTTCTTCATGATCTTTGAGAAAATATCGATAACGTTACCCTAAATTTACAATTGTAGCCCTAAAATATAGTGATCCACCACTCAAAGTTTTCTTCGTGACCAAAAATCTGCCATTGTAGCACGAAATCCGCTTCGTGATTGAAAAATCTACATCGTATCCTAAAATTCGTAACGTACTATGTTCTTGCCCTAAAATTCTCCCCATAACCTAAATTTTGCTTAATCACCCAAATTTAGTCTGATCACTCAAATTTGATGGTTGATCCAAATTGTGTCACGTGAGTACGTGTTTAAAATATATATTGTAACCTAAAAAAAATTCTCGTGTCCTAAAATTTGTGGTGCGACTGATTTGTCCATAACCCAAAATCTACACAATGATTCAAAAATTGCCAATAGATCTAAAAGCTTCTTGTAGACGTCAATAATCTGAAAATTGCATCGTGATCTAGAATTTGCTTAGTGACCCACAATCTGACACTATTACCCAAAATATATCTTATTACCGGAATTTTCTTAACAACCTATAAAAATTACCTTGGGTGCAGAATATTTATCTCATAACCTAAAATTAGCCTTCTGACCCAAGATATGCACTTTGACTAAAAAGTGCAATTAAAATTCAAAATTTATGTGGTGGTTCAAAGTCTTCCACTGACTTTAAGCTTGTTTCACAAACCTCCGCGATCTAAATTCAACTATTGTGATCCAAGAGTCAATAATGGACCCACGTCTGGCGCATGTCTTGAGACATGCTAAAAAGTCTACTCGTGATATAAAATCTGTAACATAACTTAAATAACAAAAATATATCTGGTGACCCTAAGTACCATAGCCAAAATATACCACCTAGCTCCGATAATCTTGCAAGTGATGGTATTCGTAAAAAATAATTTTCATCCAAATATATATATATTTTTTATTACATTTTTTAAAAAGTAACCGATAACAATAAATTTTGAATAAAGTTGAAACTGAAAAACAATTATAAAACTAACAGGTAAAGAATGGAAGTATTGTTTTCTTGTAGAAAAAATACTAACTCTGTTTCAGGGAAAGAGTTACTATCATTTTTTCATTTTAGCTTATTTTAGATTAAAATAAAAAAAACATAGTAACTTTTTTCCTAAAACGAAAAAAATATAATACTCCCTCTGTTTCAGGAAAAGAGTTACTTTTCCTATTTACACAATTGTTAAGGCAAGATGAGATAGAATAACTTTTATAATTTATTTCCAGATTTACCCTAACAAAAAATTTAATACTACATATATCTTTATAATGAGGATAATAATATTTCTTAAAATAACAAGGATAGTTTTGAAAATTTGTTATGTTAAAAAATGAAAGTAACTCTTTTGTTAGAACAAAAATTTGGAGAAAAAGTAACTCTTTTCCTGAAACGGGAATATATGATTTAGTATAAATTACATTAACTAATATAAAGAATTAATTAAGAGCCTTCAAATAAATTTTTTGTGCCGTAGCATTTATATGAATTTGTTATTGTTGTGGGAATCCCTATGTTAGACATACTCTGATGTAGAACATCACTAATGATAAAGTCTTATTTCTTTCCCTTTGTTTTTGTCGGTTGTTGCTGCCTTAGTTCAGAACTCTTGTTACTTCATTTACTACTTTTTCTTCTTTTTTAGAGTTTAGTTAATCTAAATATCTTAGTTTATTTGTTTTCTTTAGAACTCTTGTCACTTCATTTACTACTTTTTCTTCTTTTTTAGAGTTTAGTTAATCTAAATATCTTAGTTTATTTGTTTTCTTTATATATTCAGGATTTTAGTTCTAAGAAATAGATAATTTTTGTTTAAAAAATATTATTTATTCAATTTTTGTTCTCAAAATCTTTTCTTCTCGTTTTTATGATTTCTCTTATTTTCGCATATTTTTCTTTCCTTCGTATCACCTACAATCTCCAGATTGCTTTCTTCTATTATAATTTTACATTAGTTTGTATCTGAAAACTAAAATTCTAGATTCTCCTCTAGAATTCAGTCTTTGGTAATTCGCTTCTATAACCCTAGTTTTGTTTTCTTCATCAGTATGTTGATTTCGTTTTTTTTTCTTAACCATGGGAAACAAAGGTACTATGAAAGATCTTGCTAAACTTGGAAAGATTTAACAAAGCAGTTTGATAAGAAACTAGAACAGTTTGACACGAAACAGGTATAGTTTGATAAGAAACTAGATAATCTTACCAAGCTCTTGAAAAAACATCTACATGTTATAGATGATGAAAACCTTGATGAAGAAGATATGACATCACGTATAAAAACCGGATACACACAGTTTTATGTCATATTTGAGCTTATATTTATATTGTTATTACTCAATTTTTACATTAATAATGATATTTTAATTATTTTTAGGTATTTTTGAAGAATAAACTATTATGAAATTTTAGGACCAAAAAGTGTTAAAAGTCACCCGAAAAAGTGATAAAGGCACCCAAAAAGATTTATAAAGGCACCCAGGCCGGTTAAAGGACCCATTTCTTCAAAATCAAAAGATTTTTTTGGCGTGAATCTCTATTTCTTTGCTGCGAAAACTTCAATCACTTATTTTGCGAGATTTTTGAGCTTTAAGGCAAAAATATTCTCTTGTCCAGTTAGATAAGAGTTTATAAATGGTTGGAGACGTGAAGATCATAACAAAACTCGGAAGCGATATCTTGTTTGCCGAAAAAAAGAAAGAAAATTCTCGGGCATATTTTGAGATAAAGGAACAATTTTACAGGATCTCATTCTCGAGTGTATTAAGGAAACAAAAATCTGGTCGCGATTAAGAATCGAGAAAAAATGAGAGAAACAAATCAGATCGAGAAGGAATGAATATTGCCGTGAAGGAAAAAAATATTTCATCAAGATTTTCTTCCATCTGTCATGATGTGAATTATTAAAGAAAGAAGATTTTGAAAGATTTGGTGGTTGTGTATTACAAATATGGGTGGAGCAAAGCATTAGGGTGAGTTACGAGCCACAGAAGAGAAGAGAAAAAAGTTCAGAAAGAGTTCTGCCACTTAGACCGAGAAAAAGGAAGAAGAAAAACAAAACCAGTAGAAAATTTCGCATAAAACCGTGATCTTTTCTTTCATATTCATTAGCTTTAGTGACGGTTTTTACTACAGTTCCGTCAATAGTTTTCTGAGTTGATACACATTGAGTTCATGCTTTTTTTACCGCTCCTGGAATTAGTCGTTAAATCGACAGAAAATAGAAAAAATACTTCTTGTAAGTATTTTTAAACAATGAATACAACGGCTTATTTTTTATTTCTATTTTCTTCTTCTTGCCATGAATAGCTAAATTTCTTTCCTAGGATTATGGATGAAACCCAATTATGCATGCTAGATAATATTACAATTTTTTTCCATAATAATCTTCATATTGGCCCTTATATTTTTTTTGTGTAACGATAATAATTATCTTACATGTCATCATGCTTGATTAATGATTTATTTGTCTATTTTGAGACCAGCATTTAACTAGAGAAAAATTATTAATACTTTGAAAATAAAAATTGGTTTAAAAAGCTATATTTTACGAGACGTAGAAACTGACCTAAATCATCTTGTGTTATGTAGTGAAGAGTATTATTGGGAGAGATTGCAATAATCTAGTACACATAGTTTTGGTGGAGTCTTGAGTCATAGGTAATCTTTTATTAAGTACTAAAAATTATTTTCAGTAAAATCTGTAATTTTAGAGTTTTTCAAAATTCACCAACTGATTCAAATTTGTTTAACACTTTAATTACTCAAAAATTAGGACAATTTTAAAAATTCCTGTTGACGAATCCGTATTTGTAAACTGTCTTATCGACAGTCGTACACTTGTGGCATGATTAAAATCTCATCAAGTTTTTGGCACCGCTGCCGGGGATTTATAGAATTTTGATCTTTATTTATTTTTTTAATTTTGTGCTAAATAGTTAGGATTTTATCTTTATTTTATTTTCTAGATTTTATTTGGGTATTTTATAGTCTTTGATGTGCAGGTAATCTTTTACAATTATTGTGGAAATTTCCTACCATAAAGGGTTAGTAAAATCCAATTTTATTTCAATATTTTTTTTTAGATTTTCATTGAATTATTTGATTAGAACAATTTAATTTTTAGATTTTATTTATTTTGGTGTGTTTGTATAGTTATTATTTTTCATTTATTTGTATATATAAAAAAAAACACGTGCACAGCAGTATATCGCATCTTATGGCACCGAATTTAGGAGAACATGTGGAATAATAAGCATGACTCTTTGGGCATTATCAGCCGAACCACCACAAGCCTTAGTCTTGTACCTTGGACCAGTCTTTGACTATAGGTATATTCTGCTAAGGTAAACCAAGCCTACCTAATATAGTGAACCCAGCATTATTTGCATGTGCACAAATTCTTGTTTGACACTAGTACTTTTTGTTTGTGTATGCCTCGTTGGATACGTGTAGGAAATAAACTTGAAGAAAACAATATTTATTGTCTGATTCTGACTCCTAGCACGTTTGTTGGTAGTACATCTTTTTTTTCTACAATGGTGGAAATACTAATGATGAAAAACGGGTAAACAAAACCCTTAAACATCGTTTGAACCCGTCTAGAGTAATACGTGACTCTGGGGTAGTTTTACCAGCTTCTAATGGAAAAGTATACATTAAACCTGGAACAATTAACATGTTTCGTACATTTAGGGGGTTAGACAACGAAAATCCCTACACTCATATTAGAGACTTTGAAATGATTTGTGGGACCATGAGTTATCCTAATGTGTTGATAGATGTGCTTCGGTTGCGTTTGTTTTCTTTTACCTCGATAAGAAGGCCAAAGAGTGGTATCATTTCATCCCCACTAAAAAAATCACCACTTGGGATGGCCTTGTAGAGGCCTTTATTAATAAGTTCTACCCACACCACAAGACTATTGTTGTTCGTCTGTCTATTCAAACCTTTATGCAAAAATTAGGTGAAAGCCTACATGATTATGTCGAAAGGGTTTAATGAGTTGTTATACCAGTGTCCGCATCACGGTTTTGAAAAAGCCCATATGACCCAAATCTTGTATGAGGGCTTAGATAGTGAAACCCGTATACAGGTAGAAACAATGAGTGGTGGAGAGTTTACTCATCAGGATCCAGATACTTGTTTTGACTCGTTTATCAACTTAACTGAGAAAACTAGGCAATGGGCTTCAATGAGAGAACCAAAAGTAACTAGGAACCCAATCCATAGGTTCAATAAAGTTGATAATGGTTAGGATATTCTTAGGCGTATGGAGGCCTTAGATATTGTGAGCCATGAATGCTCAACCCAGGCTAAGAGAAATAACAATGATCCCCAGTTTTACTCAAATGAAACTACCCGTGACCAGGTTAGTGTCTTGCATGGCGGTATGAACTCTAAATATGAGGGTCGACCCAAGTTTGACCCATACTCTAATACATATAACCCTGTTAGATTCAATTAAAGATATACTAGTTTATGCCAAGTTCCTAAAAAGATATGTATATGGTTAAACGAGATATGAGTGTGCATAAAAAGGCATTATTGACCCAACAAGTTAGTTCCATACTTTCACAACAGTATCAGTCAAATTCAAAAATCTTGGCAATCAACGAATTAAAAATGCATTGTTAGCTCTTAGGGCTAGTGTAAATATTTTACCGTTATTGGTATACGAACAACTTGGACTAGGTGAGATGAAACCAACTAGGATTACACTTTAGCTAGCCAATAGGTCAATCAAGATTCCACGTGGAATTATTAAAGACGTTTTGATTCTAGACACTCAACCTATCTCAGACCAATAAATCAATATTCCGATCATCCTAGGTCGACCTTTCTTAGCAACTGCTAATGTAATAATCAATTGTCAAAATGGTCAAGTAGAATTTTATTTTGGCAATAAAAATATCTCGGTAAATGTTTTCAAAGCTTTCTAATCCCTTTTGGACCATGATCACTATGAGTCTGTGTGCATGATTGATTCTCTAGTTGATAACATTTTTCAAACCAATAGTGTTAATGATCCGTTAGAGGCCTGGTTATCCCATTTTGGAGCCTACTATGATGAGGATGATCATTTTGAAGAAGTCAATGCGTTGTTAGATTATGCGCCAGTAATAAATTATGGAAAATGGCAATGTAAACTTGAACCTCTACTACCCACTACAGATAAGCCCGTTCGATCATCAGTTAAATCTCCCACCCTAGAGTTAAAGTCATTACTAGATATGTTGAAATATATTTTTCTAGGCAACGAGAATACTCTTCCTGCCATAATTTCCTCTGACTTAGAGCCTGATCAGGAAAGTAAAATAGTTAGTGTTCTCCGAGAGCACATGACTGCCATTGGGTGGACTATAGCAGATTTGAAAGGTATTAGTCCTGTTGACTGTATGCATCGAATATACCTAGAGAAATGTGTCAAAACCTCAAGAGAAATGTAGCGATGATTGAACCCAACATGAAATATATTGTCCGCACAAAGGTGCTCAAGTTGTTAAATACGGGTATCATATACCCTATATCTGATAGTAAGTGTGTCAACCCTGACTAGGTTGTCCCAAAGAAGTCTGGGGTTACAGTAGTTGAGAATGAGAAGAATGAATTGATCCCCATCCGTGTTACTACTGGGTAGATAGTTTTTATAGACTAATGTAGGCTGAACTCAGTCACTAGGAAAGATCATTTTCCTTTACCATTCATCGACTAGATGTTAGAAAAATTAAGTGATCATAGCCATTACTGTATTCTAGATGGATACTTTAGGTATAACCATATCCCCATAGCACCAGAAATCCAGGAGAGGACGACCTTCACATGTCCATTTGGTACTTTTGCTTACAGGTGTATGCCTTTTGGATTGTGCAATGTACCCGCAACATTCTAACGTTGCATGCTAAGTATCTTCTCGGACATGGTAGAATGATTTCTTGAGGTCTTTATGGATAATTTTTTGGTTTTTGAATTCTTCTTTCGATGAATGCTTACATCAGCTTACACTAGTTCTAGAACGTTGTAAAGAAAAGAACTTAGTCCTTAACTGGGAAAAATATCATTTTATGGTTAAATCTGGAATAGTCTTAGGACATGTGGTGTCCGCTAAGGGAATAAAATTTGATAGAGCTAAGGTTGACCTAATTTCAAGATTAAGGCCACCTAAGAACGTTACATATGTTATATCTTTCCTTGGTCATGCTGGATTTTATCGTCGTTTCATCAAAGACTTTAGCAAGATTGCCTTACCTCTGTCGAACCTACTTGCTAAAGATACTACCTTTTTTTTGATGAAGCATGTGTTGAAGCTTTTGAGAAGCTTAAATCTTCGTTAACTTCTTCCCTTATCATCCGACCACCTGATTGGAACATCCCATTTGAACTCATGTGTGATGTATCTGATTATGCGGTCGGTACTGTCCTTGGCCAACGATATGATAAAGCACCCTCTGTGATTTATTCTGCCAATAAAACCCTAAATGATGCCCAGATAAACTACACAACCACTAAGAAGGAATTGTTAGTCATCATTTTCGCACTTGAAAAATTTAGATCATATCTTCTTGGGTCAAAGGTTATAGTCTACTCCGATCATGCTGCGCTCAAGTATCTTCTCTCTAAGAAAGACTCGTATCCCCGAATGATTAGATGGATTTTATTGTTACAAGAACTTATTCTAAAAATTCGTGATAAAAAGGGTTCTCAAACATTTAGTAGTTGACCATTTATCTCGTATTCTAGTTGATTCTAGAGATGAAGATAAACCAGTCCTTGACACATTCCCTGATGAAAAATTGTTTTCCATCTCTAAGTTACCATGGTTTGCTGACATTGTTAATTATTTGGTAACTGATAAAATGCATGATAATTGGTTTAAACAATATAGAGTTGAGTTCTTGTCTGAGGTCAAACATTTTTTCTGGGATGATCCATACTTATTCAAATATTATCCATATCAGATCATCCGCCGTTGTATTCCTGACAACGAAATCTCTTGTGTGCTCATTTTCTGTCACTCTGGAGCTTGTGGGGGGTCATTTTAGTTCCAAGAAAACAGTTTTAAGGTCTTGCAATCTGGTTTCAATTGGCCGTATTTATTCAAAGATCCCCACAAATTTTCTTAAAGTTGTGAAAGATGTCAAAAATTAGGAAGATTGACCGGTCGTAATATGATGCCATTAAATCCTATATTAATAATAGAAATATTTGATGTATGGGGTATTGATTTTATGGGTCCCTTTGTTAATTCTTTTAGAAACTTTTATATTCTTCTAGTTGTTGACTATGTGTCCAAGTTGGTTGAAGCTATAACTACCAAGACAAACGATCGCCAAGTTGTGATCAAGTTTGTTAGAGAGAACAATTTCTCTCGTTTTGGTATGCCTCGAGCAATTATTAGTGATGGAGGTTCACATTTGTGCAATCGATCTTTTGAGGCCCTCGCCAAGAAATACTCCATTACCGATAAGGTTTCTACACCTTACCACCCGCATATTTGTGGCCAAGTAGAAGTGTCTAATAGGCAAATAAAACAAATCTTGGAAAAGACCGTAAACCCCACCCCAAATGATTGGTATTTACGTTCATTGGATACTTTATGGGTTTACCAAACTGCTTTTAAGACTCCTCTAGGGATGTCTCCATACATGCTTGTCTTTGGTAAAACCTGTCATTTGTCTGTAGAGTTAGAACACCGTACTTATTGTGCCATCAAACAACTGAACTTTGACATATCCACTGTTGGAGCCGACCGTAGACTACATATCAATAAGTTGGAAGAAATTTGCAATGATTCTTATCAAAGTGCGAAAATTTACAAGGAGAAAACAAAAGTTTTTCACGACACATCGATTATTCGAAAGTCGTTTACACCAGGCCAAAAAGTTCTCTTATATAATTCTCGTCTTCATCTCTTTCCTAGTAAGCTTATATCTTGTTGGACTGGCCCATTCTATGTCAAGACCATGTATCCACATGGTGCTATTGAGATTATAAACCATGATACTAAAGAAACTTTCAAAGTCAATGGTCAATGGTTGAAACCATTTATCGAATTGACCAACCCTGAAGTGGAAAATATAAATTTAGAGGATCCCGTTTATCATGACTAATTTTCTGCATGTACATATTGTCTGGTTGAAGACACTAAACTTAGCGCTTTATGGGAGGTACCCATATGCTTTTGGTACACGGTGCTGGTAGCATCTTTCTCTATCTCTTTTACTTTGCTTGGTATTTCTTTTTATTCATGCATTCATATAATTATTTTTGAAACATCGAGGACTATGTTCAATTTAAGTTTGGGCATAAGGGAGAAAATTTAAAAAATTTGTTGTACCAATTTCCAACTTTTAGAGTCATGTAGTAGCATTTTAGCTAAGTTTACATATTGATTCTCCTCAAAAAGATGGATATTAGAATTTTTGGAGAAAATTATATTTGTGTTTGAACCTATGAGAGAATAATCGTGAAGGTCCCAACCATCCATGTTGCAGACAATTAGGCCAGAGGGGAATGCAGAAAGACAGAACTAACCAATTATTAGTGAAGACTACCCTTTTCAGTGAGGCGCCAGACCTTCAACTGTCCTCTTTGAGTGTTTCATCTGCATAAAATCCGAGTATAATGATGAGCTACTCGACCTCGCACCACTTTCAACACTTTTGGATCTCTAAGTGCTAATTCTTATCACCATGAGGGTGACATCAGAACTAGCCTTACCTTATAGTCTCAGTCACAGAATCACAACTTTCTCAATAGAAACTCACCATCATCAACAAGCGGAGAAACATCAATCCATGAAGAAGTTTAAGACGTCAAGGTTTACAAGCAATAAAGGGGAAGAACATTACATATTCAAAGTGACAAAAAAGAAAAACAAAAGATGTAAATTTTTGAAGATTTGTGTACCAAAAGTTGTGAAAATTCAAGTGCAAAATTCCTTTTCCATTGGCAAGTAAAGTTTAATTTTTATTTTTTGTTTTGTATCATTTATTTTTTGTTTCTTATTTTGAATCAATCATATTTTTCAATCTAAAAAGGAAATAAAAAAAATTAAAAAATTAAAAAAAATGTGTAATAATTTCGTTAGAAAAATCCATGGAGAAAAAAATTCAAAAGGAAGCTTTAAAACAACAAGTGATCGAAGAAAAAGAGGAAAAAGCAATAAGTTTCAAGAGTTTATCATCAAGGGTTGAAGCCGAAGACTGACGATAGAGTTGTTGCAATTGAACACCATTAGAGAGTTATGAGACTAGAAGGTGAGAGTATGTTCTCATCCTCATTTATGGACGATTTTCTAAGAAATCATCATATTTCTTTTCCTTTGAGATCATAAAAAAAAAATTGGTTTGATATCTTCAGAAAAAAAACGTTACCATCAATAATGTGTAAGCATTCTCTCTTCAATCCTGCTTACACACCGGTATGACCCTATAAATCATTTTCTGAGTGCAAATTCATAAAACCCTATGGTGAGGCCTAGTCGAGGCTAAATGCTTATTTGGTTGCTCTTTTAGTCCGTTGTCCATCTGGCAAAAGACATATTTGGCACTGGTTCAACTCGTCACAATATATCTTTCATTGATTGCGCGTATTAGCATGTATTTTATCTGGCACTTTTAATTACTTGGCATTTGGAGAAGAAACTTTATGTACTCTTAGCTCTTCGATACTTGTGACATTAGAAGTTAGACTAGAAGGTTTTGTGGGTATACCTCTTGTAAACCCTCACGTGACAATACTCGTCTGCTAGGGTCATCTAGGAGTTTAACGGCTTGCTGCACGTGCTAAGTTTAATCGTGATTCCTACGGAAGTGATTTAGATTTTTATTTTATTTTCTAAAATATATTTGCTCGAGGACTAGCAAAATATAAGTTTGGGGGTATTTGATAGACACAATTTTTTGTCTTATTTGAGCTCATACTTATATTGTTATTACTCAATTTTTATATTAATATTGTTATTTTAATTGTTTTTAGGTATTCTTGAAGAATAAACTATTGTGGAATTTTAGGCCAAAAAAATATTAAAGGCACCCCAAAAAGTGATAAAGGAACACCCAAGAAAATTTATAAAGGCAACCAGGCCGGTTAAAGGCACCCATCTCTTCAAAATCAAAAGAATATTTTTGCGGGACTCTCTATTTCTTTGTTGTGAAGACTCCAATCACTTATTTTGCGAGATTTTTGAGCTTTAAGGCAAGAATATTCTCTTGTCCTGATAGATAAGATTTTATAAATGGTTGGAGACGTGAAGGTCATAAGAAAACTCAGAAACAATATCTTGTTTGCCGTAAAAAAAGAAAAAAATTCTCGAGTATGTTTTGAAATAAATGAACTATTTTGCAAGATCTCATTCTCGAATGTATTAAGGAAACAAAAATCTGGTCATGATTAAGAACTAAGAATCAATAAGAGAAACAAATCATATTAAAAAGGAATGAATATTGGCGAGAGGGAAAAAAATATTTTATCAAGATTTTCTTCCATCTGATGTGATGTGAATTATTAAAGAAAGAAGATTTTGAGAGATTTGGTGGTTGTGTAGTATAAATAGGGGTGGAGCAAATCTTTAAAGGGAATTAGGAGCCACCGAAGAAATAAGGAAAAAAATCAGAAAGAGTTCTGCAACTTAAACAGAGAAAAAAAGAAGAAGAACAAACCCAACAGAAACCGTCGCATAAAACAGTGATATTTTCTTTCATATTCATTATCTTTAGTGACGGTTTTTATTACAGTCTGATGTGATTTTGTATAGTGGTAAAAAGAGGTTCGATTCTCGAACTT
>JAJJMC010005141.1:5624007-5641365 GCA_023531435.1 Papaver californicum
TTTATAAGTGTTACAGAACAAGGTTCAGCCGTTACAGAAGGCTAAGGAAAAGAAAAGAGGGAAAGAAATTTGAAATTTAAGGCAACAGAACAACAACACTTATAAGAGTTGTTGTGTCTTCTTCTTCGGCAGCGACAAGTTGAAGAACACGGTCACCGGCTACAGCAGCAGTGGCCGGATCGTGGGTATTCCGGTCACAATTCCGGCGATTCCGAAACTTCAATTCTAAGCTATTCTCCCCGTTCTTCTTGGCTTATCTTGGTATATATAGGCTCTAGGGATCCTTGTGAGTCTTCTAAACCTAATAGAACTCTTTAAAACACATCCAAATCCTCCCAAATCCGAATCAAAGTATAACTCCCTTTTTCCGACCAAATTCGGATTTGGGGCTATTTTTCCGGCGTAAACCTCTAATTCTTCACGTGTTTAATCTTGTATGGACCTCTAGTATATTGTGTATCAATTTGGGAGCAAAATATTCCAAAAATTTCATGAATCAAAGTGTACAGTTGCATTCCGTCCGATCCCGTGACTGGCTTGACTTGGTCAACTCGGCTTGACCGATTTGACTCGGGTTTGACCCGATTTTGACCGAGTTGACTCGAGGGTACCCCTTATCCACTTCTAGGGTGCCAAATAACACTTGTCTTTGGGTGCCTTTATCACTTTTTAAGCCAATTTTTCCACAAATATTTATTCTTCAAATGTACCTACAAAAGCATAAAAACGCGTAATATTTGCAAAATCGAATACTAACTTAATAGAAACTAAGGTGCAAACTAGACACTAAAATGTGTCTATCACAGTCCAAACAACAGTTTTCCGAGTTGTTACACATTGAGTCAGTGCTTCTTTTACTGTTCCTGGCATAAGTCGTTAAATTGACAGAAAATAGAAAAAACACTTCTTGTAAGCATTTTTAAACTATGATTACAAGTGGTTTATTTTCTTTTTTTTTTCCTTCTTGCCATGAGTAGCTAACCTAAATCGTTATATTTTTCGAGATGTAGAAATTGACCTAAATCGTCTTGTGTTATATAGTGAAGATTATTATTGGGAGAGATTTCAATAATCTAGTATACATAGTTGTGTTGGAGTCTTAAGTCTGAGGTCCTCTTTTAATAAGTATTAAAAATCATTTTCAATAAATTCTCCAATTTTAGAGTTTTACAAAAATCACCAACTCATTCAAATTGTATTTAACATTTTAATTACTCAAAAATTAAGATTTGTAATTTTAAAAATTCTTGTGGACAAATATTCATTTGTATACAGTCTTATCGATAGTCGTACACTTGCATCATAATTAAAATCCTATCAAAACCAATTCTAAGGAAAAGGTTAAGTCTCATTTCTTTTATGATACTGATATTCCAGAAGAGATTATTAACAGTTGAGAAAGAAGAAGCAACACGAAAATTTTTTCAATAATCATAGGAAGAAGATATCAACCTTTCAGTTTGATAGTGAGGATGACGATACCCTTGAAGATGAGAAAAAAAAGAGATGGACTGAGGATAAACGTCTCAAATCGGAGAAAAGCCCTTATGGAACTCTTCCAGAGTATAAATTGAAAGCTGATATTCCAAACTTCAATGAAAGTTTTAAAATTGAAGATTTGTTAGATTGGTTATATGAAGTAAAAAACATTCTTCGAATTTAGGGAAGTTCCTGACTATTCCAAAGTGCGGCTTTTTGCTTATAAGCTCAAAGGAGGTAGTGTTGCGTGGTGGGAGAAACTATGTGAAGATTGTTTCAAGTATGATAAATCCCCTGTTCGTATTTGGTAAAGAATGAGAAAACTCTTACGAGATAAATTTCTACCAAGAGATTATAAGCAACAGTTGTTTGTAAAATTACAAAGTCGTCAGCAAGGAGCAAGATTATTCGAATAATATGTTCTGAATTCTATAATTTGGTTGCACGCAATCAACTACATGAATCTGAAGAAAAAATAATAGCTAGGTTTATTGAAGGATTGAATAGGTTGATTCGGCATGGCATGACTCAATCTGTGTATACTATGGTAGAGGCTATCGAACAAGCTCTCAAAATAGAACGTCACATCTTTCGTTCTCCAAGATTTCAACAACCGAGACAGGGTAATTGCTTTAAAGGTAATTACAAACCCTCTATTTTATTTTTTTAACTATAAAAATGACGATCCTTATTATTCTAATGATGCAAGTTATTCTTCTTTTAATCAGAAACCTCAATACCCCAATTTTACTAATTCACAATCACCCCTTCCTAAAGTTAATACTCCTATTCTTCCTAGCCCAATTGAGTTTCAATCCATGCAACAACATCAGAATTTCTTTGCTCGAACAACAAACACTTCCGAGAATCGTTTTATTAGTAAAAACCCACCTTTTTTCCACCACCATCCAAGTCTCAAAATCCATATGCTAAATTTAGAGGTGATAAATGTAACATGTGCTAACAACCTGGTCATACTTCTAGTGAATGTCGTATATTCAATGGATTAATCAGTGACAATCTAGAGGTTTCACATAAATTCAATGGTCTTATTACTGAGTCTGCAAATGACGTAGAGAGTTCTGAGGTGTTATTTTGTTGTTCTTTATCTAATATCTGGACATGTATCGTTCCATCTTGCCTGTTGTGTATCCTTATTACTCTTTTAACTTTATAACTTTTGGTTGATATACTATCATGAGAAAATGTTAAGCTTAATTTAACCCCTTTGTTTCTGTATTTCCTTTAGATATGTAGTCTTTATGTCTTTAATGATTTTACAGTTCATCTAATTCAGATCATGCTAACCTTTCCAAAGTTATATGTCTCTGCTAACCTCTTTTATTAGTTTCTTATCTCTGTATTTTTTTTGTCGTATAATAACAGACTTGTAATTGTTTTTAGTGATAATTTCATTATCCGTGCAGTATTATTTTATCAGTCTGGTTCCCTGTGAAACTATGGGTTCAAGTTGAACAAACCTTCCATGTATCAATTATTTTGTAGTGCTAATTGTTGTTATTCGTTCTTTCATATTCCTTGAACAGTGTAAACTCTTGCTTAGAAAATATTTGAGTAACTTTATTGTCTAGGATCTTTGATATACATCTAGGTGTTTGCTTGATTTGGTATACATCTAAGGGTTTGCTTGTTTTATCGATTTAAGGTGAAATTATTTTCATGGAATGTTTAGGGAATTAACCCTCCTTAACTACAAATCATTTATATCATCTCCGGAAATATCAAAACCCCTACATAATTTTTATTTGGGAAATAAAATCGACCTTAGATAGTATGGATATATTCTTAAAACATTTTAAGTTCAATCGTTGGTTCGTCATTTCTTTTATTTGGAGCGCGAAAGGTCTTGTGACTGCTTGGATGATGTGATATTTATCATAGACCGCAAAAGCATGGATTTCGATGAGACAGTATGCAAGCACGGGACATTCCATAGAGACTAAAATATTATTATATTTTATTTACACTTAAATAAAATTCTAAAATAATAAAAGGATGAATAGGAAATGATAATTAAAGATTAACAAATTATAAAGGAACGTACGGTTTCAAAAATCTACCACTATCATGCATATTAGAGTATCAAAATAATTTTTTATAAAATTATATAAAAGATTACTCAAGACGATTTATGACCGGTATGTACGTCTTGGAAGATAAAACGGTTTAACCAATCGAAATTCTCAAAATAATAATAGTTTACTTCACTTAAAATGTTGGTCTCTAAATATAAATCATTGAATAAGCAAAATGATAGACGAAGGAAACTACTATCATGATAAACAATACAAGACCAAGAAGAATTATTATTGAAAAAAAAAGTGAAATTCTCTATCTCACATAATAAGGCTTCGTCTTTAGCCCTAGTGGAGAGATTACCCTATTACAAAGATAGAAAAAGAAAATAAAATGAAAATAAAAATAAACTAAAACTACTTGTTCAACTAACAAAATAAACTCCCCCCATTTTCCATCTTCTTCCACCACTATTTATATACATAAGTCTTCCAAATATTTCCATAATATTTCCATTTAATTAGTATAATATAAAATTTATGTGATAAATGGAATAAATGTGGATTTCCAACTAATGATCTTATTTTCTTCCTTATTTATGAAATTGCCTCTTCTTGCTTTCCATAAGTAGAAGATACTATATTAATCCTCCAAATCTTGTATACAAGGAAAATTAAATTTCCAAAGGTGAAAGATTTTATGTTGATCCTCCAACTTGTTTGTAAATAAATAGGCCTTCATACTTTATCCACACTCACATTATCCAAATAAGTGGTCCAATAAAATAATTTTTTTACTTTCGGGCTTAGCCCATTCAATCATAGATCACTTCATATCCTTCATTTTACGAGCCGAATTCCGTATTTTAATCCATCGAACTTTATTTTCTAAAAACTGCAAAACTAAATAAAAATCATTAAATATGTATAAAATAGAGAATTAATAATTATAAAGTAAGATGTAATTTTTGTAGTGTTTACACACTCATCATTGGCACAATAATGTAGATATATACATAGTTTCGTCTCAACTAAATGCATGTCCTTGGTATTAATTGGGGATTTCAATTTCATCATGGATCCTTCAGAAAAAAAAAAAGAAAGAGGAAACTAGAATTCATCTAGTGCCAATTGTTAGTACCTATAAATTACTCTTAGGTAAAACAATGTACTGTTGAAGTACTTTCTTTAGGTTCGTAAATCAAAATCGTACAAGACAAGCCTAAACCACGAAAGTAGTCGTTCCGTCCTGCTTCGGCCACAAGGAGAGAAAATGAGTTGATCTTAGGGTAAGGAAGCAAAGAAAGTTGAAGGAAATGAGTGTGAGGGATTGTGTGTGGAGAATAACATAGCTTATGAGAGAATGGTAAGCTTGTTGTGTTTTGGCTAAGTAGTTTATTTATAATAGTTTGGGAACAAACGATTTCCTTGTAAGTAGTGGAGGTAGTGAAGAGATAGAGAGATGGAAGTTGTGGGATAATGGTATAAGTGCCTTGGAATTGTTGGGAAACCATTATTCCATTACTCCATTAACTGCTTCAACTTTAACACTACTTTGTAACTTTCTCATCATGGGGTGTCCGCATGTTGCTGCAACCACCAGACCAAAACCCCATGAAGAATCCCCCCATATAATATGATTTGATTTCTCGTAGGAGTTAGTGGATTCATGGACTCAAAACATGTGAATTTGTTGTAAGATAATATTATCAATGAGTTTGTACCAACACAGTATGGCAATGGCCTAGTATTGGCACTAGTAGCAAAGGATAATGCTGGCACAAGCATAGGCATTGGCATGGGCATAGGTGCTAGCGTGAGTAAGCGTGAAGGGAGGGAAAGGCTAGCGTTAGCGCTTTGGCTAGAGGCGCTAGTGCTATTGCTAGCAACGTCATTGTTGGCGCTGGTGCTAGCGACAGCACTAGCATTGTTGCTTGTAGCGCTGTTGTGACTTTTTTTTGGCTGTTGTATTATTTTGCGCCAAAGTTAGCACTAGTTTGGTATTTGTGCAGTGCATACAGAACATATTCAAGGAATTCATCCGTGGAAGCTTGCAACTTGAGATGATGTTCGATGTGATTTTGCATTTAGATGGTATGCATCTAATTCTCGTTTTCATTCAGAGATAACATAGTATTCATTCTGAATGTTCATAATTTTGCATAATCAGTTTGTTCCGATTAATGCAGATAGTTTGTATAGATGCACATGAAATAACGAGGGTTTAGTTGGGTAAATCCCTGAAATTTCGAAGGCGCATACATATATAAAAAATCTACAAGGCTAATGTAGATATGAGCTGAATACGCATTCTCGATTCTCTTGTGGAATATAAGATAGAAGTACGTATCCATAATTTTGATGCATGGTCAGAAATTCTATACATGTACATGTATTTTATGTCTCTGCAGCTGAGCAAAGACAATATTACAATTTTCTCCTTTGTCAAAAATACACCATCAACACCAATACTTTTATTCAATGATAGAGACTTTGGAATTACAAGATATGGGTCACGAAAGAGCACCATTTACCTGGAAAAGCAACTGTAGAGGATCAGTCAATTTGTGAAAGAATACCATTCATAACTAGGACAACAAATAACTCATCCATGGCTATCAATTTGGGATTTCGATTTTATCATAGATCTTTTAGAAAAACTAGCCGGAAACCAGAATTCATCTAGTGCCAACACTTTTATTCATTGATAGACACTCTAGGATTAGAAGATACGGATCAAGAAGGAGCACCATTTACCTGGACAAAAAACCTTAGAGCATCGACCAATGTTTGTGAAAGATTGGATATAACATTAGTCTCATATCTGGCTACAAATATACCCAGACACAAAGGTAGCACACTTACCTAGGGTGGGTTTTGACCATACTCCTATTTTATTTAATATTAATACAAGTTTACAAAAACTACAAAGACCTTTTTGTTGTCTTAGATATTGGTTAACCCATCTTTCGGATATGGTAGTTATGATTTCCAATTTCGGATATTACACAACCTTGTATCTCTAATTCCGAGAACTCTTCTATCTAAGTCATCCCTTCTCCTGATGAAATTATATCTATTATCAATCACATGAACTCTTGGGAGCTCCAGGACCAGATGGATTCAAACCTGAATTCTTCGAGGCTCATTGGGATATAATGGAACCTAATATAATATTTTTGGTTCAAAAGTTTGTCAAATCCGGTTTTTTTACCAAAAGAATTTAACTTTTCTTTCTTAACTCAAGTCCCGAAAATTACTACTCCTCATTAGATTTTCGGCCGGTTAATTTAAGCAACACAATTTACAAAACTAATTTCAATATTCTAGCAAAATTACTCAAATCTCTATCAAATAAAATTATTTCCTCGAACCAATCTGCTTTTCTCCCTAGTCATCAAATAACGAATTAATATTATAATTTCCCATGAACTCTTACATTCAATTAAAACGTCAAAAGCAAAAAAAAAGGTTTCCTTGCGTTGAAATTAGACCTTTAAAAAGCTTTTGATCAAGTAAAATGATTATTCATCCAGAAATCTCTATTACCTTTGGATTTCATAAAGCATGGGTTAACCTTATAATTCAACGCGTAACCACCACTTTTTTTACAGTTCTACTTAATAGTTCTACATGACCCTCTTTTACCATCTTTCGGGATATCCGTCAAGGTGACTATTTTCTTACTATTTTTTTTTTAATTTGCATGGAGATTCTCTTTAGATTACTATCCAAAACTAATTTTGAAAAAGAAAACATCAGGAATCAAAATAAATAAATAGCTAGGCGCCCACAATCTGTCACATGTTCTTTGAGGATGATTGTTTCCTTTTTACAAAGAGGGATATGGGAGAACCCCGACAGTTGTTAGAAATTTCATTCATCTTTGGTTCAATCACCGGGTCAAATGGTAAACCTTCAAAAATCAAGAATATGTTTTAGTCATGGGATTCATCACAAACATTTTAAAATTTATAGCCCGCATTCTTAAGATTCCTTTAATGACAAAAATGACAGATATTTAGTACCCCTCTTTTCTACGATAAAAACCGTAAAGGGAATTTGAAAACACTCCGTCAAAAATACTATTCCATACTCAGATTTGGAAATCTAAACTCCTACACACGAAGGACGTATCGATATAATTCAATATATTCTGCAATCTTAGCCAACTTATCAGATGCAGTGTTTGGACTTGCCGAATTATATTGGATCATCTAGATCATATATAACGTTATTTCTAATGGAATAAGAAAATTCCAAAAGAAAATGCATTTTTACCTAATCATGGTCTAGCGTCTGCAAACTAAAATACCAGCGTGAACTGGGAGTTAAGAAAACCCACCAGTTAAAATATCTCTTCTCACTAAGTTAGGTAGTCGTCTTCTACTTGAGCCAAATCAACTCTGGCCCCAACTACTAAAAGAAATATTCCTTAATTTTTACCCTTTCAATGATTCCAAGAAATTAAACATATCTTGGATTTGGACTAATATAAAGAAAGGGCTCAATCTTTTCAAAGACAATTATAGAAATCAAATTCACGATGGTTCTTCCACAAATATTTGGATGGATAATTGGCCCTAGAGTTTGTAGCCACCGAACATCTAATATCATGTCACAACCACCTAACACCAACACATGAAATTCACTAATAAAAGGGGTATCCATAAGACGAAACTCCAAATTTATGCACCGACCTAAACATGGGTTTCGACTTCTAATAGAAATCATAACCTCAAATCGTTTATCTCTAATCAACTCAATGTTCAACTGTTTTGGTATAGCCAGGTCCAGAAAATTGTGAGTACTACCTGAATCTATAAGAATTGTGACTTTTACCTTTTTAATATCTCCCATAATACGCATAGTTTGTGGTGTTGTCGACCCGCTAGAGCACGCATAGATATTTCAGATATGGCTTCTGCTTTTGTGATTCCTGTAGTATACTCTTTTTCTTCATCAAAGTCCTCCCCTTCTATAAGAAATAAAGTTTTTGACTTACATCTATGTCCATGAAACCATCTTTCATAACAGTTATAACATATTTGCTTATTTCATCGTTCTTCCGCCTCTTCCATAGTCAATCGTTTGATAAGAGGAAGATTTTTTTAATCGATGGTGTCATGGATATAGTATTAGGCGCACCGCAGGTCAGGAACCTGTCTTCGTAAGTTAACTTTTTCATCTTGTAAACAAGCTAGCCCTATAGTATCGGACTTAATGCTTGCACTTCTACTCAGACCCAGGTTTCAATCCACCAACATAACAACTTACCAAAAATCTTTTTGGAAGATCACTTACCATGTTTGATAGTCGTACGAATTCCTCTTGATAGTCTCCAATGGAATTAAAATTAGTCTGGCTGATCTTGGTTATGGCCGTCGCTGAGTCGTCATATTTTTTACGTCCGAAACTTTTCAAAAAGGATGCAGAGAACCCTTCCAAGTTAGGGTCAGGTGATATTTTTTTCATCCACTTATAACATTGTAACGCTTTCCCCTCAAGATTAATACCCGTCAACTTCACTTGTTTTTCTAGAGGCATTTCATATAGTTCAAAATACAGTTCAAAATACAGTTCGGCGCGTACAACCAACCTTCAGGATCAGAACTTCAAGCCGCAGAAAAATTACCTTCCCATCATTCTTAGGCGTGCTATGAGGTCCACTGGTTGACATCGAATCTTTCTGCAATAGTTTTTTTAACTTTTTGTTCTACTTGTTTTTGTATTTACGAGGCAGGAAATTGCTAATTTTCTGTACACATTTTTTAGTTAATAAAAAAAAATCCCATCAAAATAAATAAATTATATATATGTTCCCTTGTTGAAATTTTGGTTTTCTTTGGGGGATCTTTTTTCGACTAATGTGACAACCAGGATGCATCATGCATGAATTGCGACCAATATGTCTGTTGGTTCACATCATAAGTGACTGAAGATCCTGTTTTGTTGGGGTGTGCAAGTTCTTAGCAGTTATGTTCGGATTAAGACAATGTCTTTGACCAGAAAAGATTAAGATCGACAATGTGAATTTGTTATGAAAAATTAGCAGATTCTTTACCCATTATTAGACTTTCTTAGTTTCCTAATGAAAATCTTAAACCAAATCAATTTTCGAATCTTGATCTCTTGGAAGTGATAAAAAAAGCAAATTATTTTACTCAAATTAGATACTCTCTAATTAATCTAATTTTGCCACCATCTTAATCCTATTAATTAGTAATAGAATTCTAATTTTAAAAGTTCTATATATGAACCTCCTAACTGTATTTTGAACTTATAAATAATCCTCTCTTTAAGCTTCATTTTCATCATCTCAATCTCTTTTATACTTCAGTTGTGTGCATTACACAGGAGATTTGGTTTTGAAATATAAAGCTGTGAGAAGAGCAACAAACTGAAAACATGGGAGAAAAAGATTTTTACTCGAAACCGTTTATTGTTCTATGTTGGTTGATTGCAGCAATTGGAGGTCTTATGTTTGGTTATGACATAGGAATATCAGGTGGAGTAACAGCCATGGATGATTTCTTGTTGAAGTTCTTTCCTACTGTATACGCAAAGAAAATACGTGCAAAAGAAAATAACTATTGTAAATTTAATGACCAGCGTGTGCAATTGTTCACTTCCTCATTGTATCTCGCAGCCCTTATCGCTACCTTTTTTGCGTCTAAGGTTTGCTCAAAATTTGGTCGTAAGAGAACTATGCTAGTTGCGTCGTGCTTCATGTTGACAGGAGTTGCTTTGAATGCCGCAGCTAGCAATCTTGTTATGTTGATCATTGGAAGGATTTTGCTGGGGTGTGGTGTTGGTTTTGGTAATGAGTCAGTTCCGTTATTCTTATCAGAAATTGCACCCGTCAATTATCGAGGAGCAGTGAACATTCTTTTCCAGCTCTATGTGACAATTGGCATATTATGTGCAAATATTGTGAACTACATTGCTGCCGAGTTACATCCATGGGGTTGGAGACTAGCTTTGGGTTTAGCCGGGGTTCCTGCTCTTATGCTCTTGGTTGGTTCATTTGTTATCCCAGAAACACCTACAAGTTTAATCGAGCAAGGTTACCTAGACAAGGGAAGAGTGGTTCTTGAGAATATTCGACGAACTAAAAACGTTGACGATGAATATAATCAAATAGTAAACGCTAGTCAATTTGCTATTCAAATTAAGAGCCCATTCAAGAAACTTGCACAACCTTCAAGTAGACCTCCTCTAGTTATTGGTATACTTATGCAAGTATTCCAACAATTCACAGGAATCAATGCAATTATGTTCTATGCACCTGTTCTCTTTCAGACTGTTGGCTTTAAGAACGACGCTTCTTTGCTATCGGCAGTTATAATTGGGCTTGTGAATGTGTTCAGTACATTGGTTTCAATTAAAACTGTTGACAAATTTGGGAGAAGAGCATTGCTACTTCAAGCTTGTTGTCAAATGTTCATCACCCAAACTATTATAGGGGTAATTCTAACAATAAAGTTGAAGGCAACTGGATCATTGGGTCGTGGAGAGGCGATATTAGTGGTTTTGCTGGTATGTTTGTACGTAATGAGCTTTGCGTGGTCATGGGGACCATTGGGTTGGTTGATTCCAAGTGAAACATTTCCCCTCGAAACAAGAACTACTGGTTTTGCATTTGCAGTTAGCTCAAACATGCTCTTCACTTTCATCATAGCTCAAGCATTCTTATCAATGCTGTGCCATTTGCGTGCCGGCATCTTTTTCTTCTTTGCTGCTTGGATTCTTGTCATGGGCCTTTTTGTTATCTTTTTCCTGCCGGAGACTAAAAATGTTCCCATAGACGATGTGATCGAAAGAGTTTGGAAGCAACATTGGTTTTGGAAGAAGTATATGGATTGTGACGATGACGATATTGGGCAGCACTACGCCAATTCTTCAAAACAGGATCACGTTTAAAATCGGAACAACTTTATTTTGTGGTTAAGAGCGTAGTGCCAGGTTTTCTTTCAATAATTTTTTCTGTACCTATTGCTGCAAATTTTGGTACAGTTTATTTTTGTAGCAAATTCAGGACAGTTAAATTCTGTGCCTAATTTGCATGTTTCCCGGAATGCAAATAAGTCGTAAGACTGTTATTCGTCTTCTTTAAACCACCTGAGTAAAATTGTAGAATCATTAACAAAAAAAGTGGCTTTTGCTGAAAGTTATCATCTCACTGAACTGAAGACCAGTTTCAATTGCATGACATAGTGGCAAGTTCTGTTGTCCTGTCTAATGAATATGTAATTAACTAAGAAAAAAAACAATATAGAATATCAATCATGAAATAATAAGCTTTTGAAGGATGCACCCGCCCTGAGCCACTGAGGCTATTCAAGTTTCTGAAAATCTAGCAGCCATCTAACAGTCCTGTGTCCAAGTAAATTCTAAAGACAAAATAAAACCCATAATTCCTGAAGGCCAATAAAATCTATAATGTTCAAAACTGAAATTATCAACAAAATACTTCGCTTGTATGGTAAAGTGATTTGGATTATTTTTTGTCATCAAGTATCACAGTAAGAAAATTACCCCTATCATTTTGAATCTAACAAAATCATATGCTAGTAAAAATCAGAAATTCATGAATGTGGATTTGTAATGCTTCAACATCAATAGCTATCTTATTTGAATCTGCAATCTGCATACAACCTGTATATCCTTGATTTTAAATTTTTCCTAGATAGGAGAACAAGCTCAGATCTGTACAGAAAAATACTTTTAAATTCTGACTGTTCTTCAAGCTTCTCTTCCATGTCAACATTCTTAAGCAATCTCGAAATCTAACATTTTCTAAACACTGACATCAAGTTATTGTATTTTCTTATGCCTTTTCAGCCGAATTCTTGTATGAAAGCTGAAGTTCCAGAAAGAGATTAGAAGAAGTAGTCCACAGCTGTTCTGCCAGTTTAGTGTCATAAGATAGAGAAGATGATTCCGTCACTCTTCCCTTTCCTCCAAAGAAGTATTCTCCAGATACATCCTGCAATTAATAGCAGGAAATTCATATTTAACATCTTAAAATGAAGTAAATTTACGTAGCTCGAAACTCGAAAGTGCATTCAAGGCTGAAAAAGATCAGTAAGGGTACTCTTTTTCCTTGCACGTTATAATACTGGTAATCATTGAATTGATTGGGTTTATCAGCATCATAATGTGTAAGCTTCTCAAGAAAAACTCTATTACTCTCTACTTGAAACTAAACTCACTGAGCCATGGTATTCTGATCACTTCCATCGTTAGCTGTTTTCATAAGAAACACGACTCTGAAATTGGTATTTGTGTTGACCGTTTTTTTTATTGTAAGTGGTGAATAAAAACTAGGAATTAAGCTAGCTAATGAAAATATGAGAATTTTATTTAATGTTATGTACACGTACAGTATAACCTAATTCACTTTGATTACACGTATTTAAAATAATACTCCCTCCGTCCCAAGAAAAGAGTTACTATCACTTTTTCATTTTAGCCTATTTTAGTATTCATGTTGTAGGTATTCATAAGCATAATAGTGTTGTATTAATTCACTAGGTTCATCACTTTATCAAATAAAAGTGAAAAAACTAGCGCTGCGCCATCTACATTATTATAGGAAGTCTGGCATGTAAAGATGGAGTCAAATGCGCAAAGAAAAGAGTAGGAGGACAACTTATCAGATATTATAATGGGTTATATAATCTTAACGTTCGCTAAATGCAAGACATAAGATTCGGTTACAAAACACTATGTACATGGAGCCTATGGAACAAGACATCAACTTATACTCTATTGGCTCAAATGGGATATTCAAAAGGAAAAAAAAATGACTTTGTTATCCTCTCAAATGTTGCCAGAATGACAAAGTAAAACAGCAATCTAAATACAAGTTACTAGAACATGATACTCAGTAGCATCTTTGATTGAAAATAGTAAAAGCGGACTTACTGGAGGAGCGAGAGATGCATCAAGTATAGCTTGTACCCCATTGTCGGGAGATTGAAGAAGGCCCAGAAACTTAAGGATGTGAATAGCCAGAAAAGAAAGATGTGAAGGAACTTCTCGCATGAGGTTTGTTTCAACTACCCCTGGATCTGCGGCACTGTTCAAATTTAATTAGCAAGGATACAGTAGTTACGATATAAGAATTTCTTAAACATTGATTGCAACCAAGGACTGTATCTCCCGTGACTACAAGATGCTGAAGCAAAATAAATCACCTATATGTTTGACATGAAAGCAGAAGCTACCATTTGAAGGTTGCAATTGATTCAAGACTGGTTCTAATAGGTTTACTTTTGTTGACTCCTTGACACCATGCCATGAAACAGGTTCCTAGCCATTTCAGACATCCAATTTAAGTTTGTAAGGCGAACACAACGGAGAGCCAGTAGGAAATCCCATAATACTGTTTCCAATAAATCCTACTTTTACTCAACCTCCTATCTGTAGTTATTAGTCTTTTCGATGATCTCATAACTGTGGGTTTTAGCCCTAACTGCATAAGCTAATCATTTGCCTCTATGTAGTTAAAACCACGTCCGTGATAGGACATTTTATTTCTGCAATGGTGGTGATGGACCTAATGGTGCACAAAAGGATGGATTGAGCATGAGACTTCATTAATCAAAAAACTTACATCCGTCAATTCGAATAGATACTTAAGCATACAATCTACGTCAATCATCTATGGACAACATTGTTCCTCATAAACCTCTTTGCTCGAAGCACACTAAACAATAAATTAAGCAAATTGAATGTCGAAGACTCTCCATGTGCTACATAATTCGTGATAGTATATTTGTAAACATAACTTTAAACTACAACAGTTTTACAACCCATTGCTGCTTATGATAAAGCTGGCTAAAAATGCACGAGAAACAATGAAGATACATACATGACAGAGACCTGGTGAGAATGTCCAGCTAAGAAACATTGCCGATGAAGTTGGTAAGAAAACATCAGTAAGGAAACTGTTGATAAGTTTTATGTTGCAGTTAGATCTAGGAAAGTAGTACAGCAGTATGAAATAAAGAAAACCCTTTCTAAGCTCTTTTTCCATGCAACTTACGTTTGGTGTACTCATAAATTTTAGCACAGGGGTATCTTTTTGATGTCATGGAGTCGTTCCCAGCCAATCCCTTTTTGCAGATGTTTATATCAGATACTGCAGGGATAAACACAATACTTTCAAAAAAAATATATTAATTATACTTTAAATCAATGACTCTGCCTGGCCTGATTCAGAAGCATACCACACCGATGGGTAAACGAGGTCACATTCACTACGCGAGAAGGAACACAGCTATGTTTCAGCAGTGGTAAGAGAAGATTGGTAACAGAAAATGCAGCGATGTAATTCGTCGTGATCATCCTGGGATTCAAACATGAACTTATTAGCATTAGCTTCATGACTTGAAAAGAAAGTTTTTGTCTCTCAATTTTGCCAATTACTGGGTAACATTGTAGGTTATTGTATACTTCAGGTCAGTGAAACAAACAAGAAACAAAACAATGCATCCTCGGCTATCATACAAAGAAGCAGATAGAGACCAACTGACCACAAAAGGCAAGAGAAGTTGGAAAAACATGTGAAGTGAGAAATCCAAATCAAAGTTATGAAATTTTTGTTTCGTACTGACTAACTCATATGGGTACTGATGCATATCTCTGTTTTTCAAGGGTTACACAATGGACTTCATGAAAATAGCCATGGACACAGCCAACAGTAAAAAACACAGCCATAGCCCTATAAAAATATGGTCGTGATAGGCGTGGCGAGCCAGCGATAGACCAAAAGAGGGCAAGAGCAGTACCAAGATGGGTGACCGCTTGGGAAGTCCTTGTGTACTTTGTTTGGTTGAAAACTAGCCATTTCCTTAGGAAAGGGCGAGAGCAATACCAAGATGGGTGATCGCTTGGGGAGCCTCGTGCTTCCTTTCTAGCCTACCCCTATGGGACTAAAGACTTAGAAGAAGAAGAAGAAGAAGAAGAAGACACAATGGACTTCATGTAAGTCAACCACCAATCAAGTACTTCAGAATACCTATGTCTATGCACTTATTAGGTATTTCAGGAGTGAATATACAAAGGAAATAAAGGGGAAAATATATTTTTTATCAGCAAATAGACTGAAATAAGTATTGAATGCACGTAAGTAAACCTAGTTTGTTCCAAGAAATGAGAAGTTACTGGTCATAGCCTTCGGCTGTGAATCTTTGTGACGTTGCCAATATCCCAGCATTGTTAACTAAAAGTTGGATAGAAGGATGCATATCTGAATCCAAAAGCCACTGATGAAGTGAGCTTTTAAACTTCAGGATTGACTCAAAAGATGCTAAGTCAACCTGAAATGTTTTGAGATATGCATCTGGTTGTCTTTGCTTGATCTCTTTGACTGCCTATGTCACAACCAAGTAAAACATAATAATTAAATGCAGAAAAAGAAAGAAAAGGTATATCAAATTTGAAAATGACCCAAACATCTTAAATGTACCTCAGATAGGTTCTGAGCATTCCGTCCAGCTGCAACAACGATGATGACATATGTTAATTAGATAGTCATGATACCAAGATAAGCCATATCTAAGTCTTGGTAGAAAGAAAAAGTGTTTCTAGCATATCTAGTGAATAAATAATAGCAGTGCATAAAGGAACCGGGTCCAAAAGAAGTTCACATTATACTTAAAAGAACCTGGCTGAAAGAGAAAGAGAGTTTCATTCTTTCTAGACATAGAATTTGAATTCTCAGCTACACGTTAGAACTTGACATCTTTGAGTTAGGCAGGATTCCCTGTTCCAAGTCCACTGAATACGAGAATGCATTGACCATAGGAAAAGCTGTTCTCCATGTTTGTACTATAAGCTTATAGGGTACAACAAAATTTGAAAGCTCAATTCATCAATTTTATGCTAACAGGAGTTTAATTACCACCATAATTTTGTAGGTGCCACTTGACATTAATCAGCTATAAAATACAAATAAAAAAAGAATGCAAGCGTGAATCAAAGAAATACCCAGAACAACGTAATATCCCTCCTTGGATAGTGAAAATGCAGCTGCTGCACCCAAACCAGATGTGGCCTGCCATTAATACACAATAAGTTAATAGATTTTTCTGGTCCGGACTTGAGCTCTACTGAGTAAATAACCAATTTTGACAAATTAACAATCCCGTTTAGCTAATTAAAAAAAATATGACTCGACCATATTAGTAGCTATAAAATCAATAAAAAAATCTTAGGTAGATGAGATTACCCCGGTGACGACGCAAACGGGTCGCTTAGCTGATGGAGATACTTTCAGAGAGCAACGAGGGTAGGATTGATACTTTCGAAACATGACTTTGTTTAACCATAGTTGTAAGTAAGAGTAGATGATAGAAAATGTCCACCACACTCCCATTCTCCAGAACTGTGTGGAGCAAAGGAAATATAATGAATCTCTCAACTCTATCAAAATCTTCTTCATCTTCAAACCCAACAAGAAAAACTGAACTAAAACCGTAGAAAATACTAAAATACAGTATTAGTTTTCAATTGGGATTTTTCACAAACGTGTTTACAGCAGAAAAGGGGTTTTAGACTTCTGAGCGTTGGGGTCTTTGGCATTTGTTCGCCAGTATCAAGGAACCTTAAAAAGGGTGTCGAGTAGTTGTGTCTTGCAGGCTTGGAGTGGGACCCTATGTGGTCACACTGTTACTTTGATGTACGGATCAGAATAAAAAGAGCCGTTGGATCAAGAAAAAAACTAACCAAAAATCCGCTGGATCATTAGATCATCTTCAACGGTGGATGTAAATCTAGTTTTTTCTTAGGTGTCACCATCTCATTAAACCCAAATTTTGGAAAATAGTGAACC
>JAJJMC010005141.1:5651236-5679229 GCA_023531435.1 Papaver californicum
CCCCCCCCCCCCCAAAAAAAAAAAAAAAAAAAAACCGAAAACAGAGTAACTAGTCGTCTTTCTTGCGATTGTCTAGTTTTACTACTTCCACAATGCCAAGAAAAAATTACTTAGTACACTTTTTTAAAAGTTCTCGACCCCAAATTAAAAATCTAGATTTTTTAAAAAAATTTAATATTTTATACAATTATAATCGGTAATTTAAAAAAATCTTACACTACCGATTATGATTAGTAGCCCCAAATTAAAAATTGAGATTTTTTAAGAAAATTTAACATTTTGTACAATCACAATCGGTAGTTTAAAAAAATCTTAAACTACCGATTATGATTAGTAGCCCCAAATTAGAAATTGAGATTTTTTATAAAAATTAAACATTTTGTACAATCACAATCGGTAGTTTAAAAAAATCTTAAACCACCGATTATGATTAGTAGCCCTAAATTAGAAATCGAGATTTTTTAAAAAAATTGAAAATTTTGTACAAACACAATCGGTAGTTCAAAAAAAATACTCCCTCTGTTTCTGGAAAAGTGTTACTATCACTTTTTCATTTTAGCCTAAAAATAGGCCAATTTGAAAAAGTGGTAGTAACTCTTTTCCTGAAACAGAGGTAGTATTAAACTACCGATTATGATTAGTAGCCCCAAATTGGAAATCGAAATTTTTGGAAAACTCCTGGACACTTGAAATCAGTAGGTTAAAATTTGTACAAACTACCGATAATGATTAGTAGCCCCAAATTGGAAATCCAAATTTTTGAAAACTCCTGGACACTCACAATCGGTAGTTAAAATTTTGTACAAACGATCGATTGTCGCTGAATGTACATAATCGGTAGTTTAAGTAATTCTTAAACTACCGATTACTGATGAATTTACTCAATCGGTAGTTTGTTCAAACCCTCTAACTACCGATTGTACATGTAAAATTTGAAGAACATAACTTGTTAAAAATAAATCGATGGCAAATCAAATGATAACTAAAAAAAAGTATATATATAATCATCTCAAATCAGAAACCTTCAGACCAGAAATGTTAAACACTAAAATAATATCCTTCAGTTTAACGATTACAACCTAATTCCTAACTTTTTTGGTTTTAGGAAGAGGAGCACGAGTAAGAGAGGCTTCGGGGACATTGGCTGGAGGAGCAGGGACATTGGCTCGAGGAGCAACACTCGTTGAACCGCGAGAACGTTTACTCTTCTTAGAAGTTACATTCCTCGTCGCGGTCGTGATCGTACATGTATCTCCGAACTGGAGAGCATAATCTTCGTTATCAAGGTTATCAAGGAGGTCTTTATCTCCCGCATTGAGGCACGACCTACCTTGTTCAACAGAAATACAATCATCTTCTTCTGTTTTTAGGCAATAACAATCGAACGATTATTATCTATAATATTGACCCGTAAAACTAAAATCAAAAGGAAATAACATTACGTACCAGCCTTGCTAAGGACGACGGGTTGTCTTTGAAGATGGACCTACACTCCTGCTCCCTGTTGCTCTTTCCTTTGTCTTCACGGATCACTTTAAGATGAGAATGCTCCCGGTACCATACCATATAGGCTGAGGTTATCTCATCACCTCGGTTTACAGGTCTCCCCTCGTCGATCATGTAATGCATTCTGTTGTTCCAATCTTCAACAGATGGGTTGGGCGTGTAAACAACTTGGATCGTGTCCTTACCACAAACACTATTTGGAACGTCCAATTTGAACTTCCCGTGGATGTGAAGCCTAGGTTCTACTTGGACATAACTCATTTGACGTAGGACTCTAAAGGCATTGTAGATGGCATATCATGTTGGATAACACAAGGGTCCAAAGTACATGGCCAACTCAGACCTTCGAGGTATAGTACGATCAGCTAGCTCTTCCCTGTAGGGATTAAAACATACATCTGGGGCCGCCATGGAGTCTAGGTTCCTCCTCAAAGAAATCAACTCATGCTCCTTGAACCTTGAATGGTTGCCCAAAAAAATGTATTTTTGGCCTCGCGTTGTGCCTCTCTCCCAATCCGGCTTCTTTCTTGCCAACTCCAGGGAGGGAAAGTGATCGTAGATCCAAGCCTAATGAACATATCAAACCAAGTATGAGAAAATTGAAAGATCAAAAGAAGAAAGAATAAATAGCAATCAAACCATCAATGGAGTTACTAAAATACCTGCAATAAGCTCATGTTCCCGGCTATTTGGATAGTCTCCTCCCAGGATGCCTTCCTCACCTCTTCCATCAAAAATAGTGCCCCACGAATAGTCTTGAACTTTCTCGATGGGATCCAGAAGTTGTAGCAGGTTGGCGTCAACCCGGTTGCCACTGGCATTGGGGAAAATTACACATCCCAAAATGCACAGAAGATATGCAGTAGCTGCAGCTCTGACCTGGTCATCGCTGAACTCTGGGTTGGCCTTCTCTTTTTTCAAGGTGCCTCTGAACCTTTCCATCAGATGAACCATACTAAATTGCCTGGTTCTGTATCTTGCGCACCGGTCAAACTCTTGGTTGGTGGTCTCTCGGTCCCAGCCAAAGCACTTCTCGGTCAAAACATAAAGTTGGTCCCAGCTTAACTGCTTCACATAGTCAAACTTGACCGCTGTACCATGATCGGTCAGACCTAGAATCTTCACCACATCATCGGGTGTGATGGTCATCTCTCCCCACGGCATGTGGAAAGTATCGGTCTCCGGATAATACCTCTCCATGAATGCCGATATCGACACCCGGTCGTGCTTCAACATGGAGTTTGCGGCTGTCGTAGATAGCCCCGAGTGCTCTATAATTTGCTGGAACCGAACACACTCACCTTTCAACGGCCAGCCGTTCATCTTGTATGGCGCGGCCGTAGGTTTCAGTAGACGGACCGCATTAGAATGGTCCTAATATAGACGACGAATTAAAAAACAATTAGAATAAAAGTTAAAACTTCTATTTGGTGGACCAAATATGTTAATAATGGTGTTTAATAATTATTACCTCGGTAGAGTAGATTTCCTTGGACCAAGAATCCTTGTAGCCAAACAATAGACGTCTTCCGTCTCTTGGGAGCCCCGAGATTTGACCTTCTCGTAGACCCTTAATCTTCAGAGAGTGGGGGACCTTGTGCCCTCGTCTCTTCCTTGGTTGTTTCTTTGTACCACTTTCTTCTTCTTCTTCTGTAGCATTTGGTCCACCTCCTTCGAAGTGTTGAGCTTGAGGAGCTCTTGGTCCTCCTTCTTCATTTTGGCTAGCGCTCATTTGTCGTCTAGCACTAGCGGTAACCTTCTTACCGCCTCCACGACGAGGCCCCGATAGAAATGTCTGAATGGTTTATTTTCTATTGGAAACAGTTATGTGACAAATCTGTATAAGCGTGGAAAATGTTTCACAAGTTCACAAGTGTGGCAAATCTATCAAGCGTGATTGTAGATGAAGAACAGTCATAACTGAGAACCGTAACACAAAAACAATTACAGTTTGTGAGAAGCGTAACTGAAGAGAGTCAGATTCAAGATGGTTGACATTGGAAGGGGGGTTTTAGTTGGATTTGAGTTTGGGTCCGAGTTATTAGATTTTTGGATTAATTTCATGCGAAGAAAACAGTGGAGTCTACATTCAAGGTTTAATGCATCGCGACGGGACGGGATCAGGCCCTGCCACACCAAATTAAAAATTCTCATCAAACCCGGGGCATAACGTGGGTTACATGCCTATTTTGTTAAAAGAAAATAATTGTTATGAGAAGTTAAATATGCCTGGTGCATAACATAGGTAAAAGTCTAGTTATTATCTATATTTATATCATTACACGGTTAATTACGGGCAATCACTTAGGTTCACTTTTTTCTAAACATATTAGATAGGATTCCATCTATTTATCACCCACACTTTTCCTATTTGCCATCCACCTTAATTACCATCCTCATTTATCATATTTAATACATATATAGTTTATAATATATTCTAAATATTACTTTTTAACTTTTTATCTACATCCAACACTAAAACCATCCAAATAATAATCAAAAAAATATAACCCTAAAACAAAAAGTTAACCAATTGCACAACAACCTTCTCCCTACTGTCACCTTCTTCCCCATCATTCCTACCCGTCACTCTCCATCCACCGATCTCACTTCACAAAATATTTTTCTTTTATCTAGTTCTACTTATTTTATTTATCTAAATAATACATATTGTAACTCTATGCCTCCACCACTATTTTATATATAAGTTTTTTTGTTCCCGTAACTTTAACGGTGCAGCAATACAAAAGAATATATGTTTTGGCTATGTATCATCAAAACGAGTAATACTACTGGTTAGCATTAACTGAGTTTTGTCTCCATCTTCGTCTTATTCTACTACAACTACTCGTTTGATATATAGAAGGGAATCCAAAGATGAGTTAGTGAAAGCAGCAGGAGAAGAAAGGATTTTTGGGTCATCATCAACAACTGCAACATCAGTCGAGATGAGATAGTACTGGTTGTGTAAACACAACCTAGTTGTTGTTCATTAGTAAGAAGAAGCTTAGATGAATAAAAAAATATAAATCAATGAATTGATAATAAAATACCAAGTTATTAAATTTCTAATACCACCAATATTAAACAAATAAGATGACGTCCTTTTTGGTGTTGCTATGGGTCGTGTCATGTACCAGTGGGGAGGAGGGTGCCTATATCATGTTCTATGTTAGTGTTTAGTATTACTAATATTTGTAATATTTAGCTTATTTGTAGTGGTTATAATTGGAGTATATCTAGCCGTTAGATCTAGGGTAGTAGTTGAGTAGTGTTATATAAATCAAGTGAGTCTGTAAGAGCTACTTTATCTAAGAAAAAATTAATCAACAAATCGGTTAAACGATTATACTGTGTTCTTCAGAACCGGGAGGCTTGATTCGTGAGGATTATAACGTTAATCTTATTATTAACTTGTCATGAATATCTAAGTTCACGACAATTGGTATCATCCAGTAGTTCTTGTGCGTACTCTGCAATGAAGGAATTCTTGGCTCGTACTGAGTTGGCAACTTTGGTAAGGGAAAGATTAAGTCATCCGCGATTGGAGAAAACAAAGTTGTGGCTGGATAGAAGCTCACCAGATAGAGAACATAATCTTTATCAAATGGATATTCTCATTTTTACCACAGAAAACCAGTTGCACTCAATCAACAAACCTATTGTATCAATTCAGCTACAACCATATGAAGCAAAAGTAGTTGACAAAACTGAGATTATTGAGGAGATTGTCCACAAATAATCAGTAATGGATTCAATTACTTCAGAGAAAGTGATTGATTTCACCCAAATCTATTCACTTCCATCAGAAGTAACACAAGACGATTCTCTAGACCTCGAGTTGATTCCTTCATTTTTCTTTGAAGAAAAAGAAGACTCAATAAATCTCGAACCACAAGAGGGAAAACTCGTTACTAATCTGAGTAATTTAAATTGTTGTAACTAAAATGGTAAGAAGCTTCAACATCCATAACCAACACACAATTGAGGTTAGTTGTGAGAGTCTTGAACACTTGAAGGATATGATACTAAGTCACAACAAGCTACATGGTAAGAATTGTTTTACTTTTCTCCTTGATTATACTAGAAGGCTATTTGATCGTGGAAAAGAGTTTCATATGGGGAATTCGTATTTTTTTGATGAGTATAGCTTCTATTCTGATAAGGTTTCTTCTGATTTATTTATACTTGGTATGGGTTTGATTTTAATGGCTTACTACAAAGACAATTTGTTTATCAGGTCATTAATAAACTTGGGCATGAATCAGATTTACTTTTTTTGTAATTCAATTGCACTGGTGTTTGTAGTGGTAGGATGTTTATGCTGTTATGCCAACAGGCTCAGCAGTAAAGCCTGCCTCAGCAACAAAGCTCACCAGTTCAACAAGTCCACAACAATCTGATAAACCAACATCACCGAGTCTTAAGGGTTGATTAGGATGTGCACAAGCAATCCTTATCTTAACCAATTTCTGTTTTCTATCTTTGTCTATATTGTTTATTTAAGAGAATGTAATCTTGAAAAGAACTTAAGAAATACAATCATCAAAACAATCTTTTCTCACTTGGTAACAGGCCAAAAAGATCCAAAACCCAGGCACAAAATGGCTGCAAACACAACAATGCTCCAGCAAATACACATCAACCATCTTGTTAATATCAAACTCACCGAAACTAATTATCTACTGTGGAAGACACATTTTAAACCTTTGTTAAAAGGATATAACCTGTCTGGTTATATTGATGGAACATTTGAAAAACCTCCTCAACATTTACCAAACCAAACTGAAATAAAATCCATAGTTTACAAAGTTTGAGGAGAAAGACAACATACTAATGGGATGGCTCCTCTCATCACTAACTGAGAGTGTTATGAATGGTGTTGTTAGTCTTAATACATCTCAGGAATTCTGGGAAGCACTAGAAGAAGGGTTTGCTCCAAACAATCAAGCACATCAAATGCACCTGAAAAGAGAATTACACAACTTACGCAAAGGTAACCTTTTTATGCATGAATACATATCTAAAGCAAAAACATTGTTCGATTCATTAACTGCCTCTGGAGTGTTGATTACTGAAGATGACAAGAAACAATCCATAATGAATGGATTGAATCAGGCTTATGAATCCAATAGTGACTTCACTGAGCACTATTGATAACTTAAGTGCCAAAACATTCTATGTGCATCTGTTCACTTATGACATACGCTTAGAAAATCAACTAGCTCTCCTGCAGGAGCCATTGGCAAATGTTGCAACACATAAAAACTCCAGGTTTCAACCCAGAAAACAGAACAAAAAGTACACACAAAGAAGTCAGTTCCAACAACAGACTTCAAGCTACCAACCAGAAAGGTTCTCCCAATCTAATCAAGGCCCATGCCAGATCTGTAGCAAAACAGGCCATATAGCAAAAAAGTGTTGGTTTCGTTATAAAGAAGATAGGGGGAATAGGCAGCAACAGAAACCAGCAACTTATATATCTTTGCCAGGGGGTGCAACAGATAGCAGCTGGGTTCCAGACTCAGGTGCAACACATCACCTGACCGCAGATATGGGAGCATTGTCTGTAAGCCATGAGTATGATGGCACAAAGGGATTTCATATAGGAAATGGTAATTATATGCAAATAGCCAATGTTGGTAAGGCATCTTTCAAACACAACAATTGTAACTTCTTTCTTAATAATGTCCTACATGTTCCTTCTATAAAGGCAAACCTTCTATCAGTAACTAAATTTTGTGAAGATAATCATGTTTGCTTTGTTTTTTACTCAAGTTTCTTTCTTGTTAAGGATCTACACACAGGGAGAATCCTTCTGCAAGGCAAGAATAAGAATGGGCTATATGTTCTTGATGGTGTTCAGAGAATACAGACCAATAAACCATCTGCCTACCTTTATGCTTCACTTTCTGTCTGGCACTGGCGTCTAGGCCATCCTCAGTTGCGCACAGTATCTACAATCATCAAAAAAAATTCATTACCTGTCAAAAATAAAGAATTTCAATTTTTTTCATTCTTGTCATTTAAGCAAAAATAGAAAACTTCCTTTCTCTACTAGTATTACAGTGTATGACAAACCTCTTAGTTTGGTTGTCTCTGATTTATGGGTTTCCCCTCATCTATCAAAAAATGGGTTTCATTATTTTCTTTTAATGGATGCATATTCTCACTATACTTGGATATACCCGAAAATCAGATGCTCTATAAGTTTTTTTTCATTGGAAAAAGAAGATTGAAAATCAACTAAACCACACTCTAAAAAAAAATCAATCTGATAATGGTGGAGAATAAAAAAAGTTCACTGCCTTCCTAAATTCCTGTGGTGTAATTCACAGGTTTTCATGTCCGCACACTTCAGCTCAAAATGGCTTAGCTGAGCGCAGAATCAGGCATATAACTGAGTCTGGTTTAACATTATTGTTTCATGCTTCTATGCCATCTGCTTGCTGGTCAGAGGCATTCTCAACAACCTTTTTTTTGAGCAACAGGTGTCCTGCATCAAAAAATCATGTCAAGACCCCCATAAAATTATTATTTGTCAAGAAACCAGATTACTCTTTTCTTAAGGTATTTGGATGTCTCTGCTACCCAAGTCTTAGAACCTACAATTCTAATAAACTACAACCCATATCCCTTCTTTGTGTCTTCATAGGCCACAGTGGTCCTCACAAGGGTTATCTATGTCTACACCTTCCATCACATAGAGTCTATATATCTAGACGTGTAAGATTTAAGAGGGTCATTTCCCATTTGAAGCCGAACAAAAGGTTCCACTTGTGCCAGCAGAAAACAAGGTAAGCCATTCAACCACAATCTTGTCTTCTCATCCATTCATATATAACGCCTTGGAACCTGAGATACAACAGGTCCCTCTGTCTACTACACCTGCTGCAACAGAAACCAATACTTATATAGAACTCAATATACCTGCAACAATACCACAAACAACAACCAATAAGGCCATTCTTGAGGAACAACTATCCACAACAACACAACCACACCCAATGGTTACAAGAGCAAAAAGGGGCATCTCCAAACTATACAGAACTGTGCCTTAATGCAAAAAAACATCCACTTGAGACTTCTGAGTTCATGACTCCTACATGCTTTAACAAAGCAAGCCAGCACCCAGCCTGGAGACGGTCCATGGATGATGAATACAATGCACATATGCGCAATGGCACTTGGTCTTTGGTTCAATTTATACATGGCATGAATGTGGTGGGTTCCAAGTAGGTGTTCAGTGTCAAACAAACATCAGATGGGAGAGTAGATCGTTATAAGTCCAGGTTGGTTGCAAAGGGGTATTATCAACAAGAATGGGTCGACTATGGTGATACATACAACCCAGTGGTAAATCCATGTACAATAAGGCTGGTGTTGTCCATTGCTACTATGCACAACTGGCAGTTGCGACAACTAGATGTGCAAAATGCATTTTTACATGAGGAGATGAAAGAAGAGGTCTACATGAGACAACCTCCTGGTTACACTGATCAGGCATTTCCTAACCATGTTTGCAGGCTACATAAATCCCTTTATGGCTTCAAACAGGTACCTAGAGTTTGGTTCTCTAAACTCAGTGCATATCTTCTGAGTAAAAACTTCAAGGCTTCAATAGCTGACAACTCTTTGTTTGTCAGGAAAACATCTACTCACATAATATAAATCTTAATATATGTGGATGATATAATTGTAACTGGCTCTGATGCAGGTGTTATCAATCAGCTGATAAGTGATCTAAGTGATGCTTTTACAGTAAAAGACATGGGCACCTTATCTTACTTTCTAGGCATTAAAGTGTTACATCAAAACAAATCATTGTTTCTGAGCCAACAGAAATACATAGCATATCTATTACAACGCACAAAACTTGATGGCATCAAACCAATGAGCACACCGCTTTGTCCACAAATGAAACTACAGAAGCAAGGCACATCCAAGTTTAGTGATCCATCTCTTTATATGAGAATTGTTGGGGCCTTGCAGTACCTGCACTTGACAAGACCAGATATCTCTGTTCCAGTTAACAAGGCTTGTCAGTATATGCAGGGTCCTATGTTGAGCACTTGGAACTCATCAAAAGAATACTAAGGTATCTCAAACACACTATCACATACAGCTTACACATCAGAAGAACTTCATAATTCTCCATTCAAGCCTACTCAGATGCTGATTGGGCAGGAAATCTTGATGACAGAAGATCAACAAGTGGTTATTGCATCTACTTTGGAGGTAATCTCATTTCCTGGAGAGCAAGAAAGCAGAAAACAGTTTCAAGATCAAGTACAGAAGCAGAATATAAAGGGCTGGCAATTGCAACTTCAGAGATCATTTGGATTCAATCATTGCTCAAGGAACTGGGAATCACCACAGCACCACCAGTCCTATGGTGTGACAACTTGGGTGCAACATATTTAACTGCAAATCCTGTGTTCCATGCACGCACCAAACATATAGAAATCGATTACCACTTTGTCAGAGAACGTGTGGCCAACAAAGAGTTGCAAGTAAAATTCATATCTTCCAAGGATCAAATAGAAGGCATATTCACTAAAGGTCTAACGTCACAAAGATATCAATTCCTGAGAAGCAAGTTGAATGTCGACAATCTCCCCTTCAACTTGAGGGGAAGTGTTATGCCAACAGGCTCAGCAGTAAAGCCTGCCTCAGCAACAAAGCTCACCAGTTCAACAAGTCCACAACAATCTGATAAACCAACATCACCGAGTCTTAAGGGTTGATTAGGATGTGCACAAGCAATCCTTATCTTAACCAATTTCTGTTTTCTATCTTTGACTATCTTGTTTATTTAAGAGAATATAATCTGGAAAAGAACTTAAGAAATACAATCATCAAAACAATCTGTTCTCACTTGTGCAAGTGTCACAGAGAAACAAAATATTAGTGAGTTCTTTAACCTCTCTGATGGATAAATACTATTTGTAATTTGTTAATAAGCTTGTTGCCAAACATGGGTACAAGTCAGAATTTTAGTTTATGTATTCGATTGTGTTTGTTCTGGTTAACAATGGTGACAGTGGTCCTGGTGGTAAGTTAATTATGAAGATGTCATATAGAGATAGTGTAACTGAGAGTATATTGACACTGCAGTTGACAGAATTGTGGAGATTTAGGAAGGAACATAAGTCGTTGGGTCAAGAGCCTGGTAAGAGGGGAGCAGAATTTTTTTTCTGGCAGCTGAAGTTTGGTTTAATTGAGCTTAAAGGAACTTATATGCCAACAAATAAGTTGTCTTACCTACTGATTGGAGTTTTGAATTCAGCTAGTAATTATGTGGGGCTCCATGTCTTTTCTCTTAGCCTTATTGTTCGAGAGGAAGTTGGTTTGGTTTATCAACAAGGAGGATGTATCAAGTAAACCTCTATGGCAGAGTAGGGGAGATTCAATTCGTGTTTATTGTGCTTAAAACTCTAGTGATGCTGATGCTGATGCTAGTGGGTTTTTTAAGATGGAATTTATCCTCGACATGCTTATGGAGTATGGAATCGATAGTTATTTGTGGGGTTGGTTACATGAAGCGATATAAGGTTATATGTGACACTCCAAACTTCTGCTTTTAGTTTAACCAAATCCATAAACAAAATTCCGCGCTTAAAGTGCCTAAAATATTAATATTTATGTGCTTTTAACATTTTTAGATTGTCCCTTAATATCATAATATTCTTAACTAGTAGAAGATATGCTAAAATAAAATTTTTAGGATGCACGACATGCGGTATACATAAGCAGTTAGGGACGAATTCATCTTCTCATTTTAAAACCAACTCAAGTCTACAGAAAAGCAAAATAAGGGTTATATTTTCTCTTCTTCTCATTGTCTCTCTCTCTTTCTCTGCTTCCTCTCCAAGACTCACCTAAAATTTTTCAGATGAGATTAAATAAAGCCAACACATTTTTATTAAAACCGAAACAATTTTAGGGACATAAGGGTGTTGTATATTGAAAACTTATTTTAGGAATGGGTTTGGGTTTCCTAATCCTAGGTGGAAATCTAAAGGGGTATTTCCTATTTTATGACTTGTCTAATATATGGAAGGTGTTTCCTAATATTAGCTAGGGATTCTTGGTGGCCAAGTTGGTAACCTATATAAATAGGCACTAAGCCATGTAGAGATTATTATGAATGTAGAGAGAGATCGATGAGAGATTTCTTGTGTTAGCTTTTGAGAAAAAAGCTAGGGTTTTGTGGTGAGTGCAATTGGTGAAGAGAAAGAGACAAGGTGACCGTCTCAGGTAATTGCTACGATATAACCAAGGGTTTTGCTAGGATTCCACAAAAGCGTTCTACATTTTTAATTTATTCATTCATAGTAGATTGGAGCTGGTGCAGCTCAAAGTGGGCGTAGATAATATATACACGTTGTATATATTATTGAACCACTATAAATCTTGCGTGTCTTGTGAGTTTGATTTACTTTTTCGTTCTTTGTTATTATTTGTGCTTGGTTTACTTATTATTCACCATATCATTTCAAGAACCTGTATTCCGTGGTTTTGTCAGTACCTGAAGTAATTGTTTACAACAGTTCCTTTAGAGGAAAAATCTTGACAACTGGTATCCGAGCATTAGGCTCGGTACAATTGTTTGTGGAAGTTATCAAGGTTGTTTAGGTTTATTAACAACAAAGTTATTGATTTTCTTTGACAACAATTGAATTAGGAGTTATGAGTGATAATAGCGAAAGTACAATATCAAGGGTTAAAGTTTTTAGTAGGAAGAACTTTACGCTTTGGAAGTCTCAGATGGAAGACTATCTATATGAGAAAGACCTTGGTGTTCCATTAGGTGGAGTTGAGAAAAAGGGATCACTCAAAGATGAAGAATGGTCGGTTCTTGAAAGCAAGTGTGTGGTTGTGATCCGTAGATGTCTAACGGAAGAAGTTTATAACAACGTACAAGAGATTACCAGTATGAAGATTCTTATGGATACACTAGAGAAGTTTTATAAAAAAGCATCAGCCTCAGAGAAGATTATGTTGTGTGAACAACTGTTCAATCTGAAGATGCAGGAAGGCAAAGCAATTTCAGCACATCTTGGGAAGTTTAAGTCGATTATTTCTCAGCTTTCAAAAGTTGGCATTACTTTTGATGATGAGATTAAAGCTTTAAGATTGTTGTCTTTATTACCAAAGAGTTGGGAGACGGTAGGTACAACTATATGCAATTCTGCCGGAAGTGAGAAGTTAAATCTTGATGATCTGCAACAAAGGTTAATCGGCGAAGAAGAAAGAAGAATAAAATTGGGTTATTGTTCTAGTTTTTCGAATTCAGCCTTAAGTATGCAACAAGATGACATAGGAAGAAATCCAAAAAGGAACAGTGACAAGTCTAGAGGGAAGTATATAGGGAGGTCTCAATCCCGACCTAGAGGAACTGTGGAGTGTTGGGCGTGTAAGAAAGAAGGATATTTCATACGCGACTGTCCGAAAAAGAAATGTTCTAACAATGGTGGAAACAAAGGTAATCAAGAAGTGGTCATTGTAATAGCAGCTGCAGAACCAGTAAAGGTCTTTGTTGATGACAACAAGACGATTACAGAAGGTTTTCTACTATTCTCTGAGGACAAGAATGAGGAGTCTTGGATTATAGACTCGAGAGCTTCTTTCCATGCGATAGGTGATAAAAGTATTATGATCTCTTATAAGGAGGGATATTATGGCCAGGTATTCTTAGGTGACGGTGTAGCATGTGATATCATCGGGGTGGGTGATGTGATTGTGAAATTCAATGGCTCGACATGGAAATTGAAGAATGTCCGACACGTTCCAAATCTGAAAAAAAAACTTGGTATCGTTGGGCAAAGTTTGTGATGATGACTGTAAAGTTACGTTTACAAAACATAATTAGAAAGTGAAGAAAGGCTATGATGTTAGCTCGTGGAGTTAGAGTTGGAACTCTATACCGGACTTCAGATGAATTTACTTTAGAAGTGGCTAGTAGAGGTGAAAACACTGACTTATGGCATAAAATACTTGGGCATGTGAGTGAGAAAAACATGAATATCGTGTGCTCGGGAGGGTACCTTCCGAAGGTAAAGTATGTTGATATGAGTTTTTGTTAAGACTGTGTTCTGGGAAAGCAAAAACGGTGACAGAAGATTAAGAAGTGTAAAACTTGATTTGGTTCATACATATGTATGGGGACCAATATATGTTGCATCTCACAGTGGTTTCCATTATTATGTCACCTTTATTGATGATTATTCAAGGAAGGTATGGATTTATTTTATGAAGAACAAGTACGAGGTGTTTCAAAAGTGGAAAGCTTTGGTTGAAACAGAAACTGGTCTGAAGTTTAAATGTCTAAGGTCATACAACAATGGTGAATATGAAAGAAAGAATTCTTACACTTCGTTGTTATAAATAAAATTCGTTAGGAGATGACGCTTCTAGGGACACCACGAGAGAATGGAGTAGAAGAACGTATGAATTGGATGTTGAATGCACGTGTTAGGTGCATGAGGTTGCAATCTGGTTTGCCCGAGACCTTCTGGGCACATGCAACAGAAGTGTTTGCGTATCTAATTAACATGACACCCATTAGTCCATTGGATATGAAGATACCTGAGGAGGTTTGGTCTTGCAAAAAAATAAATCTTTCTTATTTGAAAGTTTTTGGTTGTGTTGGTTATATTCCCGGTAATAGGTCTAAGATAGGCGCTCAAGCAAAGAAGTATATATTCATTGGTTATGGATGTAACATTTTTGGGTATAAATTTTGGGACTACAACAGTCACAAGGTTATCAGAAGCAGGGATGTTATTTTCAATGAGAATGAGTTGTACAAGGACAGAAAGACAGCACAGGTTGAAAATATAGAGTTAAATACTGATAAAGCTTATATATCGACATGGATGATGTTTCTAGAAGAAGTGTGGTACAAGAAGAACATGGTGTTGCCGATAGCACTGAAGAACCCCTGATACAAGATGAAGGGACTTTTACGGCATTAGGAGTTACTCCTGCAGTACCACAGGAAGTACGAAGATCATCAAAAAGTCATAAGACAAACCCCAAGTATGCTTTGAAGCATCTATTACTTACAGATGGTGGTGAACCTGAAAATATCAAAGAGGCACTAGCAATTGATGACTCAAGCAAATGGTAATTTTCTATGGGTGATGATATGAACTCACATGAGGAGAATTTCACATGGGTGTTAGCAAAATTACCAAGAGGTAAGAAGGCGTTGCACAACAAGTGGGTTTATCAAAAGAAGATTGAAGCAAATGAAGAGATTCTCTATAAGGCTAGGTTGGTTGTAAAAGGGTTTCAGCAAAAACCAGGTGTCGACGACAATGAAATATTTTCTCCAATTGTGAAGATGACTACTATCAGAGTAGTGTTAAGTCTAGTGGCTTCTGAAGATCTCTACCTTGAACAGTTGGATGTAAAGACAACTTTTCTTCATGGTGACCTACGTGAAGAAATTTACATGAACCGGCCAGAAGTATTCATAACAAAAAGCAAGAAAGAGATGGTGTGTAAACTAAAGAAGAGTTCGTATGGTTTAAAACAGGCCCCAAGACAATGGTACAAGAAGTTTGACAACTTTATGCATATAAGTAGTTACTCACGGTGTAATGTTGATCATTGTTGTTATTTCAAGAAGTATGGTTCTGACTACATCATATTATTATTTTATGTAGATGGTGTTAGTAGCTGGATCATCTCAACAAAATATTGAAAACTTGAAGAAACAGTTAGCAAGTTTGTTTGCTTTGAAAGATCTTGGTGAAGCACGACAAATTCTTGGTATGAGAATCACAAGGGACAAATCTAGGGGAACACTTATGCTTAGTCAAGCTGCATATATTGAACGAGTGTTGAAGAGGTTTAGTATGGAGAACGCTAAGCCAGTTTGTTCTCCACTTGGAAATCATATTCGTCTTTCAAGTTTGCAGTGTGCACAGACAGATTAAGAAAATGAGTACATGACTAATGTACCATATTCATCAGCTATTGGGAGTTTAATATATGCTATGGTATGCACGAGACCGGATACTGCACACATAGTTGGTGTAGTGAGTAGATATGCAAGCAACCCAGGTAAGAATTATTGGGAAGAAGTAAAGTGGATACTCAGGTAATTGATAGTTAACACAAACATACCATTGTGTTATGGAAGAGGTGGATTTATCTTGAGGGGTTATGTGGATGCAGACTTCGCGGGTGATGTAGACAAAAAGAGAAGCACGAACAGTTATGTTTATACTATGGGGTCAGCTGCAGTGAGTCGGAACTCCCGGTTACAGAAGTTGGTGACATTGTCCACTACAGAAGCTGAGTATGTAGCAGTGACATAAGCGAGCAAGGAAAGGATATAGTTACAAGGTTTATTAGATGAGTTAGGTAAGGAACAACGTGATAATGTTCTATATAGCGACATTCAAAGTGCTATACATTTAGCCAATAACTCATCTTATCATGCTAGGAAAAAGCATATAGATATTCGTTACCATTTTATTCGAGATCTCTTAGAAGAAGGAGATTTGAAACTCGAAAAGATTCTTGGTTCAAAGAATCCAGCTGATATGTTTACCAAGGGAGTTACATCAGACAAGCTAAAGCTCTGCAAAACTTTAGTTGGTCTCTCAGAGTAAGGATCTGAGAGGGGAGACGCATCAAGGAAGACGATTAGCACTGACAATCCAAGTGATAAAAAGATCAAGGCAAGGGAGAACCGAAGATTATACAATAAGTCTCCAAAGTGGGAGATTGTTGTATATTGAAGTCTTATTTTAGGAATGGGTTTGGGTATCCTAGTCCTAGGTGGAAATCTAAAGGGGTATTTCCTATTTTATATCTTGTCTAATATATGGAAGGGTTTCCCAATATTAGCTAGGGATTCTTGGTGGCCAAGTTTGTAACCTATATAAGTAGGCACTAGGCCATGTAGAGATTATTATTAATGTAGAGAGAGATCGGTGAGAGATTTCTTGTGTTATATTAAGTGAAAAAAGTTAGGGTTTTGTGGTGAGTGCAATTGGTGAGGAGCAAGAGACAAGGTGATTGTCTCAGGTAATTGCTACGGTGTAACCAAGGGTTTTGCTAGGATTCCACAAAGGTGTTCTACATTTGCAATTGATTCATTCATTGTGGATTGGAGCTGGTGCGTCTCAAAGTGGACGTAGACAATATATACACGTTGTATATATTGTTGAACCACTATAAATCTTGCGTGTCTTCTGAGTTTGATTTACTTTTTCGTTCTTTGTTATTATTTGTGTTTGGTTTACTTATTATTCACCATATCATTTCAAGATCTTATATTTCGTGGTTTTGTCAGTACCTGAAGTAATTGTCTACAACAGTTCCTTTAGAGGAAAAATCCTGACAAAGGCATGTGTAAATTGAAGCTTAATAATATGGATTTAAGATCAAAGAACTGATATGGGGACTTGCTGGAAGAGGATACAATTTTTCTTTTCTATTCTCTTTTTTCTCTCTAATGGTCACCGATTCATCTTTCTCAAATAAATAACATGAATACAATATATGAGAGATTGGTGGGACTAGGGATAGAAAAATCAGAAAAAAAAAGTTGTTGATGTCAAGTAATGGAGTTGGTTTGCAAGCAAAGGTAAGGGGTATTTATTCAATAATTGTTTTATAAACGTAATTGAAGGTGATTTGGGAAGTTTACATTGTTAGAACTAGGGTTCGTTATAAAATTTGGGGTGTTTTCCTAAATTTGTTGGTAATGTTTAATTTATGCTAAATGGTTGTATGGGTTTGTGTAGTTTATCCATATTGATGTTGTATTGAAGAAATTTACTCACTTCCTTTTTTTCACTTGTAAACCCTAGAAAGTCTGTCTTTGTTTTATTACTATTATTAGATCCAGTGGTTGGATTGTGATAAAATTTCTATGTGTAATACCTCGTTGTGTGATAAAGGTACGTTAAGTATTTCATGAGGATCATATCATGTTTACTATTTCATGCAAATCATGTCATGTTTACTACTTCATTATCTGATTATCGTATGTAGCTGAATTTTGGATACGTTGTTCATTACAATATAGGATACTCAGTGTATAAATTTCACGAACACCCGATCCATTTAGGTACTCTAAATCGTGAATGAATCTTGACTGATTTCTATAGGTTGGTAATGTAAGCAATCATCTTTTGATATTTATATATCCTTATTGAACTGTTAATTTGATATAAATTTTTAATATGTTGTCGTACCCTATGTAGTTAGGCTACTGTAAAAATTTCAAGGCGATTGAGTAACGTCGGCTACTGACAACCTTAAATAAACTGTGACTGCGTTATGTAAAACGGGAATCCTTTACAGTCATGTTCATTCTATTTTATCTCATTGTGTGATCATTGTGTTAAGCTGAGTTTTTCACATGTTATGGAGTATAGTGTTATTAAGGTATCCTTAGGAGAAATAAATCATGTTTGGTAGTCGAAAACATGTAAAAATTGTGGACTGGATATCTAATGTAGTCTGTGCTTCGTTAACCTTCTGGGTTAAATACAAATACCATATGATGTATGTTAAGTTTGATGTACCTTAAGTTTGAATGAGTATGAGTTTTTGTTGGATTTGAAGCTAAAGAATAAACTAATCATTTGTTTTCCTTATTGAATGAGTTGGAGTGGGTCTATTCAAATATCTTTAATCTAAAATTTGTGTTAATAATGAGAATGCTTTGTAAAGTGAATAAGAAATATGATCTGAAATGTTTTCTCACAACCCACTATTTTAAGGAGCTTAAGTTATTTTCAGAAATGATTGTTAAAACCTTAGTTCTTGTATTCCAAATTTTGTAGAATTCGTTGTTAACACATCCTTTTCATTTATCATCTTATGCGATTATTTCTTGTCCATAAACACTGACTTCAATCTTGAACCCTTGATGGTTGTGGAATGGAAGTGAACTCCATAAGCATAAATCATATTTCTCTACCGGTAAGTTCTTTTGTTGTTTTCATTCGATTATGAAATCAATGATTTTTAAAATTTGTAACATAATAGTTCAATGTGGTGGATGATTATGTTACTGTGAAATTTGGATGTCTTTGCCTTTTCTTTACATATACGGTTCTTGTTTCTTTTATTAACTTTATTTAATTTGTGTCTTGGTGGGGGTGGGAGCTGCTGGCAACTACAACTTCGTCTTTGAAAAATTCTCTAATAGTTCGTTATACACTTTAATGCAACAACTTATGGGTATGGAATGATCTGTTGAATTAATTTTTGAGTATGCACCACTAGAAGCTCATCTTTTACAACTTTTTACGAATATTGTTACGTATCCATGGTTGTCGGACTGTTTTATAATATTACCATAAATGCTTTCATTATCTGAGTACCCAAGTTTATTAATGCCTATATACTGGTTTTCCAGTTCATATAGATTCGTTCTCTGCTACTAAAATATGTTTCTCCTGTTGTCGAGCACTTGACTTAGCGGCTGGAATTGTTAGACTATGGAGCTATATTAGTATTTCATGTAGTTAAGTATATGTAATAATTTCATCACAGTCTTAGATTTTCTACTGTTACACTTACCGTTGCATTTTATGCTACGTCATTTCTATGAATACTGTCTTCATTTCAAGTTATATAACTCCTTGCTTGTTATATGTTGTTGTTATTAAACTATGCATGGATGTACTGTCAGTGGCCAACACAGTGGTCACTATTTAATATGAATGTGATAAGTTATAGTTGTTGTTATGCAATTCATATTATCCAACGTCAGAGATATTTATTGCTACGAAAAACAATTCATACTATTTAATAGTTATTGCTATGGAAAGCAGTTCATACTATCTAACATAAGAGATGATTACTACTTTAACAAAGTAGTTCATATCATATGGTGAGAGATAGTTGCTACCGTTTTGGGTAGTTTATACTATCTAAACAAAGGTTGATGAACCATGGTCGTGTTTGATCCCTTCGAGCTACAGTGGAGGGTACGTAGGAAGCCGCTCTGCGGTTCAACACAAGGTTGTTCATATCATCTGAAAGTGTTGGTTGCTGTGTGGCAGTTCATACCATCTAATCAGAGATGATTGCAATCTTGGCAGTATATATGTCATTGGTAAGATGGGTAGTTGCAGTACTGGTTGTTCATACTATCCACTAATGAGATGATTGTCGCTTTCCAGTTTATATCGTATGTATGAACAAGTGTGATATAGTTGATTGTTACTACCCATGTTAACTCATATCATCTAGCTCTTCCTATGAGACAAGAGATGATTATTACTAATTAAGGTAATTTATATCATTTGTTTCAATACTTTAGATGTGAGATGATTGTTACCTTTCGAGGTAATTCATATCGTCTGAGAAGGGATGGTTACTTCCTACACTGGAATTTCATACCATCGATCTGGAAATGATTACTAACTCTTTTTGAGTAGTTCATATCATTTGAAAAAGATGGTTTATTCTAGTACTATCAATTTCCAGGTCCACTTGGGCTCATACCTACGGGTGGCTACCTGAAAAACTGTTAGTTGTAACGGCAGCAAGAGAACCTCACAGTAGAAGCAATGAAAATCATTTGTCGGACCCGATGACCCTTGCGAAATTGTAGAATTTTTTGGTATCCCTGAGTATGCGCTATGGGACGCATGCTCAGAAGCTCGTAATTGACTTCACATAGGACCTTGTGGATTTCTGAGTACTATGGTATGGGACATATGTTCAGAGAATCCTAATCCTCGAATTAGTGAAATTTATGTTCAGCAGAGTCTCGATATCTGAAGTTGGTGTTTTATAAGAGATGATTGTTACTAAATGTGGTAATTTGTATCATCTATTGGTATCGATAAATATCAGAAGTGATATAAAAAACTGTAATGCAGTTTGAAGGATTCGATGACCCTCGAAATAAGAGCTATGTCTATATGCTTATACAACATTTGAGGAAATCTCAATTAATATTTGCTTGAAAAAATCAATTTTATTTGCTTGGTAAAATTATATTAGTCCAAAAAATTGGTAATATTAGCTTCTCGAGTGGCGTATCGGGAAGTTGGAGTCTGCCAATGTGTCGAAACCCGACCCGTTGGAAGCAAAAAATTTCTGATCCATCATATTATATTTGGACCATATTTCTTGCAAGGATTGTAGGAACTGCGGTCTTGCTCAAGGTAGTAGAGCAATGGGTAGAACAAGAGTGGAGGTCAACCAAGCTCAAGCACTTTCCTAAATGGCAAGCTTATGCAGTTCCTTATAAAGATATTTTTGTGTTGTCCCGTTTCCATTATCTTACGATACTTCTTTTTCTATGGATAAGTGGTTTTAGATTTTTAAGAATGGGGTTATTTCTGTATTCTCCATTACCTGCACCTAAGATCTATGGAGTAACGGTATATCTAAATTTTGTCATGTGTGAGTTTATGTTATGCTCAACATGAGTGTTTTTGCTGCTATCAACTATAGTGTATGGGGTATCGAATAATGATGAGTTATATCAAGTTTGAGTTTGATGGAGGGATAATTGAGCTTCAATTCAGGCTCATGGTGGTTCACAATCCAAATATGCTAATGTTGATGGTTTCCTTGTAGGAAAGATTTACAACAAAATATGATGTTATGTGATAAGTGCATAATTTATACATTATAAGTATCATTTCCTTATTCTTATTTGCTAGATTTTGTGTGAATTACCGTGTTTTATTATTACTTTTCTAGTTTATGTGTTTTATTAGGTTACGTCTCTGAAACAAGCGAAATGGAGCTTTACAAGAGAAGAATTGCCAAAGACCCAGTAGATCTCAGTCCATTTCCAGTATTTCTACCCTCCATCTTGTATAGAATTTGATTACGAATCCAACTGCGAAAGAACGAAGTCATTCCGACTTCGTATGAGGAAGTTATGAGCGAAACGAATACTAAGGGCAAAAAGGTCATTTCAAGAGAGACTGCTATTGACAACCTGGCACACGTTAAGGGAAAACTAGAATTCAAATATTGATAGAGCACCTTCTCATTTTCTCGGGGCCACCTTCTTTCCCTCCCAAAACTTAAACAAGAACTCCATGTTTCTGTAAACAGAGCTCGAATGCTTCTTGCTTTGGGAGTCGTTGCTTATGAGGGTTAAAGAGAATGATGATGATCACCATGATGAGCTTGGAAGTTGAATAGAGAAGAGAATGGGTACCGATGGAGTATGAGTTTGCTGATGCCATTAATGGCCGAAGTTGAGTTCGAGATGAACTCGTGTTCCTGATGGTGATCATCTCGAGTCTGCATCTGTTGGTGATGGATAGATTGATTGCTGGCAGTGAAGTGGCTGTGGTGTTTCATGGCAGTGATGGCTGTGGTGTTTCATGGAAGTTGACGGTAATAAGATGCAACTTGAAGAGTATGGCAGAGATGGATTCTACTGAGGAGTTCGTAAGATGATGGTTAGGTCCATGGTAGTGCTTCTGAAGTGATCGATGATGCTGCTAGACAAGTTGGTTGAGAACTTCGAGCTCGAGCCTGTGATGGATTCACTGTTGAAGATCGATAAGGAGTCAGCAATGGTAGCAGTTGAAGAGTGAGGAAGTCGAGCTCAGTAGTAGGGAGCTCATGAAAGTGATGCTGAGATGGTGTTGCTGATGGAGAGTCTTTGAAGGTGCAGTCGAGATTGGCTGGGAGGTTAATGTGTTGTTCAAGGGAAGGTTAGACTTGAGCGGCAATCAAGAAAAAAATTAGGAAAAGAACCAACCTTGTATGACTAGGATTTAAGTTGTACACGGAAAATGAATTGATGGCTTACGTTGAGTTTAGGAAGACTTGAAATACAAGTCAGGGGAGATTTAGGAAAGAGCCAAACCTTGTTGTTCACGGAATTGGTTTCGAAGGATATATATAGCCTTGTAGAGAACCATGGAGAGATATCCCCTCACATACAGAGACACACCTCTCATATCCGGAGATCTTAATATACTCTCACGTACAGAGAAGCTTTACGGAGAAGTAGAGCTTCAGAACAGGGATCAAGGGTTAGTTTGTTTTCTTTTCTTAATTAATTTTTATGGCTTTTGAGAAAGCTATGTTGGGCTAATTCTCTTGTTAGGGGCGAAAGGATGAACTTGTAGAGATGGTTTTATTTGTGTTTCAAAACTAGGGTTTTTAATTATATGAACTTAATATTAATGTTTCGTCTCTCTCTCTCAACCGTTTTACCGTCTCGATGTTTTTCATGTTCTATGCCACGTATAGTTCATTGTTTGATTAGTATAAGGAATCGTCGAAACCTTGTATGAAAATGTTTTATGAATATTCTTTGACTTTTTATGCCCCGTATACTTAGTACTTCGAAATTCTACCTTAGGTTGAGAACAAACAATTCTTTTTGAAAATTCTCTTCGATTCTTAAACGAAAAATATTCCGTGTATTAATAGCTAGATTTGTTATTTTACATGAGTAAAACCGAGACCCTTTGTGACGAACGCAATTAAACCCTAATCTACAACGGATTCCCGGAACCTTAACGTTTTCCTTTTATTGTTTACCAACTTTATTAAATAGTTTTAATTCACTAGTTAATTAAATTCTTTATAAAAAAACCTAAAAAAATATTTTAATCCAAACTCCTCGTGGGAACGAACCGTATTTGCTCTTGTCTACATCTTTCGATACTATGCGCTTGCGGTAAAACAAAGTCGGTTTTCCGACGCATCATTATGCTCATCAATTGTGTACTGGTTGGTATTCATAGGGATGGTTGGATTTTTAAATAAGCCTGCACCAAGATCATTTCTCAAGGAAATTTTAGCTTATACTTTTCCTATATTGTCATATATAAAGTGATGGTTTATATTGTTGTATGTGAGCAGCAAAAGGTTGGCTTAGGGTTTTCATCCAATTGTTTTACTCCGTGTCAGTTTGTGATAGCTCAAGAATGAGGATAAGACTTCCATGGAAAGGGATGTTTGTGTGAGTGAATATGAAACTGGGGGTTATGAAGATACTAAACATCTTTACCTTGGGGTAATGAGCACAAGGAGGTGTCCACTGTTTGCCTTTAAGGGAGGAACCACAACCATGTATGCTCATTACACTACGCAGGCAAACAGTCAGTTGATGGCTAGATAGGAAGTTGGAGTTCTTACATGCCTTAAAAGGGAACTTCTTTAACCTTGTGGCTAAATTTTTTCTATAGGCGATTCAAATTGTAAATGTGTTGTTGTGGGTTGATTATTGGAAGTGGGCATTCAGTTTGTTTCATATAGGTTTATGGAATGGGAATTCAATTTGTTTCACCCTCGAGGATAGGGATAGTCTGAAAGGGAAGGTATTCTCATGTACCCGACTGTGGGCGCGTATCATGTTCTATGTTAGTGCTTAGTATTACTTATTGATGTGTGTCGTAAGTGCAACAAATTAATCAATATATTTCCCACTAATTAACTAGTAATATAGCACAGAGAGATGTGTAATTGATAGGTTATTTAGATTAGCGGAACTAGAATAAATACTGAAAAGAAGGGTTTGTAAATTAATTAACTAAAAATAATAAATAAAATAATAAGAAATAAATATGATTAGAGAGTCATTCGCCGTTACCAAACGTTGACCGTATCAGTATACTAATCCATCTTCGTTAGAACCATTCATCACCAACCGTAGAATAAAAGCTAGATCAGTGCTACCCCCAAAACTCCTTTTATTACTAGATATGGAAGTTCTCGATGACCAGATTCTATTCAACTGAATCACCAAGTAGTAGCTCACTCAAGGTGTAATCCAATTGAACGTTTTATGCTTTATGAATTTAGGTTGGTCCCAGTAGTTAAACTCTTAGCTCAAGGTCCACTTGCTGGTGTTGTCTTCACTCGCAACTGCTCCACATAATCCCTCTGCAAGGTCTCGCGATTTCTACTTGTGTACGAGTCGATGGACAATTACTTATCTCATAACTCAATACTAGCATTAAACTAATCAATAGAATAATCCAATTATACACTTGAATAATTTAGAAATCAATCATAAACCCTAGATATAGTGAAAACAAACAATAATAATAAAAATTTCAAATAAATTTATAAAACTAATAAAATATTACGTCAAAAATATTTAATCATCCGTAATCAATATAAAAATTAGCTAAACATAATAACTAAACTAAAAAGAAAATACAAAATCTAGAAATCAAACCAAATAGTAAACCCAAGCCAAAAGGTCCAGCTTGATCCTCTTGTTGGTATAGACGAAAACTAGAAATCAAACCAAAACCCAAGCCAAAAGGTCCAGCTTGCTCCTCTTGTTGGCATAGACGTGGACTATTGGTGGTATGACAGGTTGGAGAGGTGTCTGCGAACTGATGGTAAAGAGGTTTGGAGAGGTTGTGTATTTGAGGGTGTAAAGGTTGGAGAGGAGCAAAAGCTTCTCTCTGTTGGAGGTGGTAAAACAGGCGTGAGATACATATGAGATGGTCTGTATGGGATTATTCACGACCCTTTATAGAGAGTAACCACCGCCTCCTCTTAGAGTTTTAAACTAAAGAAAACTTTTGATAACCCACCGACCAACTGAATTCTAGCTCAAGTTATTGAGTTTGATAACAACTTAGATTCCTAGCCGCCTCTTCTAGAGTTTCTACTTGAGTAGAACTCTTGATATTGCCTTTTTATCTATCTCAAACTTTATTTCCCATTTCTTCTCGAACTTGAACAACCATCATTGTCAATAGCAGTTAAAACCCTGAGTTCAAACTCTCCATTAAACCACAAGCACAGACTAAAAGTAATTCTCCCTGTTTTATTACTCGAGCCTCATATCCTTCATAGATTTCATCTTCCAACTGCCAGGTTCACTATTAACCGTCATCGCTGCCATCATGGCAAACCCACCTGAACCACTGCAGCGTCATCAAACCCTCACTGTCGTCTTCATTATAATCAGCAACTCAAACAACAACTGCCATTAATAACAGAGTCGAACTTCCATCTGCCAAACACTTCGAGCCCATCATAGCTATGACAGATTCGAGCTCAAATGGTTACAGCTTCCACTAAATCAGCGAACTCAAACCATCACTACCATACACTCTCCCAAACTCGAGCTTCAAACAACTCCAACAGTCTACTGACCCCTTTATAACTCGAAATCCATCACCACCATTAACAATTTCAGGCTCACTGTCATATTTCAGGCACACCCAAGGCACAAGCCAAGGCTCACGCCAAGGCTCGCACCAAGGCTCGCACCAATGGTCACACCAAGGCTCACACCAAGGGTCACACCAATGGTCGCACCAAGAGTCGCGCCAAGGCTCACGCCAAGGCTCATACAAAAGCACACGCAAGATCCGCAAGCCCGCGGTGCTTCGGTGCGAAGCACCGCACATATGTGCATTTGCCCACTAGTCCATTTCCTAAGTCCATATCCAATCCACTAGTTCTTTTTCCTTATATAGAACGTTTGTGGTAATAAGGATAAACTTCCTCCTTGGTTTGCCCAATATGGGACAAACCAAAGGTTTCTCATTCACTAAGAAGTGAAAATGGATGGCTCAATTTTTCCACCCCAAGTTTGGACTAGTGACCCTAGGTCCCTTTAAGATATATTAAGTAACAAAATTAATTTTAAGTAAGAAATCCATTTTTAATTCCAACAATCCCCCACATGAATGAAGAAAGCGATAAATCAGAAAACCGGAAAACGAGAAATACCTCTTAAGCAATAGGTGTCCATAAGGAAATGAACATCTGCTTAGTGAGAAGTACCAGAACTACTTGATGGACAGTGAACGCGATGTCTTGAACTGCCATGGTTTGGTGTAATTCATCAATAACTCCTTACGCGAGATATCTCTCAAGAGTGCTGTTAAGTTCACGCCGTTGTGTCCGTTTTGGCCTGGACATATCCCGTTTCTCAGAATGCTCTAGAGAATCAGCTCAATTCTCATAGGAAGCGACCCACTTCCTCATTCAGATAGGCGAGTTCTATCAAGAGTGTTAACTGCTACATCCCATTTCAATCTTAAATTGAAACTATAGAACTCATTAAGACTTCATTATAAGTCATCCTCACATGTAGTCACACTATCACGTCTACACCATAGGGAACGGACAGAGAGAATAATTTCCTGATAGTGTTTAATTTTTACCCGCCATAAATTAGTTATCTCATTCAAAACCTTGATCTTGGGATCTCCAGTCAGCAAGTTTGAGTATCCTTCATGGAAAATTTTAATTTATGAGCTTAAGTCCCATCCCCCTCGATGCATTACTAACTATCTCCTTGGACAAGCCTTTCGTCAAAGGATCCGCGATATTCTCCTTAGACCTCACAAAGTCAACAGAAATAACGCCAGATGAGATTAGTTGTTTTAGAGAATTGTGTCTTCTCCTAATATGAATAGATTTTCCGTTATAGTTGCTGTTTTTAGCATTAGCTATTGCAGCTTGACTATCACAATGTATAGATATAGCTGGCACATGCCTATATCAGAGAGGAATGTCTTCTGAAAAACATCTTAGCCAAGCGGCTTCCTCTCCTGCTTTATCTAACGCAATAAACTCGGATTCCATAGTGGATCGAGCGATACAGGTCTGTTTGGAACTCTTCCAAGACACTGATCCACAACCTAGAGTGAATACATATCCACTCGTAGACTTAGACTCCTCTGATTCTGCTATCCAGTTTGCATCACAGTATCCTTCAAGAACAACAGGGTGTCTTTCATAACTCAAACAGTAGTTTAAAGTGTATTTAAGATACCTCAACACTCTGAAAAGTGCATCCCAATGCTCATGTCCTGGATTACAGGTATACCTACTTAGTCTACTCACAGCATAGGCAATGTCTGGTCTTGTGCAGTTTATTAAATACATCAGACTTCCTATGACTCGTGAATATTCAAGTTGCGAGACTCCATTGCCTTTGTTTTTCTTGAGTTTGCAAGAAGGGTCAAAGGAGTACTTGCAGGTTTACTATCAAACTGGTTAAATTTCTTAAGAACTGATTCAACATAAGGAGATTGACTAAGACTGAATCCATTAGACTCCTTTCTAATTTTCATCCCTAGGATTACATCAGCAGGACCTAAGTCTTTCATGTCAAAGTTCTCACTCAACATGTTCTTAGTGGAATTAATGATTTCTAAGGTTGTGCCTAGTATAAGCATATCATCAATATACAAGCATACAATTACACATGCATCATTTATAGATTTATTTTACACACATTTGTCAGCTTCATTTATTTTAAATCCACTAGAGAACATTACATGATGAAATTTTTCATGCCATTGTTTCGGTGCTTGTTTCAAGCCATATAAAGACTTTTTAAGTCTACACACTTTGTTTTCATAACCCTTCACTACAAAGCCTTCGGGTTGGTCCATATAAATTTCTTCATCTAATTCACCATTTAGGAACGCAGTTTTTACATCCATTTGATGTATTTCTAGGTTATGAATTGCAGCGATTGTAGTTCTAGTGACAGGTGAATAAGTGTCAAAGAAATCTACACCTTCTATT
>JAJJMC010005141.1:5679239-5695742 GCA_023531435.1 Papaver californicum
AAAAATAACATTTTTGACTGCCATCTCTTGAAGTCCTTTCCAGAAAACTTCTGAGGTCTGTCAACATCAGTCTTCACCATTGTTACAGAAGAAATTTTTTCAAATTAAACAAATATCGAGTTAAGAATGTTGGAGAAGATTCCTGAACAGTGAAGAAACCAAACAAAAGATTGAAAAGAGTTAAGGGTTAGAACAGATAACACACTTCAGACAATCACACAAGCACAGAGAGATAGAGTCGCCTGTTCAACAGACTGCCCTTAACTCGATATTTGTCAGGTACACCTTTGGAAAAGTATTGCTATACCTTTAGAGATGATAAATCGAATCCAGGATAAAACCACCTGATACCAACCCAGTTAGCAAGACTCGTTGGCCCGTTGTGAACTTAACAGTAGAAGAAGATGAAAATAAACTAGTGCGCATACAAAGCAAGAAGAGGGGAAAAGTCGTCAGGTCAGTGGCTGCGACTGGGGTAAGTAAAAATCTGACTTTTGTTTATCTTTTAAAGAAGAAGAAGACTGTTGAGTTTTTCAAACGGTCAAAATTCATTTAATTAAACATATTTAATTCGAGATATTTAATTAAAAGATTTTGTTTAATAAACCTGATTTAATTTTATAAATACAAAACGGTAAAATATTTAATGTATATAATTAAAATATAAAACCGTTGGATCTTTGATGGGTACACGTATGCACTCGCAGGCACATGCAGAGCACACGCCAAGGCTCACACCAATGGTCACGCCAATGGTCGCACCAAGGGTCGCACCAAGGGTCACACCAAGGCTCACACCAAGGGTCGCACCAAGGCTCACGCAAAAGCACACGCAAGCTCTGCAAGATCCGCAAGCCTGCGGCCCACGGTGCTTCGGTGCGAAGCACCGCACATGTGTGCATTTTCCCACTAGTCCATTTTCTAAGTCCATATCCAATCCACTAGTTCTTTTTCCTTATATAGAACGTTTGTGGAAATAAGGATAAACTTCCTCCTTGGTTTGCCCAATATGGAACAAACCAAAGGTTTCTCATCCACTAAGAAGTGAAAATGGATGGCTCAATTTTTCCACCCCAAGTTTGGACTAGTGACCCTAGGTCCCTTTAAGATATATTAAGTAACAAAATTAATTTTAAGTAAGAAATCAATTTTTAATTCCAACAATTAGTACCCTCACGTCTCTGTCATGCACCAGTTCATCAACAACCGATAATGGCAGGAATCCATACCCCTTATTTGTCGCTGCCATGATTAACATTATCAATTCCATCACAGAACTTTCTTCTAAACTGCCATTAATGGCTATTCTCTGTCGCCCATGAACTTAGGTATATCACCCATCCATTTATCACTGCCATGATGTCACAGACTCCTCAACCATCATTGATGATCAATGATCATTATCACCCATCACAGGTTTCTTTTTTGTTACTCGTGTGGAGAAAGAGATGATGAAGGTGGTGCCCCGATCCAACTGCCAAGTGCCTTATAACAATTCAAATGTTGGCAGCACTTAGCCAATGGTCTGGTGCCCTTATAGTTATTTGAATCTGAGCTTCCCCTTAACGTACGACGGAGCGCCAATATTAGTATTTTTGAAATGACCATTTTACCCTTAGTTCCTTTTTTGCTTATAACTTTCTCATACGAAGTGGGAATGACTTCATTCTTTCGCCGTTGGATTCGTTTTGTTGTCCTCTACGACATGATGATAAGAAATCATGAATTTGGACAAGTTTCACCTGGTCTATGACCCTTCTTTACTTGTTTGAGATGATTTCACCTACTAAAAGATAATTAAACAAAAACAAACATAATGTACAATAATTTATAAGAAATCTCAGAAATATTAGTATGAAATTGACACTCTAAGTATGTAAAATATGCACTTATCACTTATGTTGGTTGTATTTAGTTTATTTATAGTGGCTATAATCAGTTGTAATAAAGGGTTGAGATGTGACCACTTTGGGGCTATCTAGCCGTTAGATCTAGGATAATAATTGAGTAGTGTTATATAAATTAAGTGAGTCTGTAAGAGGGATTTAATCTAAGAAAATATTAATTAACAAATTTGTTAAACGATTAAACCGTGTTCTTCAAAACCGAGAGGCTTGATTCGTGAGGATTATGGTGTTACTATCATCGTCAACTTGTCATGAACAACTAAGTTCACAACAGGTTGTTCCCGTCCAACTGTTTTCTTCTCATAATGATCTCCCTTTTGATTTTCATAAAAGAAATTCTAATCTAACTTTTTTATGAACAATAATGATTAAAAAGAATTCTAATCTAGGATTTAATAATTTATTAATGTGTTCTTAATAAAAAGGGAGATTAGTGAAGAAGAAGGAAAAATAAGAATGCATAAAGTTATAGTCAAATCAAATTTGGCTTTTTAGAGGTGGTAAGTAGGAAAAGAAGGCTGATATAGGGGCTCCAAATTTGAGTGAGGGGCTCCTAGTTGAGCCGAGGTGACCCATTATTACGATAAGGGATGTCCTAGGGTTTTTTGTTAAATGACGATTTTACCCTTATACCAATTAAAACATAAACTCTTTTAGCAAAATTCATAACTTTTAAAAACTAAAACAAAAGAAAACCTATCAAAACCCAACCATAATCTCCCTCGATTCATCGCCGATTCGCAAAATTCATCGACGATTCGCAAAATTCATCGACGATTAAACTCAACTCAACAATTCGAGATGAAGAAGCATACTAAAGGCGTTCAAGGTAGTAGTGATGGCAATCAACCCTGATCCTTTCAACCTAATCAAGAGATTCAACAAGAAATCGACAGTGACAAGCAAAATCAAGCACCGAAAAGTCCAACAATGGTGTATCTAAGGTATTGTAGAAAACCCATGTATTCTTAGAACTTGTAATTGATTTATTCGCATGTTTGATCATGATTTTGGGAAAAAAATGTTGCACACAGTTGATATTACGGTTGGGTCCGTGTCAAAACCCAACCGTAATATTTCATGTTCTTGAGTATTACGGTTGGGTTATTTTCAATACCCAACCGTAAATCAAAGGGAAGAAGATGAATAGTTCAGGATATTACAGTTGGGTTTTAAAAGATAACCCAACCGTAAATAATTTGCGCCATTTTTTAAAAACAACTTACGGTTGGGTTTTGAGAAAATCCCAACCGTAACAATAGCCTCCATAAAAATTTGGTTTGAATATTACGGTTGGGTTTTTTCTTAAAACCTAACCGTAACATATGGACCACCTTTTGTACTTAAATTGTTACGGTTGGGTTTTGAGAAAAACCCAACCGTAAAATATGGGAGAAAAATTACGGTTGGGTTTTGAGAAACAACACAACCGTAAATTTTCCTGTGTAGTGAATATTTTTTTTGTTGAAGTTGAATTGCTTTGAAATTATCTAACTTGTATTGGTTGTGTGTTGTAGGAAGAATAAGAGGGGTAATAATTTAACACCTATTTCTCACACTCCAACCCCTCGCCACGGAAAGCATTTAGGGGTTCAGAAGAGAGGCGTGAGCAAGACCCATAATCCCTCTTTTGAGGTAGGTGGTGGTAGTGTTCCTCAAATTGCAGAAGAGGAATATAATGTGTTTCAAGGCTTGGGTGATCTACCAACACCCAGAGGTTCTCTTGTGATTAGAGAACCACCACAAGAGCAACAACACGAAGAAGAAGAGGGGGACAGAGAACTACATGTCCCTCAAGGCAAAGGTAAAGAAATTCGAAAAGAAAAGGCAAATAAAAGGGTTGCCAAAGAAATTCCGAAAGAAAAGGCCGAACCTCAACTGTGGCCTAAGAAGAGGAATGGAAGACTATGGGGTGAGGCCCAGACAAATCTGCAATATTATTTGGTTATCCCCATTCATGGGCTGCCAAAGTTGCAGCGACCAAGGTATTATTCTAATCACTTCTCTTATTCTGTTAAATTTTGGTTTTTTAACTTTTGTAAGTAAAACAAATTTGTTTTTATTCTTTGTAGGATCATACACAGGCGATCAAGAAATTGGTTCGTCAAAGGGCTCAACATTGGCCCTTAACTGATGAATGTACGGCTGTACAAATTCTGGTAAATGCTACCGGGTTAGCTCCCGGAATTACACATTCAATGTGGGAGTATGACAGTGTCGTCTGCGCAGTCTTCAGGGAACGTTATTGTCCTGAAACCGATACGTTTCATCTCCCATTCGGCGAGATGACTATAACGCCGGATGATGTCCAATCAATTCTTGGGCTGGAGGTGGAAGGTAAATCAGTGTTTGAGGGTTTTGACAACAACATGTCCTGGAGTGATATTTATGCACTTGTCAAAGAAACACTTGGATGGGAGAAGACCGAAGCTGAATCGGAATTTAAATTGGTGAGTGGAGATAAACCGGGGATGCCAAAGAAGAAAGGTCAATCCATGAGCAAGAAAATATTGCTGCGGTCACTACGGGAGAAGTTTGGAGGGACCGCAAAGTTGGAAATGGCTGGGGTCGTCATAGATGACACCAGAGCCATTCGAATAGCCAAAGCTTATTTGCTATATATGCTCGGCACCATCTTCTTTGGTGACAACTCGGGCAACAGGGTGAACGTCCAGTATCTACAATGGTTTCAGGGTGATCTCGGGATGACCCATCAGTACTCGTGGGGAACTGCCACCCTGGCCTACCTACTTGCTAACCTTCGAAAAGCTTCAAGGGTCAGGGGAACTGAGATTGCCGGTAATACCGGTCTGCTTCAGGTAATTTATTGTTTGAATTTCAATGTTCAATTTTAATTTATTTTTTTCTCATTTTCTTATATTAATATTAATTATCTTTATAGGCATGGGTATACGATCACTTTCCCAGAATGGCTCCTTAAACAAGCGTTGATGTTAATGGACCTACGGGAAAGAAATTCGTCTTCACCGGGACGCAGGCAAAATATAAAGAAGTGCTCATAGCAAAGATGAGAACAGAAATTGATGCTTTCACGGTTGATGATGTTGTTTTCGACCCTTATGTGAAGATTAGCATAAAGGGTGATGGACATGTTGAGGATTTACGTGAATTGTCGGACGTGGCAGGCTACAACGGCCCTTTGTATCATCCGTTTGGGTACGTGATGTCCAACCCCCGCCGAACTCTCCGGCAATATAGATACGTCCAAACAACGGTGACACGCGAAATGTTTAAATTGTGTGTGAATGGGTCGATGATCGAAGGGCCAAACATCGTGCTAAACTATGAGCCTACGCCTTCAGTTGCGGTTTGGAATAACCGCACTGATCCGAAATACCAAGTCCAAAGGAATGAGTTAACTCCCTCTCCGGGCACAAAAGAGGCTGCAGAAGATTACTTGGAGTGGTATCGCCATTTTGGTCATCCAACTATCATCAACAATGATCCTGAGATTCTGGCAATCAACACAGGAGATGGTTTCTGGAAGAAGGCATATTTCAATTTGGTACGTACATTATTTTTGTTATTAATGTTTTTAAGATTTATTACTAAACACTCATCCTACTTTTATTTTCATATGTGAATAGAAAAAGAAAGCCGTTGCATTGGCGGACTCTATTAATCCATGCCTAAGCACAATTGATGTGAGGACGCCTGACCAACTCCAAGCTTTGATTAGGGAGCTTCATCATGAAGTTGAGGATGTGCATCGGACTTTAAAGAGGAGTAGACCCGGTACAAGAGGCGCGACTAGATATGCGAGTACTACTAGAAGAGAGCCCCAAACATCGGATGAAGAGACAAATGATGAAGCCGGGGATGCGCAACGTGGTGCTCGTACTCGAGGCGGTCGTGCTGGAGCTCGTACTCGTGGCGGTGCTGGTCATCGTAATGTTATGAGCAAAAAAAGAGCTCGTCAAAGTCATCGACCTACCCCTCCTCCTTCTCCCTAACTCTATGTCTATGGTTTTGTTTTGTATGTGTGAATTAGTTGTACCTTTAATGTGAAGTTAGATTTGAAGTTTGAATTTAACTTGCACGTGAAAATTTATTTGATTAATTTTTTTAAGTTGGAAACCATGCATTGGGAAATCCCGGTAAAAATACCCAGTCACATTAGTGTTACGGTTGGGTTTCTAGGCAAAACCCAACCGTAAAACTGGCAAAATGAAAAATGTGACAGGTTTACGGTTGGGTTTTGCCTGGAAACACAACCGTAAATCTGTCACATTTTAATACTAAAGTTTTACGGTTGGGTTTTCATCTAAAACCCAACCGTAAATATGAAAGAATAATTTTACGGTTGGGTTTTGGCTGAAAACCCAACCGTAAATATATGACCACAACACATAATTTTCCTAGGATATTACGATTGGGTTTTCAGCCAAAACCCAACCGTAAATTCTACTGGATAACTTTAAATATGATTCTCTAATTTGTTTGTTTTTCGTTTTTTCTTTGTTTGAATGACCCAATTTACCTTCAATCTAGTTAAAATGATTGAATAAGTTAAAATTTTTGATTTTGAAACCCTAATTTGACCTTTAAACTGAAAGCTACAAAGGTTGGTTACGGTTGGGTTTTGGCTTAAAACCCACACCGTAAATAAAGAACCTCAACACATAATTTTCCAAATATATTACGGTTGGGTTTTCAGCCAAAACCCAACCGTAAATTCTACTGGATAACTTTAAATTTGATTCTCTAATTTGTTTGTTTTTCGTTTTTTCTTTGTTTGAATGACCCAATTTACCTTCAATCTAGTTAAAATGATTGAATAAGTTCAAATTTTTGATTTTGAAACCCTAATTTGACCTTAAAACTCAAAGCTACAAAGGTTGGTTACGGTTGGGTTTTGGCTTAAAACCCAACCGTAAATAAAGAACCTCAACACATAATTTTCTAAAGATATTACGGTTGGGTTTTCAGCCAAAACCCAACCGTAAAATCTAATTTGAGGAAAGTTTTGGGTCGTTTTTGATTTTTTTTGGGGTTTTCAAATAGAGCTGTTCAAACCTTGTACGACCCATTTTTCAAAATATAACCGTTACACTTCTGGTTTATAAGTGAAATAGTTGAGTACATATCCAACCCATCCATTTTTTTAAAAAGTTAAACCTTTATGTTACAACAATCATCTCTAACAAAACTAGTACTCTAACATAGTGGAATATGGGTCAACCTGGGATTAAAAATCCAGATTTTTCTTTGGATGAAGATTTATGTATTTGCCGCAACTATGTATTATGTTTTCCAGAAAGAGGAGAAGAAAGAAGGCAAAGTGGTATAACGAGTCCGAGTTATTGGCAAACAATCCATGAAAACTTTTGTTCTGAAACCGGCAACCCTTATAACCGTGATCACGTCAAGTTGATTTGTCGATATAACACTATACACCGATACGCAGAAGAATTTATGGCATTAGTTCGTATTATTGGTCAACTACGACTTAGGGGTGAAACCGAAGATGAGGTGTTACAGAGATCTCTTGAAGAATGGAGGAGATGGAAAATATGGCCCTTTTTATACCTACCTCATTATCACATCCTAAAGGACTTTTTGCTCACTCGCAAACCTTTTGGGTTATAAGCCAAAACCCAACCGTAAATTCTACTGGATAACACAAATTTGGATTATCTAATTTGTGTGTTTTTCGTTTTTTCTTTGTTTCAAACACCCAATTTACCTTCAATCTAGTAAAAATGATTGAATTATTTCAAAATTTTGATTTTTAAAACTCAAATTTAACAAAAAAAATCAATTCTCAAAAGGATGAGTTACGGTTGGTTTTTCCTTTAAAACCCAACCGTAACTATGGGAAAAATGGTGTTCATCATTTTCTTCTACTTACGGTTGGTATGGTTTAAAACCCAACCGTAACTTTGCACAAAACATGGTGTTCATCATTGTTCTTTGATTTACGGTTGGGTTTTGTTGAAAACCCAACCGTAAATCTGGCCAAAAATTGGTGTTCTTCGGTTTTCTTATGGTTACGGTTGGGCTCGACATGAAACCCAACCGTAAATTTCTCTGAACAACAAAATTTGAATCTTTCAAATCGTGATTTCATCAAGTTTTTCTTCCCACCAAACACAAATTCAAATAAAATTTTGTTTTCAAATCATTTGATTAGGTAAGAGATTATGTTTAATTAATCATGATTAGTTTAAATTAATCTTAACTAATTTATGTAATTAAGATTACTAATGAGGGGTGGTTTGGGTATTGTGAAAATATTATGGATAAGGGGTTTTTGTGTTTTACTTCATAATGTCCATATTTCGTCTTATTAGAGGAGCTCCTCAATCAATTTTGGAGCCCCTATATCTCTTTTCTAGGAAAAAATATAATTGAAAAGTACATTTATTTTAAAGATTCTAAGGTTGGATGATAAATAGAAAAAATATGGGTGACAAGTAGGTGGAACCTTAGATAGAGATAAATACTTAATAGGTTTCTTAATTTGTTGTTGATGGATCTTAAAGTCAAAACTCAGTGATAATTCTTCCATTGAAATCATCCATCAATTTTTTTCCTTCTTCCGATTGAAATAATGGTGATAAAGTGGTCTTGCTTCCTTAACCGCGCACGTGTGAAAAGAGTGACAAACATATAAATATTGTAACTAACTGAAGTTAACTCTTGTAAAAGTCTGATTAAACCCGATTGACTAACAAGTTAATTATTCAAACACTAAATTGGATAAGTTTAGAATCCAAATACAAAGACATACTAAATCTAGGACCGGAACGCAAGAATAACTCTTACTGTATCTCTAAATATTGCTCACTCGATATTTAAATTCGCAAGTGTCGATTAAAGAGTGAACTATAAGTGGCCAAGTCAAATACGTGAAAGTGTTCAACCTGATTTGAGTATCACTAAATTTCCTTCCTACTAAAAAATGAATAGATGTTTGGAGAGCAGCAAAATGTTACACTCATTTTTTAAATTTACAAGGTCATTAGTGTCCATTGAAGAGTGGAAAAATGGCTGGCCAATTTCTTGCCGACTAGTAAATGCAGACAAATCAAACTAGTACACTCGGATGCGAAAACTATTAAGTGGTCTGATAATTTTCATGCTCCTTCCTAATGCTGAGGTGGGAATTTGAACCCGTAATTGTCAAATAAATTCCTATTTAAAGAGTTTAGATATAATTTAGGAACTACTGTTCTACCCTATCCAAAAAAAAGAAAAAAAAAAAAAGACTCGGACGCATTAGCACTCAGAAGAGTCAGACAGATAATAACATCTTAGAGTCATTGGGCTTTCAACTTTCGAATATGGCCATGTCACCATGTACTCTTACATGGGCTTTAATCCCACTGATTCGTATCTAGGGTTTCAAAACCTCTTTTTCAACTCTTTGGCAAAGGATAATATTGGAATTTAAAACCTAAATCTGATTGAATAAATCATTCACTCTATAAGTTGTAGTAGAAACCCTAGCATCGTCTTCCCTGCCGCTCCACTCTAAACCAGAGGGATCTCCCGAGAGATCTAAAAGTAGCAGAAATGACAACTCATTTGAAGAAGAACAGGAAGAAGAGGGGTCACGTATCAGCTGGTCATGGTCGTGTAGGTAAGCACAGGAAGCACCCTGGAGGTCGTGGAAATGCTGGAGGTATGCATCACCATCGTATCTTGTTCGATAAGTACCATCCTGGTTATTTCGGTAAGGTTGGTATGAGGTATTTCCATAAACTCAGAAACAAGTTTTACTGTCCAATCGTTAATATTGATAAGTTATGGTCGATGGTACCTGAAGATGTGAAAGCTAAAGCTAAAGGTACTGATAAAGCACCAGTTATTGATGTCACTCAGTATGGGTATTTTAAAGTATTGGGTAAAGGTGTTTTGCCTGATAATCAGCCTATTGTTGTTAAAGCTAAATTAATTTCAAAGACTGCTGAGAAGAAGATTAAGGATGCCGGTGGTGCTGTTATTCTTACAGCTTAAGGAAGTTGTTCTTTTAGTATTTACTTTTTCTTGAATGGATCATGGTGTTCATGGATTATTAAAGATTTTGGTTTTTTAAGTACTGTTTAAATAGTTTTGTTATGAGATTTTAGTAGGGTTTCCATAATTTTGAGAAAAACTTCATTTGAATGCTTAAATCTTGTTATTATCATTTTGGAGTTTGTTGCAATGTTGCAGATTTGTGGATTTTGTTTTGTTTGATAGATAGGGCATGAATGAATCACATCATATGGATAGTCTGGGTAATAATGTTCTTGTTATGAATGAAAACCATCCCTGCTGATTTAGATGTGCATACTGCATTGATAGAGAATGGAGGATTCAATTTTTGGATTCTACCTTGTGTGCTGAAATAGTTAAGACCATGAGTGTTGTCTAGTTTGGTACTAGTGTTGTGATTAAAGGTTTCAGTAAGACTTCCTTGTCTAACCATGCTAGATAGATTCTTTTTTTTGCTAGAGAGAATGTATATTATGCCAATTCATGCCGTTTTGTCTTCTATTGTGGGGTTTATTAGTTTATATAATGTTTTAAGGCTATGTTTTAAAGGATTGATATGCTTATTTTGACTGTGAACGAAGAACATGAGTGTTCTCTAGCTTAACTTCGCTCAGAATTGGAATCTAGGGGTTCACCATGATTCATGTTTAACCCATGTTATGTTAGTGTATGTATTATGCCAATCCATGCTGTTTTAGATGTGTGAAAGGAATCATTGGTTTATGCAGTGCTGGTTTTATTAGGTTGTACCATTTTTGAGGGCTGTGTAAACGGATTGAGAGCATGAGAGTTGTCTAGTTAGGTGTAAAATTTTCCTATCGTGCAAGAATATGTAGTTTTCGTTAACCCATTTATAGCCTAATCAGTGCTCTTATTCGGCTCTTATGTATTCTTGTCAGAGGTGTAGTGCCTAAACATTAGAAATTTATAGATTCCATTTTGTGAGCTTGTGAGCCGAATAGTAAAGGATTCTTTCCTTCATGGAGAAGTAGCTTTTGATGCAGGGCATGAAACAGATCCAGGCCAACTGTGCAATGTAATCAGTGTGAAGTATTTCACCATGTGTATCACAAATATGAAGTAATTTAAGTATATTTTAAGTGAAACTGAATAGTGGCTGATTGATTAAGGTGTGGTTGTTAGATGAGCGGTATTGGATGTGGTTACAAGTCGTTATTGTAGTCAGACTTAATAATTAGCAATTAACTAGGCTGCAGCTTTATGTTCTAAAACGTAGGCTCTATTGGTAGCTCTTGGGTATGTTATATTTGGTAAATTCTAACTCTGCTTGGATCAGTTGGTTGTACCTATTTTGTTTGGTGGTGGCTCGTGAGAAGTTTATAAACTCAGCTATACTTTGGGGTAGTGCTAGTTGTTTTCTCTAAAAATGAATGATCAAATGACAAAGCAATTAGTTCACATGAATGACCTCGGCAACTTTGCTTCCGTGGACCCTTTTACTTGTCAAGTATGTGACTAGGTTAAGGAACTTCTAGTTGGATTGTTTTGGGTTAGGATTTAGATGTGTTTTATTTTGTTATTTTCTTTGTACTGTCCTTGTTTCTGGTGCCTATGTTGCAGTTGTATAACTTTCATTGCTTTATAGTCTAGCGTTTGTCAGTGAAAAAAATTATTTGGGATTCACTGTTTCCATGAAATGTATTTCTCAATATTGCTCTCCCTCAGTATTGCAAGACAACAGTTGTGCAATTTATTTGTTAATTTTTCTTGTGGAATGCTGCTCCATCCTAGTGTAGCAAGGCCTTGTAGGCAGTATAGACTCTCCATCCCAGTGTAGCAAGGCCTCCTGGGCAGTTTAATTCGTACACAATATTTTTGCCCCAAAATTCCATACACAAATTCCTGACACTTTATTGAAGCTAATAAATACATTGGTTCTTCCTTGCAACTGCAAATCGAAATTTTATTAACTTCTCTACTACAACGGGTTTTTTCGTTCTTTGTACGAGTTGTCTCTTACTTCAATGGAGTTTTCTTGTCTACCTCGGATTCCCCTCCCCCATTGTCTTTTCCTATCCCTGCAATTGAAAGCTTGAAGCCAAAACCAGATAAATGTGGAAGTGCTCGGCCAACTTCTATGTTCCACTTTTTTATAGGCCAACCCAACGAGGATACCAGTGTATAGCATTGTCCCCAAAAGCACGCCGCACCAAGAATACATGGACATTGTAATCGAGGCGTTGATAATATATACCTGGACACCAAAATCAAGTTTGTAACAGAAAATGAGACCTGAAGGGATTCCAAAAAGACAGTAACAGCCAATGTTTACATATGCGACAAGTGCCTGCCATCCTGCTCCTATTGCCACGTCTGTGGACAACATCGCCGAACGAATTCATTTCCATTCCATTCCGACAGGGCTTTTACCTTGGTAAAAGAAATAGAAGGAAAAAAAGAAGAATTTTTATCGAATAGGAGAAGTACGCCATGCTAATGTGCCTTGGATAATCCATATCTCCGGATCAGGTGTTGATGAGCATATTGAACTATCCATGTGGCTGAGAGCCCTCACACCCCAAGTACAACGATGTAATTATCAGGGGAACGCTTTACTACTGAGCTAATAGCCCGTTGTACGGGCCCCTAGTAGGAGGCTAGCTATGCCAAAGCGAGAAAAACCCCATGTCTCTTTTTCTTTTTTACGCCCCCATGTCGCCACACGGGAGGGAGATGGTGCCTCAAGAAGGGTTGGGATAGCTCAGTTGGTAGAGCAGAGGACTGAAAATCCTTGTGTCACCAGTTCAAATCTGGTTCGTGATATTGAGTATCTACTGTTAAGTTCCTGACATTGAACATCCATTATTAACCACAAGTTAATAATAGATACTGATACAAATTCGATACGAAACAACATACATACATGCTATCATTTGAATGTCTAGAGAGAGAAAATTCTACCCTTTTTCTTAAAGTCTGTATAAAAAAAGAAATAGAATATCTTCCAAATTTGAGTACCTGATAGAAAGGTTGCACGTAATTAGCAGCGGAATCGATGTGAATGAGTTCCATCACCTCGATACTGGTCGTAAAGGAGGATGTGTAAATGTTTCGGGTAATCATGAGAATCTCTCTTTCTTTTTTGCGCCCCCATGTCGCCACACGGGAGGGGGATGATGCCTCAAGAAGGGTTGGGATAGCTCAGTTGGTAGAGCAGAGGACTGAAAATCCTCGTGTCACCAGTTCAAATCTGGTTCCTGATATTGAGTATCTACTGTTAAGTTCCTGACATTGAACATCCATTATTAACCACAAGTTAATAATAGATACTCATACAAATTCGATATGAAGCAACATACACACATGCTATCATTTGAATGTCTAGAGAGAGAAAATTCTACCCTTTTTCCTAAAGTCTGTATAAAAAAATAAAAAATAATATATTCCAAATTTGAGTACCTGATAGAACGGTTGCACGTAATTAGCAGCGGAGTCAGTGTAAATGAGTTCCATCACCTCGATACTGGTCGTAAAGGAGGATGTAATGTTTCGGGTAATCATGAGAATCATCGCAAGAACTAATCCCATAGCGAATGAACTTAGAACAACACCAGTAACTGAATATTTCACTGTTCTTGAGTGTCCTGCTCCCAGTTTATCAGACACACACTGCATATGATTTTGTATATCTCCCCTAAAATAAATAGTTATTTTATATTACCTCTATTTTTAATTGATAATAGGTAAAATTTCCTTTTGGTTAACTCTGTTGTTACTAATGTAGTCGATTTCGACCGATATGATCGAAATATCGTCGATTCTACCGGTATCGGGCCTCATCCGATACGAAACATCCTATACCGTTTGAACGGTATTTGCCCAAAAATATCGGTCGATATTAACCGATACGGTTTAACCGAAATGACCGAGATGGACCGGTACGACCGAAATTAGGGTTTTCAATTATAAAAAAATCCAAAATAAATAAAATAAAAATTTTTTATCCTTGTTTCAATTGTTACTCATGTTTTTTATGGTATTTTAGAAAAATGAGTAATAGTTTTATATCTTAATAAGTCTAATATGGAAAAAACGTTCGATATAATAATTATAAGTATAAAATGTATGGGCCGATATTTGGAACCGAAATCTCCCCGATACAAAGGTATACCAATGTATCGCTCTCGACCGATATAAACCGAAATCTGATATTAACCGCATTGATAGTTAACATACAGTTAATTTAGCACGTACAACCTCTTCTTCTAAGCCGCCTATTGGTACGTGTGTATCATATAAAATAATTATTTTTAAAAAGCCCTAGGATAATACCCTTTTAACTTAAAATAGCCACATGTCGTGAGATTGGAGATTTAATCACGGTCGCAGATAGTGATATAAGTGGACGGCTATAAATTAATATGAGTTGATATAGTGTTAGATGATTACTCAGTGAAAAATCTTATCACTTCTTCGTATTCTTCGTTCTCTCTTCTCATATGCCTCTTCTTGGGATTCCTTCTCCTTCGATAAACAAAATTGAATCTTTCTTCAAAATTCATCACTGTTAATATTAACTTTAGGTCTTCTTCGGTAACAATTGTTTTTTCCCTCTTTCATTTATTTCAATTGGGAGTTTGGGGTTTCTCAAAATACAAACCCTAGAAATTAATTTATCGAAATTGAAAGAATCACTGTCGGTGAAGAACCAACACTTATTATGCGTCATATATAATTCTAAGCTAAGATTGATTCTTTAATTTAGGGCTAGGTGTTAATTAATTGATCGGCTGGTGATGGCGGAAGAGGTAATTCGTACAGAGATGATGAAAATCAAGTGTAGGCTTTTCAATAGGAAGATTGAGTTTCATCTAGAAATCGATGTAATAGTTTGAATTTGAATGTTTACTAAAAGTTCAAGATATTATTGCTTTTTTTAGTTCTGTCATTATTGGAGTTTTGGTTAAACTCTATTGTTACAAGGAAAATGAGTGATGAACGCATTGCTATTTGCTAATTTAATAATAATATAATATTATTTCTTTTCAGTAAAAGTATTATTAACATTTTTTTATTTTAATCTAAATAAAATAACGACATGTAATATTTATTAAATCGGAGAGAGAATAATACTGTATTATTATAACAATAATAAATGATTTAGAGTGGAAATGGTGTGGATTTATTTTACACAAATCTAGGAGGGTGTTTTAAGGATTTTTGCATTTATTATTTATATACAAAATGTGAACGACACTACACAGTTAACTGTGTGGTTACCATAAAATTAACCAGAAATAGGTTTTACATATTATTTATTAAAAAAGAGATAGTATAAAATAATTATTTATTTTGGGAGAAACACAATCCCTTAAAATATAAATTCAGATTTCTTATCGCTTCTAAATAAGTTAGCGTTTTCTAATGCTAACTCCAACTAACCTAGTAGCTGCATTACATCCAACTATCCAAGAGCCACCATTACTGCCCAACCCAATATGTCCATTCTGTAAAAGAATCAATCAGAAATTCACACTTTAAGGACAAGTAAATACAGTTTTGAGAATAAAATAACATTAACTATTATCACAGTAGCTATTGTACATAGAATTTTTTGTAGTAGGTGTCAGGCTTTTTATGAATAGAGAGAGCCGATCGGCTACAGCGAAAAGTATAAACTTGTCCCGAGTTCAATATAATTCCTATAAATATGAATTTATTATAGAGCTTTAGGTCAATGTATGTACGGTCCAATTAATTAGTTAGGTTATATAAAGATTATAACCGTATAATATTATTGATTTCTATTGATAAGATCTATTCTTCTTTTTCTTCTGCTGTGTATTTTATCCATGTTTCCACTTAAACAAGTTATCAATATGAAAGTTCATCCATAATTTTTTTTTTAGTTATCATAAAATCATACCATCTGTGATTACTTTCTGTAATTACCATGTAAATCAATGTGTTCTTTACCTTCAGAAATTAAGCCAGATTGTATTATGAAGATACCAAAATAACCTTGGTTCACGATTTCGTGAAGAAACAGAAAAATACGAAGGATAGTAGAGAAAAGAAGAAGAAAAAAACGTGAAAACCAAACTGACCAGTATAAGCATCTTCCCTGAAGAACAAATTTGTGCCGGTGGAAAAGAAGTTATCATCATCAATAACTGAATCAGAGAGATTCATGATAGATAAAAATAAGATAAGTATCTTTCTCCAAATGATCTTTGTTTTGCTCGAAATCTTAAATCTAAAGAAGTTTTCGTGTTTGGTATGATCTTTAAAAACAGTTTTTAAAAATCCTTTTCTAGTGTTTTTAAAACATACCCTTTTTTTCTTATTTTCATTTTCTAATAAATTTTAAAAAGTTGTTTGGCACTTAATCTGATAGACACTTAATCTACATATTTTTACCACCTTATTCATATTTTCTAGTCATTGTTATTGTACTAAATTTATCATTTTATTGCTTTAATAGGTGGTTCGCATAAAATCCGAAGTTGCGAATAAATATACCTAAATGGGCATAAATACCAGAGTGGTTGTTATTCCGTTGCACAACACTCATGTGTTACAGTGGTCATCACCAATGAAAACTTAATATAGCCGGAACAGAATGAATAAA
>JAJJMC010005141.1:5701097-5729859 GCA_023531435.1 Papaver californicum
CGTCCCAATAATGGTGATTAGCTCATGGTAGAGAAAATATGCTCAAATTACTCTTTCATTGCTCAAAAAGTGTTTACAATGGTGAAATAGATGTAACACAGCTGATTTGATACGCGTATATGCGTTACAGAAGATGGTTCAGCCGTTACAAGGAAGGAATAAGCAACAAGAAGAGAAAGAGGAATACGCAACAAAACAACAACTCTTATGGTGCGTTGCTTCTGCTTCTTCTCCTTCGACAGCAACAGCAGCAGCAGCACCGGCCGTTTCCTGTTTTTTCCCGGCAGTGATTTTTGAGCTTCTCCGAGCTTGCGTATTCCTTTCTCTTGGCTTCTCTTGGTATATATATAGGGTGTAAGAACCCTAGGGAGTCTTACAAACCTAATAGAACTCTTTAAAACTCATCCAAATCTTTGTAAATCCGATTCCAAGCCGGAATCCAATTTTCCGTCCAAATTCACGATTGTGCAATATTCTCTGGCGTAAATCACTCTAATTTAATGTGTTATTGAGTTGGTCTTGGACTCTTGTAGTCTTTGAAGCAATTTGAAACTCAAAACAACCCAAAATTTATGTGAATTGAGTTAATAGTTGGTTCTCACGGGATGGATTTTGTTTCCCGCCAAGTTGAATTTGAATGGAAAGGGGGTGCCCCCAATCCAAAGTGTGGGTGCCTTAATCCATTTTCCCGGGTGCCTTTAACACTTTTCGAGCCGATTTTTCCGCAAATTATTTATTTCTCAAAAATACCTGCAAAGACATAAAGAGACACAATAAGTGTAAAATCGAGTACTATCGAAGCAGATATTCGGGCGCAATATAGACACAAAAATGTGCCTATCAGTGCCACACTTATAAATTCAAGCAATACCCAAAGAGACTAACTGATTAGCACACCCAAATAGAAAAGTGCCACATTTACAACCACTGATGACCATTTTATCAATTAACCTCTAAACAACATTCATATTCTAAGTGACATTCCCTACTTTTGAGCTCTAAAAAAATGGATTTTACTAGATTTCGATGAACCCCCAGAGACAAACACAACCTAAACTTATCATACATGACGATAAAAATCAAAACTTTAATCATTTTTTCACCCAATTTAATCAGATATTCGATAGGGTCTCAACTGATGTATAAACCAAGTCAAGTCCAAACCAAAAAAATCGCAAAAAATAACCCAAAAAAAGAAGAAGAAGAAACCATACCTTAAATTTTATTGTAGTTGTTGTTTTAAAGTACTATCAAGATGAAAGTGAAGATGAAACCTGATATTGGTTTCTTCTTCTTCCTTTTCGAAAACAGAAGAAGGTTTCTCGTGTGGAGTTTTTTTTTAGAGAGAGATAAAGGAGACGATTGAATGAGAGACGACTAATCATGAGAATTTGAAGTACCATAGTAACTTTAATGTCCACAATTGAAAATGAAATAAGAAACCCCGAATTCCTTACAGTTACCTAATCATACAGTTTGAATTAAGTTTCGTAATCAATCAACACAAACAAAGAAACCCTAATCAACTAATAAAAGGGAAACCTACATCATAAATAGATGTTTACCTCTTCCCTTTGCTTGTGATGAGAAATGAAAAAAATCTAGGGCATCACTTAATTCAACATTCAGAGAGAGATAGAGTTCCTTCGAAAAGAATCAAGTGGAACAACCCAAACTTTTATGAGTGTAAGGAAGTGGTGGTGATTATGTTGCTGGTTATGGTGGTGGTGATGGAGAATTGAAGGAGAAGATCAAAGGAGAGTCAATGAAAGAAGGAGAGAAGAAAAACAAAACTCTGAAAACGATTATTAATCATTTTTATTTTTTTATTTTTAAAAATAGAAAATAGATGAAAAACGTTTTCTGAAAATATCCCCACCAAACATGTTTTCTGTTTTTTCTGTTTTTTCTGTTTTCAAAAACAAAAAACTGTTTTTAAAAATCATTCAAAAAAAACGCCTTTAGGGTTTGTGAAAACAAGAACTTGATTTTCCATCTTGATTTTTTTTGATCTGATTCTTAAACAAATTCCAACTCAGCACCTTTTGAGATTTTGAGAAATATAGATGTATAATCTCTTCATCTCAATCTAACTTTTGAAACAAAAATCTTTCAAAGAAATTTTTTAGAATTTTTTTAGGGTTTTGAAGACCCAAATCATCGATTTCATCCATCTCTAATCTTGACTAAAAAAAAAAAGATTTTCAGATTCATAATCAGGATACATGAGTCTCTCTTACCCATGAAATTGATGTGATTTTCCTTTATTTTTAATTTTCGATCTCTTATGGAATTCACATCTAATCTTGGTGTATTGATTGATTTAAAATCAAAATCCATTTAGCTGATTAAAAAAAAACAATAGAAGATCAAAATGATTATATGATATGTACTATGTATCTAATCAATATTTTTTTTATCTCAATCTTATTATCAGAATAATCCATACAACATGTAGTAAAGCCAAGTAATGGTGACTAATGATGGGAATGAACTAATATTTCCATGAGCTGAAATTTTTAAGAGAAGCACCAACTTTCATCAACATCTAAGAATTTAACTCAAAAGAGATAAGTTTTCACTATCTACTTAAATTCTTGATTATTATAGCTATTGCAAATCTTAAATAGTAGTTTTGACTTAAGCATGATTCTTAATTGTCATCTATGAATGATTGAATCATGATCTGTCTTTACTATCAAAATCATGAGCTTAATCTCGCAGGTTTCCATTGAAATCCTGCTTGAATGCGGGAAAACTAGAATTTCCTTATAGTGATAAGCTGAATGTCTCACCTTAGCCAAAAGCATGTTGAATCATAACATGAACTATCTCAGATCTGTAAAAGCTTGAGCTTGTGTGGTTGTATATTACAGTCTCTGATTTTCACTCTACTTGTTTGGTTTAATTTGTTGTTTTTACTGATTGAGAACATTTAGACATGTATTCTGACAAAGACTATGATGGGGTTTGTGTGACTTGGAGTTTTTGATTGCTGATTATCAGTTCATTTGTATCTGGCCTGTACAAAATCAAATTGTTTCTCTTGATTCCGCTCTATGAACTAGCCTGTTTTTAAACTCATATAGCTTCTTGCATCAGAGCTTTATCCTAGAGCTTATTTTTTTTAACCTAAAGCTTGCAATAGTTATAGTTATAGCTCAAACCTTAGGTATAATGTCCATCTTTAATTGAGACCTTTTATAACCCGTGAGCTATAACCTATTGATCTTAATCTGATGTTTTTTAAAGCATAGGCATAATCTAGCATGTAGATCTATATCTGTTTATGAAGAGCCTCATAAACTGAATCTTTAAAAACGTAGAAAGAATGCACAACTGCTAACTGTTTATTCTGAAGCAGTAAATAAGATAAGTGTTTACCGACCTTTACTTGAAATAATCTTTTAATACTTATTTGAAAGTGCAAATTTGTGAGTCTCAACTTCAGAGATCTAACGTATACCATTTGTATATGAATGCATTTTTATAGGTTCTCTATAATATGTATCGTATGTACAATAATTGGAGCTGCATCAGTCTTAAAGGATGACCACAACCTCCATGACCAAGAGCAGCATCATCCACAACTTATTTCAAAGTCGATAAGATCGAAGCTACTTAAGCTCGTACTTGCGGAATTGCACTTTATGCTAAACACCTAAAGGATTACAAAGAATGCACAACTACAACTAGAACTTAGATGACAATCAGCACAAAAATAAAAAAGAAGCTAAGTGCACCTCCATCTTAATCTTTATTTTATCATATGCCTCATGTCTATGAATAAAAATTATAAGAGATTAATAGATACTACTCTCATTATGAGATTATTGTTTTGGAACTTTAAAAGTATCATTTAAGACTTGACCTCATAAATCAGAGTCCTAAGTGGTTGTTTGAGGCTTACCTGCTAATCTTGTTTGCAGTTCATCTTAAAAATGACTTTGAATTTTTAAAGAACATACTTTGTTACCAATTTACATGTGTAAACTAGTTTAAAGACAATAACTAAACCTCATTATCTTGTTTTCATGAGCAACAAGTTGCAGTGGCAGCTTATAGTTAGCTTAAATGTTAGCTATACTTCGAATATTAAACTCAAAAGTCCATTCGCATGAACTTATGACTTTTGGATGCTAGGCCGTTGAGCCTTGAATATTTTGCTATAATTGATACTTGTATAACATAAATACTTTTTGGTATTGCTGCAGGATGTACAGTTAAAGTTCAAAAATTTGATTCACCTGCAAGAAAAATGCAGTACAAAAAGAAATTGCTCAAATATTTAGAGAACAAAAATCTTGCCAAGTTGTGGATTTATAACAGGGCTGAATAAAACATCAGTTTCATCTCAAATGAGCTAAGTATCACTAGCTTGGATGATGTAACTTTTGAAACTTGGGCTTATGTAGCTTTATCTCTGTGTATGCATTACTTGAAATAATAATGCCATATCTGTTCATCTTAATCTACTAATACTAGACAATTGAATCCTAAATTTATATGCACTTGATGTCTCTCAAAAAAGAAACAATCATAATCTTTGAAATGTGAGTGACAAGTACTTACAAATGTACCAATAACTCTAGTATGGAGAAATCTACATGATGGCAGGTCAGAAATCTTCAAAGCACCAGAAAAGGTGATAGGCATATAGTAAGTCTCTATACATGGTACCAGTACCTGCAGCAAAAATGGACATGGAACCACAATTAGTTGAATAAAGGCTCCTTGAGAGAATAACACTTACCAGCTCCTTGAGAGCATAAAAAAAGCTCTTTAAGAGCATAATTTGTACTCCTGAAATCTCATTGAGTACTTAATTTACAACAGCTCCTTGAGAACGTTATTTGTATCAGTTCTTGTTCTAAAATAAAATCGAATATACAAATGTTATCTCTAAAAAAAGAAAATTATGGAAAAACACACATTTTAGAGAAACTAACTAATGAGTTAATATAGTGGGTTTGTACCTTAATTACTATTATCCGTATTATTGAATCTCATGCAGTTTCCAATGATGTGTTATTGAATGGTGATTCATACAAACTTTGGCAGACCGTTTAGGGCACCTAGGTCGTGATGTGATGATCCGACTTTAAAAAAATTCATACGAACATCCCTTTTTTCGAGAGAAAAAGAAAATGAGATAAAAGACTGTTACAGTGTAAAGTAACAATGTCTACAAGCCACCAACTGGTCAAAGTCTTCTAATTAAGCAATCGATGCGCAATCTCTCTTCCATTCTGCTTTGTTTACTATGTCAAAAACACATCATTTATTTCGAAAGCCTGTTTTTTAGCAAAAACAAAAAAAATAGGGTTGAGATCATCCTATGCTAAAAGATACTAAACAAAACATACATTTCTACAGAGGATACAAGGTAATATTTGTGGACTTATACATCAAAAGTGCGGACTATTCATGTATTTTTTATGGTTTTGGTAGATGTTTCGACTCGATCATCCTCTCGGACCAGCTACTGATCATCGCCTTGGTAAGCTATTGCCTCACCAACTAGCTAATCAGACGCGAGCCTTGCATTATTGTCCACAAGAAATGCTGCATTTGTAAAACTCCTAGCACAAGTTATACGTTTAAGGACTAACCACCATGATTACCTAATCAAGTCTAGCAGACTTGACAATGCTGGAGAATTAACATCAAAAGGATCTGATCATTATTGTATGTCTTATGGAATAGACGTAGATCATCTCGTACCCCATATTCACACTCAAAATGGTCTCGCAGAAGCTACCATAAAAAGATTACAGATGATAACTAGAGTAGTGGTTATGCATACCAACCTGCCTATTACTGCTTGGGGATACGCCATATTGCATGCAACTTTACTTATTCGCTTTAGAACCAACTATTAGTCAACCACTTTTGCGTAACAGTTGGTAATTGGACATAAGCCTGACATTTATATTCTTACGCATTTTTGTTTGTACTGTATATGTGCCATTATGAACCCACATCGTAATACGATAGGTTATCAAAACGATTAAGTAGTTATGTTGGATATGGATTCTCGATAATTGTCCGCACTTTCAAACCTTTGACATGTGATCTCTTAACCGCTCAAATTGCGGGCTGTCTCTTGATGAGACAGTCTTCCCGTCTTTAGGGGGAGATAGAAAAAAGAATTTCTAACAGAACGACAAGAATTATCATGGTGTGTTTCCACTTTGTCTCATATTGATTTTAGTACCCCACAAATGTAAACGTGAAGCGAAAAATAATATCGATTTTCATAATATGCACTGATATCGTTAAAGTGACAAGATCACACATATCATCTGAAAATATTCCTGCAAGGTTAGAAATCCCCAATAAGGGACGTACACTAATTAAGGTGTTGAAACTACACTTGGTGGAAGTGTAGTTGAGGCCGTGGATCCATAAGAGAACATGGAGAGGCCACCAAGTTCGATCAATGCTTACCTAGAAAGGAAGTAGGTGAGTAAGGCAAAACCTAATTCATATCATCAATGAAATCATCTCATTAGATTGTCTCTGATTATATCCATTGGAATTTCATTGTTCTCCGAAATTTAATGATTCCAGAGAACAATGAAATTCCAATGGATCATGCTCACAAGTCAATGGAAAAGACCATGCGAGCATATTGATGCTTATTGTTTTCATATACAGTTTCTCAAGGAAAAAAAACACAATAAGATAGAACCATGCTCCTTGTTACTTAATGTCCACAAGAGCATATTTGTCCTATACAATCTAGGTAGAATTTGATTCTTTTACGAATATACAAGTATTTGGTGTGGTAGTGTTATCCAACCAAGTGTAAAGGCTGTGGACATATATAATTATTTTGTTACAAAGCATAGTAAGAAGAATGAAGTCTCAAAGTATAAATACTCGCCTTGTGGCACGAGGTTTCTTACAAAGCCCTAGAATTTTTTACTTTCTTGTAATGAACGTTACAACGTTCTGCTACTTAGTTAGCTTGGTAGTTTCAAAAGGACTTGAAATCCAATATTTGTATGTGGTTAATTATTACATATATCTATAAGGATTACGGGATAAATATATTTATAAAAGTGTCTGATAGCTTTTTGTTGTCCAAATCAAATGACTCTAAACCACATTGTGCGTTTGCACTTAGAGTGGAACTCTCACTTATAGACTGAAACAATTAGACGAATTTGGTATACACGTCTAAGTGATTATTTGATTGGGAAGGGATAAACAAGTAAGGTATTGTGTCCTGCGTACTCACAAAGAAAAGTTCATGATTTGGAATTATAGTTATCTATGTCGAGGGTATGGACATTACATGAAATAAGAGATTTTACAAGCTGTTTGAAATCCGAATTTGAGATGAAAAATCTGGGAAAGCTCAATCGAACACCGAGCTTGTGGTAATTTATTCCACCAGTTTGCATATGTCCAAAGTTGTTAGGAAATTATAAATGATATGCATCCTGCTGACACTCCCATGATTAATTGAGGTTCCAATGTAATAGTAAATGACCATTTCGTCTAAAGGAAGATGACGAAGATGTGTTGGGAGATAAAATTACCCTAAATAAGTGCAACAGACGCATTGTTATACTTAGCATAATATATTAGACCAATATTCCATCCTCAGTGGACTTGTTAGCTATATATATCTTTGCGCCAACACAACGTCATTGGAATGGTATAATGAACATAATCATATATACAAAAGAACTATTGATATGAGTTTGTTTTGTCCATACAAATACATAAAGAAGATTTCTAATGGAATTGCAATCCAAAAGTTGTCGAACAATAATATATTCTTCCACTAAAGTAATTAGAGGGAGACGTGGTAGACTTATTTACTAAGTTATTACATATATTCACTTTTAAAAAACATATGGCTAAAAGAATTATCTGGAAACTCCCTAGAATGTAATCAGGAGGAGATGCCGGCATCAGAGGGAGGATCCAAGGATATGATGTCGACATATTTCACTTCGAAATATGAAGCTGTGTTGTACTATTTTTCCCTTTGTTCAAGATTAGTTTTTCCCATAGGATTTTTGTTACTCGACAAGGTTTTTAGCGAGACAACAACTACACCAGGTTTATGCTGAATGTTAAAGACCTGAAGACCGTGTTGATATTAGTGAACAATACCGGAATCAAAGAAATGAATCATGATAATATGACAAGTGAAACAACTTTCAGAAAGGAGCAAGAATTGTATCGCAACCGTTTTCATCACAAGTCAACTAGCAGTATTGCTATTACTATTGCGTTTCAACACCGGGTTTCCATTAATCACTCATGCAACATAGAAGGGATACCATGTATGGTTATTCAACTAAGGCATCATTTCAGAATTATCAAGTTGTACTCTTTGTCCCTTCATCAAGGTTTTGTCCATTGGGGTTTTTCCCTTGTCAAGGTTTTAGCGAGGCAACATCTGCGAGTCCAAATATGTTTTAAATTTTCTTAATATTGTACATTTTTTCCTTAGTTTAGGTTTTGTCCTTCTGAGTTTTCCTAGCGAGGTTTTCATGAGCCAATTGACTTAGCAACATTATTCAACAAGAAGAAAACTACATGTGAAGCAGCATATGTGAAGGACTACACATGAAGACAGTATTGTTGGACCGCACAAGGGGAAGTGTTGTATGGATTTAGGCCCATGTATATGCGGCCCAATTAGTTAGAATTTTCCCTTATATGTATATAAAGGACACAGTAACTGTGTAATACTTTTGATGTCTATCAATAAGATCTATTCTTCCTTTTCTTCTGCTTTGTATTTTACCCGTCTTTCCACTTAAACAGAATTGGGTATTTACCAAGTGGAAAGAGCATCAACTGCAACTTCAGGATTCTTGAGATATCCAGCAAATAGGATCAAAGCCATGAAGTACCAGACTTCAAGACCACACATTGCATCAGTCAGCACCAACTTCTTAATAAAAAAAAACGGTTATGTAACTACTTTCATTTTACTTAAGTGGTTCTCGGCTATAGATGATAAAATATTGGGAGTGAAACTACCGGAACGAGGTCGGAACTAAACAGTCTTAGAATTAACAACTAACCACATCCCTTTGATCATTCGAAACAAAGAGAAAGAGTCCCTCCAAGGCATGGCATGAGGTCCAAATACAACAGTCAAACTAGGCTTTTTTTTTCCTTTCATCTATTTTCTTTCTTTTTGAGAAGTAAAAAAGTGAAAACGTTTCCACAAATATTTTCATATCCATTCTCCATTCTACCGTTTTACCCCGATAGAGACGTTCACGGTTCTTCATCTGACCGATCTAGGCAAAACAAGTTGGGCACTAAGTAAAGAAGATATAGTTGAGTCACTCGATCTCATCTGTCGAAGTAGTTCTGACCAATAACAAAAGAAAGAAAAGAGATGCATTTATAACTGATACCTAATATGGGACACACATAGATCATTTAGCTTGGTACTTTTTTGGACATACTCGTAATTAACAGTGTACTAGATCATAGTGCAAATAACGTGGTAAGAGAAAGAGACTTCTACGTACCAGACTCTAAAGCATCACTGCGGATACAAGCACCAAGCGATGACCTAATAAATCCCCATAAATTCTGAAAAGCCATCCATGGAAATCCAGACCAAGCTCTACATCACAAGTTCCACTAAATACAGGGACGGATCCAGAAAAGCTAATTATAGGATTTTGATCTGGGCTAAAACTATAAATCAAACCCATTGGGTAAATTAGAAAATAGGCTTGTGGACTTGGGGGCTAACACGGGCTAAAGCCTGGTTTAGCCCCCACATACGTCCCTGACTAAATATCTACACTTTACAGTAATTGACACACAACGATCAGCCACCAAGATGCATTCTACTTCAATATCAAAAGCTGCACACACAAGTCTCCATCCAAGTTTCAACATCAACACCCAATTTAATATGGTGTGCAGAATTAGAACCAGAAATGATATTTTATATAGCCACTACCATGATCTTGCTCTGTGCTTGCAAGAACTTTTCTATATCGAAAAATCCATAGCATGAGCAAATAATTGTGGTATCATGTATAACACGAAAATTGAAAGCTGCTTCCGCTATTTTCGTGTCTTGCCCGAAAAATTTCAGAATCGGCAATGCGAACACATAAAGGAATGTCAAGATGATTGGTGTCGCGTTAAGTATGACTGCACGACCCATGATCTCTGCATGTGAACTCCTAACATATCCTGTCCTCGGTCGAGAATTCTCTAAAGAAATCTCCAACTCTAGTCTATTTATTAGTTCAATATCTCCTTCATCCACAAATGATGAACCGAATGAACTTCCTTGATGGTTCATAAACAGCACTCTCCATACGTTTTTGTCTCTAATTACCATATTCTGAGAGAGGAGAGAGAGTGTCATTAGGTCTTTATTTGATGTTTCGAAAGCAGTTTGGGTCATGTAGTGCAATGTGGAAGAGTTTTGGACAACTATCTATTTTTGGCCTAATTTTAGTTGATTAGTGATATTTAATTCTGACATAAAATGTAAAACTGCAATTCGGAAAAAGAAAAAGAGAAAAAATCAAAATAAAAATAGCATATACTAATCCATGTTCTTCCATTCAAAAATAAATAATTAATATGCATACTTAGAAAGGAGAAACTTTTTAACAGATGATGATGATCCCACTCACAGACGGAAAAGGGTGTGAGTGCTGATTAAACCAAAACACTAAAGGTCTTCCAAAATTGATCTCCCAAAGATCCTCCAAAGTTTTGTTTCATAAATTCATACCAGCTAGGATCCAAATGTTAACACAAGAAACCAACCCTCTTAAGTCCTAGGGTCATGATAAATGGTATATCCACACCTACAGATGAAAGATGTAATTTTAGGAGATCTCTAGTGAGCTCGTTTATTAAATAAAGTGAAATATCAGTTGGGGATAGAGAGGTCAGGTAGGGGATTAGAAATTCTCTGCAAAAAAGTAATTGAAATTAAATCGTCAAATTCTAAGGACCATGAATCATGTCGTTCACATCCAAAAATTCTCTGGAAAGTAATTGAAATTAAGTGAAATAACACATTTAAAATGTTCACACCGTTGGAAAAACTATTTTCTAGTTCAGAAATGAATCTTAAAAGTAGCACTTTCTTAATTGATTGTTAAGAAACATCATCTTTAATTACAGTTCTATCATATAAGAGGTCTTGTATTCGACTTTGAGGTTCCTTTGCCGCAGCACCATTTGTTTTTTTTATTTTTTATTTTGGCGTGGTAAAAACCACAAATTGCTGACGAATTTCGATCCCTGATGACCATATGACACCCCAAGACCTTACAACTCGACCATAGAAGCATTTGTGAACTACATTGGTTAAAACTTGTAAGATCAAATCCTCTTATAGACTCTCAGACTTTTATTTCTGCTATTTTTTTGTTGTTTTTCTCTTCTGCATCTGGTTCTCCACCCCATTGTCTTATCCTATCGCCTGCAATAGAAGCCTGTAACGATAACCAGCTGGTTAGTATTTTATAATCCCTACAGTGGATCGTTCTGTTTTAGCTTACTTTTATATATTGAGTGTAGTGTTCGTCTAACCTCTTTGTTCCAATTCGTCATGTAAGTCATTGCAAAGAGGATACCCGTTTGCAGTATGGTCCCTAAAAGCATCCCACACCAAATCCCCTGATACAATCAGACAGTATAATGTTAAGAGTCCGCGGAGTTCAGTTTGCAAAAAGGATACCAGTTTGCATTAATGCTGATAATATGTAGTACCTGGACACCAAAATCAAGCTTGTAACCGAAAATGAGACCTAAAGGAATTCCAAAAAGATAGTAACACCCAATGTTTACATAAGCAACCAGAGCTTGCCATCCTGCTCCTATTGCCACACCTGTTTTTCACACCAATATTTGTCGATAATCATGTTACATTCTATTCATTGGTATATCGATACAGAAAAACAACCCTGACGGAGTACCTGAAAGGACCGGCTGCACGTTGTTGATGATGATGGAGAAAGCTAGCAATGGGGTGAGAATGTAAATGAGTTCCTTTACTTCAATACTGTTTGTAAATACCGATGGGTAAATTTTCCGAGTGGTGATAAGAACCAAGGCCATCATCAATCCCAAAACGAACGAACTTAGAACAACGACTATTACTGAAAATTTTGCTGTTCTTGGATGACCTGCTCCAAGTTCATTAGATACCCTCACACTGCAATAAACATAAAGGATGCACAATTTGGATTCCTGCTACTAGATAATTTCTAAATTCAAATGCTAACTCAAACGAACCTGGTAGCTGCATTGAATCCGAAAGCCACCATTACTGCCCAGCCCAATATATTCATACTGCATAAATTCAACCGAAAGTTCATTTTAGATAAAACTCCTGACTTCATCGATAAACATAAACCGGAATTTCAACCTTCAAGTAGTACTACTCACCAAGTGGAGAGGGCATCGACCGCAATTTCAGGATTCTTCAGATATCCAGCAAATAGAATCAAAGCCATATAGTACCAGACCTCCAAACTGTACACCAATCAGTGGACATCGTTTCATATAAGGTCCCAGCAATTTTAATCATTTCATGTTCTTCTATTTATTACTTTTCTTATTACTGATTATGGACCATGCATATTTGGTCATCTAACCTGGCACTTTTTGGTACATATTCATGAACTTACATGACAAACCGATAGTTGCGCAATAATGGTAGTGTACCATAGTGCAACTAACATGATAGTTGATATGGCTTAAAAGAGAAAACATGGTAGTGGTAGTTGATAGAGAAAGATAATTATACCAGAGCATCACGGCTGATGCAAGTGATAACTTAACAAATCCCCACAAATTCTGAAAAGCCTTCCATGAAAATCCAGACCAAGCTCTACCACAAGTTCCACTGAATATGTATAGTAACTGGCCCACAACAATTAGCCACCAAGATGCATTCAAAACCGCAGCTGCCCCAACAAGTCCCCACCCAAGTTTCAACATCACGACCCAACTTAATATGGTGTGAAGAATTAGAACCACAAATGATATCATAGCCATTACCATGATCTTGCTCTGTGCTTGCAAGAACTTCGCTACCGGAAAATTCATTGCATATGCAAATAATTGTGGTATCATATATATTGCGAAAACTCCAGCTGCTTCTGCTATTTCCGTATCTTGTCCAATCAATTTCAAAAGTGGTTCCGCAAACACGTAAAGGAACATCAAGATAATTGACGTTGCGTTAAGTATGACCCATGATCTTTGCATGTAGATCCCCAACATGTCGTGCTGACCGGCACCGTATGCCTGACCGCATAGGGTTTCTAAGGCACTTCCCATTCCCATCTGCAATCATTATACAAACATAAGAAGTTGAAGAAGAAAACGAGGAATAGTGATGGGAAAGACCCAAGAATACAACATCAACTAAATATTGAAATTCCGAGCTGTCCAATACTTCCGATACATCTACATACATAGAATGAAATTCTAGTTTGTAGTGTGTTTGCGGTATGAAAGAATATACAGTAAGTATATATACCATGATGCCGAAAGAGAATCCGGCGATGACAGAGTTTTCTACAGAGAAAGCAGCAAGTTCTAGTATTCCGACTTGACCAGCAAAAACTTGAGTTATAGCTCCAAGTGAGTACTGGCATATTGATGTGAATACTGCAGGACCAGCTAAAAGCCATAGTTTCTTGGATTCAACAGAGAATTCTCTAAAGAAATCTCCTACTCTTTGTATGGGTAGAATATCTCCTTCTTGTAGAAATGATGAACCAAATGAACCTCCTCGATGACTGTTCAATAGTACTACTACTTCTCCAGCTTCATCTCTGTTAGAGATAAGAGGTTCATAAGCAGTAGAATTCTCCATCTCTTACCCACACTCAATCCTAGATAGCAGGCAGAGAGGATAGAGTTAAATATTTATTGTGAAACAGAAATGTTTTGGTTGGATCCTTGGATGTTATAGTGGGAGGGAGTTAAGGTTGTAATGTTTTTGTTAAGTAATGTACGTGGTGATAATATGTATACACTTGAGCGGAAGACAATATTTTTTTTTTTTGATTTAGTCCAAATTATATGTACCAAGACAAGACCATCACATCTGATTTAGCTGATCAAAATGCCTCATATCTATACATTTTTGATGCCATCATCACTTACGCACTTCCGTTCAGTTCTAATACGTCAAGTCCTTGAGATTTGGACCACACGATGTTGAAACCAACTTATTGAAACAGGGTTGTTACAGAGTTACCAAATAATAAAACAATCCTCACCCCTGGATCCAAACGCGATATCAATACGTGATTCTTTCAATATTTGTGGTTCATATCCCGTATAATACTCCCTTCGTTTCAGGAAAAGAGTTACTTTCTTTTTAAATTTTTGTTCCAACAAAAGAGTTACTTACATTTTCAACATAAAAAACTATTAAAACTACCTTTGTTATTTTAAGAAATGTTATTATTCTCATTATAAAGATATATGTAATATTAAATTTATTAGGGTAAATTTGGAAATAAATTATAAAAGTTATTTTCTCTCATTTTGCCTTAACAATGGTGCATATAGGAAAAGTAATTCTTTTCCTGAAACGGAGGGAGTATGTATTATCGCATTTTGAAAAATATAAGCCCAAGGAAAATGAAATTAGCTAAAAAGGAAAATCTTTTTATGAGCCAATCTGAAAGATGATGAGTGATTCAACAGACAGAAGAAGGTAAATAGATAAAGTTGAAATATGAGTTAATTAACTAGAGAGAGAGAGAATTGAAAATTATCTGCTGAAAGTACCATCCGATTGGGAATCATTTGATTGCTTTATTTCGTTTACTGATTGCAATTATTGTATTTTTAAATTCTATGGACCATAAATCTTGTCGTTCATGAGTCTTAGTGTACTTCAAAATAAATAAATAAAAAAACGAATCTTAATGGAAGAGTAAAAACAAAACTACAAATCGAAAAAGAATTTTGATTTTGAAAAACTATTATCCTAATTCTAATTTCATGCCAAATTAATAGGATCCGATACAGAAATTAGAGAAACCTAACACTAACTTTGACAGATTGATTGGATATCAACCGCCTAGAATCCATTCAAATTTGAATGGAGGATTAGAATCACATCATTAAATAAATTAGGATTTATTAGTTAATTCTATTTAGAGGATCCGTTTAATAGGTAGTCTATCCATGTAATTTTTATTACTCGCCAGTCTAAAATCATATTTTTGGACCAAAATTTTTATCTACTCATCCATCTCATCTCATATGTTAATAACCAAATGTACTTTTAAATATTCCATATTTAACGAACATATAAAAAGAGGTGAAATCAAATCTAGCTCGATTTTTTTTCTTTTTTTTTCTTCATCTTAGATCATTTTCTCTCTCTGCTTCTGCTTGTGTTCTTCAATTTTAGGTTTCTGATTTCAAATCTCCAGGTATTTATCTAGTTAATCCTCTTCTCTGTTTCATTGATTTTGTGTTACGCTTCTTTATGTTCTGTTTTTTTTTTCAACTGAAATCATGATGATCAACTCGATTTTTCATGATTCATTGGTTTTTTACACTGAAATCGTGATGATATCGTTTTCTATGATGTACATTATATTCAACTGCATGATTTGATCTCAGTTTTGTTCATCTTTTAGTTTTTCTGTTAATTTTTTAATATGATTTTGTAATCGTTCTATTTTTTTTCATTAGATCATCGTATTAATTTTGTTTACATGCCTTTTGATAATATGCTTGATTTGGGTTTCTTTTATTTTTTCAGGAAATCATGATGTATGTTATTTTTATGGATTTTTTATATGATCCTTCAATATATATTAATATGTATTGTTTTTATGCTTTTGATATGTACTGTTTTTTATAATATGTTTTTTTTTGTTATATCTATTGTATACTATACCATTTTTGAATCAATACATATTTGTTTGCACTATAGATAATATACTTTTGTATGTTTTTGTGAATCTATAATATGTGTGATACTCCTAAACCAGTACACTTTATGTTACTGTAGATATGGTGTTCCTATCGTCTGATTTTTTTTTTTTGTGTTTGTGTTGTTATATTTGGATCACATTTTTACAGGTTCAACATGTCTGCTGTTGGTCCTAATCCAAATACCTTTTTCCACTCTCATGTATACCACAACCAACACCATATTGGATATTTGGTTACATTATTTTCTACTTTGGAGGATTTGAAGTTTACCATCTGTAATCCGTAGAGCTGGTTGACTCCATCAACTATTGTTGTTAATTATGTTGGTGATGTATCGCTTCAAGTGCTTGTTGCATTACATTTTAAGAAGAATTCAGATTTCATTGAATTGCACATGGATGTTGTTTCATCTGGTGCATTTAGTTATTCGAGATGTGTTGATGTTGTCAATAATTCAGAGTTGTTTTTGAATGCTAGAAACAATTATTTAAAAGATGGTAAAGAGGTTACAAGTGTTTTTTTTTCCCGATGGTTGGAGAATATTTTTGAAGATAAAAATCAGCTCTTCCATGGTGGTGTTAAAGCCGTTCGGTTATCATGTGAAAAATGTTGTTTGAGGAATGTATACAAGGTGAAGAAAATGAAGAATGACCTTGAGAGATTCATGGTGAAATGCAACAAGGATGGGTGCTCTTGGATGCTTCATGCGGGTGCCATTAATGGGTCTTTGGATGTTTTTAAGATAAAGGATTACGTGGGGAGGCACACTTGTGGTGATACCGGTTGAGGAGTCCAACTGTTTCGAGAAAGCTTGTAAATCATTTAATTCATGAGCGTGTCAAGCACAACCCTCTCATAAAGCCGCAAGAGATTATGGATTATATTAAAATTATGGGGGAGGGGAGATCAACATCAAGTATCACCATGCATATCATGGATTAGACTTATCGCATCAAATAATTTTTGGTGACGATGTAAAGTTAGACATTGATCTTGCATGGTGGGTGAATGTTGTTAGGGAAACCGACCCTGGGTCTTATATTCATTGTGACTTCAACGACGCAACAAAGAGATTCCGCAGACTTTTTATTTACTTTAGAGCTTGTAAAAAGGGTTATAAACATTGTCTTGCGATGATCTTTTGTGATATGACAATTCTTACTGGGAGGTTTAAAGGAGGTTTAATGGATGCGACATGTATTAACGACAATCAAGGTAACTTTTTATATGGTACATATTCGATGTGTACTTTTTTTTACGTACCGGCACAAAGAGAGACGTATCGTCTATTTTGGTAGTACATATCAATATGTACTCTTGTATCATACACAACATACATGCAGTATGATAAGTGCATAATTTATATATTTTAAGATTAGGTTCGAAAGAAAAGAGGAAGGCGATGTTGCCGAGAAGACATGGAGGAGTTGAGTTGTTTTGGAATAAAGTTACTTGAGCGGCAATCCAGGAAAGAACTAAGCCTTGTTTCACACGGAAAGTGTATTTGGGCGGTGATGAACTCTCTATAAATATAAGCCGTGAACATCACTTTGGGGATATACCTTCACGGACAGAAAGAAAGGGCGGACACACTTTTGACACAGCCCCGGACACAGAAAAAAAAGAAAGAAACCTAGACAGACGAACGGAAGTACAAAGAACTGGAGATATAGGCACAGACGCGAGTGGCGATTTTGGGTGCATACCCTTTTGACGATTATCGGTTAGTTTGAGTCTTTTTATTAATTAATTTTTATGGCTTTTGAGAAAGCCATGTCAGGCTAATTCCCTTGTTAGCGTGAAAGGATGAACTTGTAGAGATGGTTTTCTTTGTGTTTCAAATTTAGGATTTTCAATTATAAAAAGTTAATGTTAATGTTTTGTCCTCTCTCAACGTTTTATCCTTCTCAATAATTTTTCATGTTCTATGCCACGTATAGTGCATCGTTTTATTAGTAGAGGAACTCGTTGAAGCCCTACTTTAAACCGTTTTACGAATATTCTTTGACTCTTTATGCCACGTATAATTAGTACTTCGAAATTCTACCTTAGGTTGAGAACAAACAATTCTTTTTGAAAATCCTTTCTTCGATTCTTAAACGAAAAATCTTCCGTGTATTATTAGCTAGATTTGGTATTTTACATGAGTAAAATCGAGACCCTTTGTGACGAACACAATTAAACCCTAATCTACAACGGATTTCCGAAACCTTAACGTTTTCCTCTTACTGTTTTCAAACTTTATTAAATAGTTTCCATTCACTCATTAATTTAATTCTTTATAAAAAAACCTAAGAAAATATTTTAATTAATATTAATATGAACTCCTCGTGGGAACGAACCATATTTTCTCTTGTCTACATCTTTCGACACTGTGCGCTTGCGGTAAAACAAAGTCGGTTTTCCGACGCATCAAGATTTTGGCGCCGCTGCCGGGGAGTTGTTTTTCGATTAGATTTTTTTTTTTAGATTTTTATTATTTTGTTCGATTTTACGCTTTTTGGTATTTATCCTCTGCTGCAGGTTTTGGGGAACGGAAACGAAAAGAAATTGAGCCAAAGATTTTGGTGATTAAAAGACTTGGAGTAAAGTTAAGACTGAAAGAACGGAGAAGAAGACAAATAGTTAATTTTACTTTTTAGGATTTTTTATTAGTTAATTTAATTTAGAAAAAACTGTATTAGGAAATATTTAAATTTTTTTTGTAATTTTTTTTTTTATTTTTGGACACTTCAGGACATTACGGATATTATTATTTTATTTTTAAACCCTAGGGAAGGGTAGTATTAAATATAAACTGCACATTGAAGGACGTCAATTACGATATTGTCTCAGCCCCTTGGGTTCGTACACTGACACAGGAGTCAGTGGCCCGAGTCGACTTCAACAGTTCGTCGCCCGTTTGGTACGGGAGGTAAAACTCTATCAATCCACGAATCCCCTGCAAGTGGGTTTACTGTATTCCTTCGTTTGCATATATATTGAGGAACTGAATACGGATTTATTTTTTAGTAAAGGGCAAGAACTGGCCATACAAGATAAGGACTCGGATTTCATCACCGTTTCCTTCTTGCCCGCTTTAGGAACACGCTACCAAACGCGAACCTAAGCCTTAAAATTTGACTAGAACGAGACCGATAGGGTAACGAGCTTATTGGGAAGTCATTCAAAAGGACTGTATTGGTTACTTTGTTATCTGAACTCGAAGTTCAGAAAGATTATTTTAAATGGATTAGAGCCACCTTGTAACCTAAGGAAACGTTGCCAAAGAGACAGGGTTATCAAAGCTCGTTAGAGCTATCCTGTTTCTGTTCTACTTAAGATAATTCAGATCATTCTAAGAGGTTTGCTAGAACTGTAACTAGTTTCCTCTTAAAAGAATATAAGTTGGTCTAGGAACAATCTAAGTGGAACCATCATGCTTTTTGTTTGCTAGATTCACTAGGTTTGATTTGGTTGAGTCAGCCTTGTTGTGAATGCTTAAGAATTCCCTTCCAATTAGGATTTATTTTGATTGGGACTTATTTTCTTTTTCTTTTTTTAGCATATGCCCGATATACCGGTAGGTTGGGATAGAGATCAGGATAATCGTCTTGTTAGAAATAATCCATTATTCATGGATAGAAACGATGATGAGGGTGTAGACCCTCCAGTTAAAATTTTGAGAGACTACATGTACCCAACTAGAGTCTTTCAACCGTCATGCATTGTTTTTCCTACCACTAAAGCCCACTTTGAAACTAAGACTAATACCATCCAGGCTTTGCCAAACTTCTATGGCAGAGAAAATGAAAACCCTTACTACCACATTAGAGACTTTGAGGAACTATGTGGTACTATGAATATTAAAGACTTGACCGATGAATATTTGAAATTGAGATTGTTTCCCTTCTCTTTAAAAGATAAAACGAAATCGTGGCTTGATGCCTTACCATCCTTCCATCCAAACTTGGGATGCGATGACTAAGTTATTTTTGCATAAATTTTTTCCTAGGCATAGAACCACAGCCTTACGTGAAAGTCTTAATAGTTTCTTGCAGCAAGATGGAAAATCTCTCCATGATTATTTAGAAAGGTTCCATGAACTTCTGCTGCAATGTCCACACCATGGGTTCGATACCTTGAGACTCACTATGATTCTATACGAAGGATTAGATCAAAAAACAATGACTATGGTAGAATCACTATGTGGTGGTAATTTTGCTGATAAAACTGCTGAGGAGGGTTATAAGTTTTTGCATGAAATGTCTGATAAAACCCAAGAGTGGGAGGCCAAGGAAACCATAAGGTCAATTGCTAGTAGAAAGGGGGCGCATAGAGTTGATATCCAATTCGACTCTGATGCTAAAATAGCTTCTTTGACAAGAAGACTTGAATCATTAGAACATAGTGCTAAATATAAACCTTTTGTTGAGTCTGTAGACCAAGTCATTCATGATGATGGTGGAGAACAAGTCCATGATCTCTACCAAGATAATCGTCGTAGATTTGACATTTATTCCAATACGTACAACCCAGGGTGGGAAATACACCCTAACTTTTCCTGTTCTAGAGGTCAGTATGAAGGTCAACCTAGTAATACTAGTGGTTATACACAGAAATCATCCGGTCTTACTGATTCTTCTAACCAAAGAGTACCTAGTATGGAAGAAAGTCTTAAGATGCTTATGCAGGCCACCCAAAAATAACTAGAAAATATAGAAAAGAACACTTCAAGGTCCATATAAACCTTAGAAGGACAAATAGGTCAGCTTGCTAGCCAAATAAGTGAGAGAGACAAGGGACAGTTCCAAAGTCAAAAACATCCTAACCAATAGGGGTCTTATGAGGTAAGCACACCTGGTGCTAATCCCTCAGATCATATCCAGGCCGTCGCTACCTTGAGAAGTGGCCGGGTCATCGATAGCCATGTTAGTGATTCTAAGGAGATTCTTATGTATGCTAAGTTCTTAAAAGATATGTGCACGGTGAAACGAAAATTAAATGTTCATAAGAGAGCTTTTCTTGCTGAACAAGTGAGTTCTACCATTAATCAGAAAACACTACCCAAATACAAAGACCTTGGTTGTCCTACTATTTCTTGCACTATAGGAGAACACAAGATTGAACATGCTTTGTTAGATTTAGGGGATAGTGTAAATCTTTTGCCATATTCTGTGTATGAGCAATTAGGACTTGGTGACTTGAAACCCACTAGTGTTACACTCCAGTTGGCTGATAGGTCCATTAAAATTCTTAGAGGAGTAGTAGAAGATGTTCTTGTACAGGTTGATAGTTTTGTTTATCTTGTAGATTTCGTAATTCTTGATACCTAACCTGTGACAGACCCTAGTGGTCACATTCCTATCATTTTAGGACGACCGTTCTTAGGAACTTCTAACGCAATCATAAATTGTAGGAATGGTATTATGAAACTTACTTTTGGTAGTTGGAAAATGGAAGTGAATGTTTTTCATGTCGCACGTTCTCCTCCTGATCTTGACAACCATGAAACTGTTAATTGATGAAATAGTCCATGATAATTATTTGCAGAACCATATAGATGATCAATTAGAGGCTTATTTAGCGCACTTTGGGCATGATTTTAATGATGAAAGTGTTATTAGACTCCACACCACTGTTAGACACTAATAAATGGAAGCCTAAAATTGAACCTCTAGTCCTACCCGAATCTCGACTCGTTCCATCTGTCGAGAAAGCTCCGACCTTGACCCTTAAACCATTGCCTGACACTCTGAAATATGTTTACTTAGGCCCTGCGGACACTTTACCTATTATAATTGCTTCTAATCTTACATTATAACAGGAAAGAAGATTGGTAGATGTCCTTAGAAAACATAAGATGGCTATAGGTTGGTCAATTGCAGATTTCAAAGGTATTAGTCCTAGTGATTGCATGCACCATATTTATTTGGAGGAAAATACTAAAAAGTCTAGAGAAATGCAACGTAGATTGAATCCTAACATAAAATAGGTTGTGAGAGAGGAATTTCTGAAACTACTAGATGCAGGTATCATATACCCGATATCCGATAGTACTTGGGTCAGCCCCGTTCAAGTTGTACCCAAGAAATCAGGAATCATTGTAGTTAAGAATGAAAGTAATGAATTGGTCCCTACCCGACAGACCACCGGGTGGCGAGTATGTATTGACTATAGGAAGTTGAACAAGGTCACGAGGAAAGATCATTTTCCTCTTCCATTCATTGACCAGATGCTAGAGATGTTAGCTGGACATAGGTATTATTGTTTCTTAGATGGTTATTACGGTTATAACCAAATCCTTATTGCCACTGAAGACCAAGAGAAAACCACATTTACTTGTCCCTTTGGTACATTTGCATATAGACGCATGCCTTTCGGGTTATGTAATGCACCCGCTACTTTTCAGCGTTGTATGTTGAGCATAGTTTCAGACATGGTATAGAGGTTTATTGAAGTTTTTATGGATGATTGTTCTATTTTCGGGTCGTCGTTCGATGAATGTCTCCATCATCTCACTCTTGTCTTAGTGAGATGCAAGGAGAAGAATCTAGTATTGAATTGGGAGAAATGTAACTTTATGGTTCATTCATGAATTGTTCTAGGTCATATTGTTTCTTCCAAGGGAATAGAAGTAGACAAAGATAAATTTGATTTGATATCTAAGTTGAAACCCCCACGTACGGTTACGGAAGTTAGATTATTCTTAGGTCATGCATGTTTTTATCGTCGTTTTATTAAGGATTTCAGTAAGATCTCACGCCCTTTATGCAACCTTCTAGGTAAGGTCGTTACTTTTGTCTTTGATGAAACTTGTATTGCAGCTTTTGAGAAGCTGAAATTACTGTTAACTTCTTCCCCTATTATATAACCGCATGATTGGAGTCTTCCATTTGAAATTATGTGTGATGCCTCTAATTATGCAGTTGGAGCTGTTTTAGGACAACGCAAGAATAAAACACAACATGTTATTTACTATGCTAGTAAGACCTTGAATGATACACAATTGAATTACTCTACAACTGAGAAAGAACTTTTGTCGATTGTGTTTGCCTTAGAGAAATTTAGACCTTATCTTTTAGGTTCTAACACTATTATTTTCTCTGATCATACCGCCTTAAAATACCTTCTAACTAAGAAGGATACTAAACCTAGGTTGATTAGATGGATATTGTTGCTACAGGAATTTGATTTAGAAATTCGAGACAAGAAGGGTTCCGAGAATGTAGTAGCAGATCACCTTTCTAGGATCATTTTAGAGTCTTCTGATGATGTTGTACCTATGCATGAAACATTCCCTGATGAACAATTGTTTGCTACTTCTCACTTGCCTTGGTATGCGGATATTGTTAATTATCTTGCTATTGGTCAAATACCTGAAGATTGGTCGAAACAAGATAGAACTAAATTTTTAGCTGAGGTTAAGCATTTTTTTTGGGATGATCCATATTTATTTAAGTACTGTCCTGATCAGATTATACGTAGATGTGTGCCTAATGATGAAGTTAGGAGTGTTGTCACTTTTTGCCATTCTTATGCTTGTGGTGGCCATTTTAGTGCTAAGAAAACTGCTGTAAACATTCTTCAATGTGGATTTTATTGGCCAACTTTGTTTTATGATTCTCACGAGTTTTGCAAGAGTTGTGATAGGTGTCAAAAGTTAGGTAGGATTACTAGGTGGAATATGATGCCGTTAAGCTCCATATTGATAGTTGAGATATTTGACGTATGGGGAATAGACTTCATGGGACCTTTTCCCACTTCGAATGGTAATATCCACATCTTATTAACGGTTTATTATGTATCTAAATGGTTAGAATCCATACCTACCAAGACGAACGATCGCCATGTTGTGATCAAGTTCGTAGAGAATACATATTTTCTTGATTTGGTACCCCTAGAGCCATTATTAGTGATGGAGGATCACATTTTTGTAATAGATCTTTTAATACACTTTTAAGTAAGTATTCCATTACACATAAATTTTCTACATCATATCATCGCTAGACTTGTGGTCAATTCGAAGTTTCTAACCGATAAATTAAGCAAATATTAGAGAAAACAATTAATCCTAATCGTAAAGATTGGTCTACACGGTTACTGGATGCACTTTGGGCATATCAGACTGCTTATAAGACACCCATTGGTATGTCTCCCTTTAGACTTGTCTACGGAAAAACCTGCCATTTACCTGTTGAGTTTGAACACAAAGCCTACTGGGCAATTAAGACCTTTAATGTTGATTTTTCTACAGCTGGGAATCACCGTAAACTTCAACTCAATGAGTTAGAAGAAATTAGGAATGATGCATATGAAAATGCAAAGCTTTAAAAAGAGAAAACTAAAGTGTTTCATGATAAATCAATTAGTCGAAAGTCGTTTGAACATGGACATAAAGTTCTCTTGTATAATTCTAGGTTGCATTTATTTCCTGGTAAGTTAAGATCTCGTTGGACAAGCCCATAATATATCAAAGAAGATTTCCCTCATGGGGATGTCGAACTTGAGAATAAAGAATCTAGTAATGTTTTCAAAGTAAATGGACAAAGAGTAACCATATTTAAAGCTTAAGAACATCGAGGTGGAAACTGTCCTCCTCGAAGACCAGGTCTATCAAGACTAACAATGTTTGGGATCATGTTTAGTGTATATTAGTAGGATTTTTGTTTTTGTTTCTTTTTGCAGGGAAATAGGAATCATTTTCTTCATGGGAGTCAGCCCATCAAATTTGTTTCCTTCACCTTATCTTTTTATTTTTTGATTGCTTGTTTTATGCCATTTTAGGATTTCCCATCTTGATTTTACGTTGGATGAGTTAGTTTACATTGAGGACAATGTAAAGTTTAAGTATGGGGGAATTCAGCATATAGAATTCTTATGTATTCACTTTTTAGGCAGAAATTTTTTTAAATTATTTGCATGAAAACCTCCAACTTTTAGATATTTTAGAATCACTTAGTATACTTCTAGCTACGTTTACATACGGATTTCTCACCGAAATAACTGAATATAGAAGTATTAGAGAACTATATTCGGGGTGCTTAGTTGTTGAGAGGCTAGAGCTGACAAAAATGGACTTAAACCGCCAATGGCGAGTTCACTATTAGAGTTGTGATCATTCAATACCCTGAGTGAGGCAACAAACCTTCAATTGTCCGTTTAGAGTGTTTCATCTGCGCAAATTTCGGGTAGAATGATGAGCTACCAAACGTCGCACCATTTCACCACTACTTTGATCTCTTGAGTGCTAATTCTATAAATCACGAGGGTGACATCAGAATTGCGAAAAAACCTTACCTTGTAGTCTGATTTGCAGTTGGCACCACTCTATTTTTCTCGACAACAACAGGTCCAAAGAAACTTATCATCATTAACAATCGTATGATTACAAATTTTAAGAAAGTTGAAGATGTTTCAGGTTTATAAGCAACACTACAAGGAGCAAAATTTTATATCCTAGTTGAAAAGTAAGTACAAAAGAGGAAAAATTAAAAGAAGTGGATTTTTATGAAGTTTATGATACCGAGACAATATAAGTTGTGAAGATTCAAGTGAAACCCTTTTTCCACGGTCATATTAATTTCATTGTTAGTTTGTACTTCATATATTTATGTCATAAAAAGTAAAAAAAATAAAAATAAAATCAAAAAATCAAAAAAATATATTTGTTACTTTAGAGTACATTTGTTTTGGTATTTATTCACTAAGGCCGTGGGGAAGAAGAAATATATAAAGAGTTTGAAAAAGCAAGAATAATTTGAGCAGAAAAGAGTTATAAATTGTCAGAGTTCTATGAATTTCAAGAGTTCATCATCTAAAGTTGAAACCGAAGACGTTTCTATGGGACGCTGTGAGAGTGGTGTTGATTGTATATTGGGTGAGAAGGTGAGTGAGCTTCCCATCCTCGCATAGTGGTTGATTTCCTTTCGTAGAGATCATCAGAAAACAAGTATTTTTCTGCCCACATTTCTATGGGACACTCGGATATAATTCGGAAGGATTTTCCTTCCTACCCTTCAACGTGTGCGGGATTTCTATCTTCATTCCTGCCTGCACACATGAGAACCATTAAGTGCGTCCTTTGAGTGTCAAATTCATAAAACCCTATTGGTGAGGCAGAAACGTTCGTTTGCTCTCGATTCTGAATTCTTTCATATGTGGTTTTCTCCTAACTCAAGAGTTGAGCATGAGAATACTGTTATTTGATACATCTGACTTCTTATTATTAGTTTGCAGAAACTTTATGTCTTCGTAGCTCTTTGGATGCAGATGCTTAGGAATACTTAGAAGTTGGAGTAGGTTTTGTGGGTAAATCTCTAGTAAACCCTCACGAGACAAAACTCGTCCACTAAGGACACCTAGGTGTTTAAAGTCTTGTAACACATGCTAAGTGCAACTGTTTCCTCAACGAAAGAGAGTTGTATTTTAGGTTAGTTTAGATTTGTAGTTTGCTCGAGGACTAGCAAATTCCAAGTGTGGGGGAATTTGATAAGTGCATAATTTATATATTTTAAGTATCATTTCCTTATACTTATTTGCTAGATTTTGTGTGAATTACCATGTGTTAGTATTACTTTTGTAGTTTATGTGTTTTATTAGGTTACATCTCTGAAACAAGTGAAATGGAGCTTTACAAGAGAAGAATTGCCAAATACCCAGTGGAACTCAGAATATTCCAGGATTTCTATTATGAAGCCGACGGCGAAAGAACGAGGTCATTCCGACTTCGTATGACAAAGTTATAAGCAAAACAAGAACTAAGGGCAAAATGGTCATTTCAAGGGAATTAACTATTGGCACTTCGTCATATGATAAGGGAAAAGATTTTTTGAATCATACTAAAGGCACCAGATCTTTCTAATCAGGGCTACCAAGTTTCATATAGTGTTAAAGGCGTCAGCAAGTCTACTTGGGGCTACCTTCTTCATTTTCACTATCCGAGCAGCAAGCTTAAGTCAAATTTTTTTCAGGCCGATTCTTCTGTGAGGTTAATAATACGAAATTGGTGATAGATTCGAATCTGTGGTGATACAAAGCTTGGCAGTGAAGGAAATTAATGGTGGGTTTCGATCTGTGGTGAATGTTGGCTGATGGAGTGAAACTGTTGGTGGTTGCTCGCGTCTGTGATAGTGGAGTGAGTTGCCAGTTACGTGAATAGAAGAAGTTATATAAGGTCGAGATGGAGTCTGTGATGATAGTGGATTTGAGAGAGTCTCCGATGGTTGATAGGTCTGTGATGATAGTGGCGAGAAGAACTCGGAGCTGTGATGATCAATGATGATATATAAGGTCGAGATGGAGTCTGTGATGCTACCAACAAAAGATGGGATAGAGTTCGAGTTACTGTTAATGGCTCGAGTAAGGAGTATCCGTTGGAGGAATTGTGGTGAAGCTTGAGCAGTGGCCGGAAATCAGGAATTGGAGGCTGTTGAGGACAATTAGAAAGTGATCGAGCTCGAGTTGATGATGGGTGCATTTTCTCGAAGGTGTGTTGATGGTGATGGTCGTGATGTTTGATAGACACGTTCTCGTGTCTTATTTGATCTCAATTTGTATATTTTTAGTTCTCATTTGTGTATTTATATTGTAATTTTATTGTGGTTGTAGGTACTTTTAGAAAAATAAACATTTGGGAAAAATTGGCTTAAAAAGTGTTAAAAATACCCCCAGCAAAAGTGTTAAGGCACCTTCATATTGGATTAGGGCACCCCTCATTTGGATAAAGGCACCCACTTCTTTGAATTTGAATTCAAAAGTGGCGGGAAAATAATCAACACAAAATATTCCATCTGCGTGAATTACTGAAGAGTATTTGAAGAGATTTTTACAGCTTTTACGACAAGATATCTTTTTGTCTTAATAAGGAATCGTGCACAAAGTGAAAACTTGAAAGATAACCAAGAGAATCTCCAGAAAATATCAAATCAAATCGGGGATCATTCTCAGATTTTATTGAGAGGAATTCTCTCGGGGATATGGCAAGGAAACAAGGAAACAACAAGCCTCACCAAGATTCTGTCTATTAAATATGATCGAGAATTAATGGAAAAAGAGAAACAAATCAGGACAAAAAAAATCATTGAGAAATATTTTCTTCCCGTGAATTTTTGTGAGGATTGATTGAAGATTTGGAGGAGTTATTACGAGTTGGGGAGGCAGAAGCTATGGGAAGAGTTAATGGGGGGGGGGGGGGGCTCTGGAGAGACCAGAAGCTTATAATCAAAAATCAGAAATTCTGCTCGTGATGATCATGATGAAGAAGATGAATAAAACGTTGCCAAAAGTTTGAATAGATCGTTGCCGTATCTGTGTATTCACGTCGCCTATTATTTTGAATTCAACTCTTTTGTAACAGCTAGCAATAGTTATCTTCTCTTCTCTGTAACGTTTATATCCGTAGCAAACTTTCTGTGTCAATTATATTCCTCTTGTAAACACCTTTTTGAGCCATGAATGAGTATTTTGAGAATGTTTTCAACATGAGGAGCTAAACCCCATTTGCTGAGGTGACGGAGGAAGCCATTGTTTCAATAAAAGTGGTACATTTCTATGTTTAGTTAATTTTTGCAATTCCTTTTATGATTATTTGCCTTGATTAAAAATTTGATTAAATGATTTTTATTAAGCAGTTGTGATTTCGTTAGATGGTATATACTTTTCCTAGGGTTTAGATATTCCATGCTTTTGTTATTCAATTGTTATTCTAGAAATCTACTTATTGCAATATTTTAGAATCAAATTAAACGAAAGAATTGCATGAATATTGAGTAGATTGAATCACCTTAATTGGTTAATGGTGAAATCCATAACCTCAGTAATTTGTGAATATCATTTT
>JAJJMC010005141.1:5739859-5751220 GCA_023531435.1 Papaver californicum
GATGAACTGGAGATGTAACCTGTTAGATTAATGTTTTTCGTTAGATTTGGGGATCTGATATAGAAATACTGGTTATGTACCAGGTTATTACTAGAGATATAAATTCTGATGAACTGGAAGTGTAACATATATATAAGATTCTATGGTTCTTCGGTGGATTTAGGGATCTGGTACAAATATACTAGTTATGTACCAGGTTATTACTAGAGATCGACCTCCGGTGTACAATCCGATGAACTGGAGATTTAACATATCAGATTTTGTAGTTCTTCGGTGGATTTAGGGATCTGGTATTGAAATACTGGTAACCAGGTTACTAAAGATAAAATTTTGGTGTACATTCCGATGAAACAGAGATGTAAAATGTCACATTCTATGGTGCTTTGGTGGATTTAGGGATATTGTATAGAAATTGAGGTTACGTACCAGGTTACTAGAGATAGACCTTTAGTGTACATTCCGATGAACTAAAGATGTAACATGTCAGATTCTATGGTTATTCGATGGATTTAGGGATCTGGTATAGAAATACTGGTTATGTACCAGGTTACTAGAGATAGACCTTTGGTGTACATTCCGATGAGCTAAATATGTAACATGTCAAATTACATGTTTATTCGGTGAATTTAGGGATATGATATAGAAAATACTGGTTATGTATCGGGTTACTAGAGATAAACCTTTGGTGTATATTCCGATGAGCTGGAGATGTAACATGTCAGATTCTATGGTTCTTCGGTGGATTTAGGGATCTGGTATAGAAATTGTGGTTAGTTATCATGTTACTAGAGATATACATTCCAATGAATTAGATATATTATAACATATCAAATTCTATGGTTCTTTGGTGGATTTAGGGATCTGATATATAAATAATACGTACCAGGTTGCCAGAGATAGACCTCCGGTGTTCATTTCGATGAACTGGAGATGTAACATATCAGATGTTATGGTTTATCGTGGATTTAGGACCCGATATAGAAATTCATATGGTGGTCGGAAACGACATGAGGCATACTGCGGTTACCAGATTACTAGAGATAGACTTTTGGTGTACATAACGATGAATTGGAGATGTAACATATCAGATTGTATGGTTCTTGGGTGGATTTAGGGATCTGGCTTAGAAATTGTAGTTACCAGGTTACTAGAGCTATACATTACGATGAATTGGAGATGTAACATATCAGATTTTATGGTTATTTGGTGGATTTAGGTATCCGCCCGTATAGAATTTCTGGTTACCAGGTTACTAGATATAGACCTCCGGTGTACATTCCGATGAACGAGAGATATTTCATATCAGATTCTATGGTTCTCCTATACAACAAATATTTTGGGGACTGTGAAAATTACCAAAATACCTTTATCGGAGTAATGCACTAAATATTTTGGAAATTATGAAAGTTACCAAAATACCCTTATCGGAGTGGTGCAACAAATATTTGGGGGACAGTGAAAATTACAAAATACCGTTACCGGATTGGTGCAATAAATATTTGGGAGACTGTGAAAATGACCATATTACCCTTACTAGAGTAGTGCATTGAATATGTTGGGGACTACAAAAATTACCAAAATACCCTAACCGGAATGGTGTCGTTATAAATTGCTTTGAAAACCCATTCAACCACCAAACTGTCTGAATTAAACCAAATTGATGGTTATTATTTCCAGGTGTTTTAGGGTGAAAACAAATGTGACGGTAAAATCGAACTTTCAAGTAGGTTCAAGAGATCAAACTCGAACAGGACGAGCCTAAACAAAGAAATGCCCGTTCACGTCTTGCTTCGCTTACAAAGATGAAATGGAGTAGGGTAGATCTTAGGGGAGGGAAGCAAAAAAGGTTGAGAAAATATCCGTGTAACAGGTAGTGTGTGAAAGAGAAAGGATTTTCTGAGAAGAATCGCTAATTCTGTATGTTTATTTTCTCCTGACTGATTATCTTGTTCTTGAATGGATGAGAACTTTCTATTTATAGTTCGAAGGAGACACACTGATTTCTCGTAAGTTATGGAAGTTAGGGAGAGGTGAAGAAGTGATGATTGTGGAGATTGTAGTGGGGTGGTTTCCGAAAAGTAAGGAAGACCTGCCACTCCTCATCCTCTCAACTGCTCTATGACCGCCCACTACTTGTTACCTTCTTGTTCGTGGAGGTGGTGCCACCACCCACGATTGCCGTAGACCAACAGATCAATACCCCAATGAGAATTCCCGCATATGCTGTATTTGATATCTCATGGAAATAGTGGAGTCATAAGCCACTATTATTTTGATTCAATCAAGTCAAGTCAAATGACTTGCTAAGTCAGTGAAGCAAGTTGCGTAACTCACTGGATAGGTAATCAGACTAATTAGTGTCGAGTCTGGAAAGTTCAATGGTCATATACTTGCTTAGAAGTATCACGTCACATTTAATGGATAAGTATTAGCTCAGAAGTGACTTCACATAAGTATGAGAGGCTTTTGAAGCCAAATATTGTAAAGGGCCTCTCAAACAAGAAGACCTACTAGAATTTGTATACGATTTAATATTGGACCAATATTGAGAAGAAAGGCGTATTTCTGAGGGAAGTAGCTAGAAAAGCTAGTACTAGCTACTTAGTGCAAATAATTATATGCTAGCTTTTTTTGTTATAAATGGCTAATGTGCTAACGTCTCAGGAGAAATACTAATATGCATAACTTCTGGTAAATATCAGTTATATTAGGGTTAGGAAGCTAGTGTCAAGGAGGTTCGAAGTTAGTACTTTCAATTGAGTCAAGTTTAGTTAGCACTAAAGTACTGGCGCCAATATGTTTATGGCAAAACATTGGACGCACCAGAGCTAGGACTAGGGACGCGCTAAGCTGGCAAGGTTACATCAAATATGGCAGGGGTATATCAGCGCTAAGAGACATGTTAGGATACTAGGGACGCATCATCCACTATGAGACACGCTAGGCATAGCTTGGAAGGGCCACACTAGGCATGGCTTGGCAGGGATGGATTGTCCTTGGAAGGGACACGCTAGACTTGGCTAGGACGTATTAGCGCATTAGCCAGGGACGCATTAGCGTATTAGCCAGGGATATATCGGCCTTGGAAAGATGCACTAGGCTTATCTAGGGAATCATTGACCTTGTAACGCGCTGAGCTTGGGATGGACGCGCTAGGATGGTAGGGACATCCTGGAGATCCAAAGGGGCACGCTGGAGCCAAGACGCGCTCGGTATGGCGCATTAGTTAGGTGCTTGGCCGAGAGAAGTTGGCGCCTTTGGCGCTAAGGTTAGGGTTAGCACTTTTAGTGCTAATTAAGGTGCTAAGGTGGTGAAGCGCTAGCTAAGGTATCATTAGGCAAAGATGTGCTAGCCAAGACCATGTTAGGATAGTTAACGCTTCTCAGGTGCTAGGGTTAGCGCCAGAAAAGTTAGCGCTTTTAGCGCTAATGTGGCTAACTGGTGCCAATGTGATGCTAAGACAAATAGCTGGTGCTAGGGTTAATACACAACGTTTGATATAAGAACCATGCCAGATTCGTCACCAATTGTAAAACGTCTTGTGATTGTTTCAACTTACATGATCCATTGAATAACGCTTTGTAATGATTGTATATGATGTTTATGAGTATATAGGACAAGTTTTATGCTTCATGCTCAAGAATTTGGTGTAGACAGAATGCATTCATAAACATCTCCACCCTAGGTTATATCTTTGATCTTCGTTCAGAAGGCTATTCGGTGCAAGCATACAACATCGATCGTGCGGCTCGTCGGATGAGTTTTGATCAAGAAGTACCTCGTAGCCACAGTGTAGCTCTGTCTATTACAGATTTGAGGAAGAATTTGGATGTTTGTATTTCTGAGGGAATAAGCATTCCGTTCTTCATTCGGGGTAGGAACCCTCGGATTTCGGTCATGTATGCACGTTTCTGGAATGTTGAGAGGAGACGCTTCAAAGAATTCCTCTCGAGACCTCCACTGATAATTGACGCCCCTTCTAAGTAAGAAAAAGCTCGGAGTCTTAATTTCTAGAGTTCATCTAAGGCAAAACGGAAGCTAATTATTGACGCATCCCAGGAGGTAAGGGTCTTTTCTCTGACTTCTTAATTCTGGAAACGTGAATTTTATGATTCTTATCTTTCATTCTTTCTGCTAGACTCGTGTTGTTTTTCCTCGCATGAATGTTGCTTATGTTACTGCGAATATTCCCGAGTCTCTAAGGCAAGGACCAAGGGTTATTCTTCCCGGAAACAAGATTGGCCCTCGCAAGAATATAAGTGTCCCACCTATCATTCTCAATTCTCGTGTATATACATATATATTCTTATGTTGATGTAACATGTGAGTGCAAGTGTTTGCGTTGAATCTGGTGACGCTCCTGAGGCTTCGAGGGACACTATAAGCACGGGAGAAGGGCATTAATCCGGGAAATAGGAGCTCGAAGAAACATTTCGTATGGAGGAAATTCATGAAAACCCTGAATCTGATGAAGTAAGCAATGGAAGTCAAATGGTGTTGGACTCTTCCACAAATTTGGATCCTCCTCAAGTAAATTCCACCCTCCTTGAAATAGTAATAAGTCATGTAAACTCTTTGAATCCCTTATATAAGTATAATTATGCTTGAAATTTGCGAAGTATTTGAAAAGTTTTGTTATCAGAAAAATTCAGAAATATTGTGCTTGAGAAAAACGCCATAGAATCTTCATACGACCTTCGTTTTAGACGATTGACCCATCTATTCCTTATTACACAACAATTTCCTATAACTTGATACTACTAAATCCATATTTTGAGCTTGTTTGGGGCGTGAAAACGACCGAATAGTATAATTCAGGAAGTATCTAGGAAAATCCTGACAGTTTTCAGACTTGACTTCGCTAGCCGCTTTTGCATAACTCTTAGATTGCTTGTCTGATAGGTGCAACTTTTTAACACATCGTATTAGAATCCAATATGAAACTTTTTATATAAGAACCATTCCCAGATTCGTCACCAATTATTTTCAGATTCATAGTTTCCTAGAGATAGTGAAAATTGCTTCCGAGGCATTTTTTTGCAAAATGTATTGTGATTGTTCCAACTCAAATAACCCATCGAATAACACTTTTTAATGATTTCATATGATTTTTATGAGTGTGTATGACAAGTTTTATGGTTCATGCTCAAGAATTTTGTGTTTGATAAATACGTTCTGACGCAATTTGTTCATATCCTCTATACTTTTAAGGGGAGAATGATCAAAATCAGAGAGTTGAGCTTGCTAGTGAAGGAACAAGAATTACCATTGATCTCGATGTATATAATGACGTCTACCATACTGAAAATCTTGAGAATACTTCTTTTTGCAAGCTTAGTGAGGATAGTGCTTCCATTGAGTATCCTGGTGCATGTATTAATATTGACTTTGGTTCCAGCATGACCCTTCATAAGTATTTACGTATTGGGGGATTTGTTGTTTTATCCACCTATGAAACTGACACTGATTCTTTTTAGGATTTTGGTGATTAGGGCGTTTCTGGCACAGACATTGATTCTTTTCTTCTGATAACACTTTTGCATATGCGTAGGTCCCTGTCTTGCTGAGAATTTTTGAAATCCCTTAAGCTAATTCAAGGAGGGGTTTGAGACATGAGGCTGAAACTATATTTACAAGGGGATTGATTTATTTTTCTAATGTTTGCTTGGATTTTAACCTTTATGCATTTCAAAAGATTTTCTGTGAGTTGATTCTGATAAGTAATTCATAAAATTTCTTTAAAGAAGAAATGATAATTCTACTTGACCAATGAAATTGAAATCCTAAGGATGCCCATAGTGATACCCGTAGGCATTTTAGAGAAATTGTAAATACTATATGAAGGAAAACGAGGAAATAGGGACCATGATAAGATATTCAGTTAAAAGCCTTGAGCCACTTGCCGGGAATAATTGCCGCAACAGGTTCACCTTCTATGGTGATCAGCCCATAGTAGCCGCCAAAATTATCCCATGAGATCCTATATGGTCCTTCCCAGTTGGAGGGATGACAACCTCTTGATGCTTTGAGGACAAAATCCCCTACCCGGAAAGCATTTGGCTTGATTGCTTTGGACCTGTAGATCTTCTGTTTATATGGTAGAAATTCTTCTTTAATATCTCTATGATCATATACGAGGGAGAATGTCCTTGAGGATCCTGGCAGTTCATAATAGATGGAAATGGTCTCTACCCATCTGTTGAAGTACTGAGCTGGAGCAATCACTCATCCATAATGACAGGCTAAAGTACGATCTTCATTTCTAGTAAGGTCTAGTCCCCAGTCTGTTTCCATATGAGGATGATTCAGTGATAAGGAAGCGAATTGGATAAGATCAACCTGAGTGCGAAATTTGTTGACAGTTGATAGACTCTCAGTCGGTCCTTGGTTCCCCATCATGGCTATGAGCAATTAGTATTCTTTTAGGTACATAGGTTAGTCCTTGCTAATGTCGGGCTTGACTCCAGGAATAGGGTGTTTAACTCGAGTTTTAGGACTTATGAGCGAGCTCTTATGATAGCTGCTGATTGTTCGAGCTAAGTACGTCCCAGAATCATATCGTAATTGAGAATTCTCTTGAAAATATGAAACTTGGTATTTGTTTGAGTGGTTCTTGCCGCCACTGTGAGAGTGGTATGTCCATAAACATCCCTGGTTGCTTCTTCAGGGTCTCTGACTATCGTTGGCAAGCGTGTAGCTTCTTGTCAAGTCATTCCTACTGTTTTTAGAGTCGTGACGCTAATAATATTGATATTCATGCAAGCATCAACTAGTTTCTTTCTTAACTCAATGCCTCTGAGGCTTGCCGTAGTGAAGATTCCCCGTGCACACCCTTTATCATTCTGATTCATCATTTCAGTCGAGAAGGACATGTCTAGGGCGTAAGAATCCTCAACAAGGGATGGTAGGCGCTCACCAGATACGACTCAATTAAGGGCATTGGAAAATTCTTTACGCTGATCCTTTAAAAAATGAAGGAGTTTACACATGCGCTCTATTAGTGATTGAACTGTTTGGTTGACCGGTTCTCCATAGATGGTAAAGCTCCTGAAACTAAGTGGATTTTTGTGGCTCCTTTCAGTTACCAGTCGTAACTCCCCTAATTTTATTATCTCCTTGAAGATACGTCGTAGACCATTGCACTCGCTGGTGGGATGATTGATAATCGATGAAAACGACAATATCTCGGGTAAGACATTTTCTTAGGAGTAGGTGGGCGTCGTACAGGTGGCAATTTGAAAATCCTTTCTTGTACCCATGCCTCTAGTAATTCAATAACTTCTTCCATGGGGATTGGAAAATCAGGACAAGTTATATCATGCTTTATTTCTTGCTCTTGTGGTTGTTGTAGTAGTTGTTTTTGTTATTGTTATTGTCGTGGCACTTTAGGGGATCTTTGAGAGCGAGTAACTTGATGGGTTTGTCCCTGATGAAGATGGAATAGAAGGGAGACGTTTAGTTTGTGGCTCTTGCTGGGATGAAGCTTTTCTTTTGGGTCCCGCGTTACTGGCAGCACCAATTGACAGCTGAATATTGTACTGTTTGTTCACTAGCCATCGATTCCCATGGGTATCTCCACGACTTTATTTCTTTGCTGGTCTTGTTCTTTCCAGGAAAGCGGGAACAGTTGTGGCAGACCGTTTTACGGCTTCATGTAACTCAGAGAAAGTCTAAAAACGTAAATTTTCTAAAAGAGCACGATAAACAGGGATCATGCCATCAATATAGAACTCCACTAGTTGATGTTCTATCACATTCAGATCATGACAATCCAGTGCTTGAATTCTGAATCTTTTCACATATTCATTGGGGTGCTCATTATTTCTCTAGAACATTCTTTTCAGGTTAGACAGGGTGATCTGCTCGAAGACGAAGAAGTACTTCTTGTAGAAGGAATTAACCATGTCTTCCCAATTAGAGATGTTGTTTGGAGCAATTTGTTATACCACGTGTAGGCCCTTCCAGTGAGGGAATTTAAAAATTCTTTGAGACGTTGTACATGATTGTATTCATACCCCCCGAGTGATTCAAGAAATCGAGAGACATGCTCACGAGCATTTCCAGTTCTGTCGTACAATGAGAAAGGTTGATATGAGTAACCTCCCGGTAGTGGGATACTTTGAATTTCAGACGAGTAGGGAGGTTGGTGTTGATAGGCCGAGGATGAGTCCTCCTTGTCATGGTTTCATAGGATTCTTTTCAGATATTCACGAGACAAAATTAGATTGATATTACTTTTGCGTGCCACAGACGTTTCAGCATCGGTGGTCGCTGCTAAGTCGGTCCGGGTTTTTTTCGTCAGGCGATGGTATTGTTCAGAGGAGAATCGCTATGTCAAGGTCTTGAGACAAGCAAGTACCTCCTTCTGAGTAGTGGCCATGTCCACCTGAGTTCTGGCAGGACTTATTGTCTCTTCATCAGATCAACTATATTGATTGGTGTTTGAGTATTCTTCGTCTCTTCAGCGGTCTTATCACCAAGAAAATACGGAGTATTAGTATTAAAACAAAGAGGCTCAGTACCAATATGAGAGTTTTCAGAATCACCATCACCACTACTACCTGAACCAACTATAGAGGTTGTAACTGCTCCTATAGTTGGTTGCGGTAGTACCAGCGGTGACGATTCTGAAAATGCCCCTATCGCTTCTGAACCTACCCATACCAATTCTAATACTTTGCTTCCTCTCGGTGACAAAACCGCTGAAGACAACGGGAATATTCTAACTCCAATCAACCTAGACGATCTGATGAGGATACAATAAATCCTTGCAAGAACTCAGATGGACATGGTTACTATTCAGAAGGAGGTACTTTCTTTTCTTAAGACCCTGACGGAGCAACTCTCCCCGGAACAAGGTCATCGCCTAACGGAGCAGACAAGACTAACTTTGCAGCGTATGCTGAAACACCTAGGGCTCAAAAAGATAAAGAAGTCCATACCGTTCCTGATCGACCACCACAGAGGTACCATCAATCCAATTTTCTCACCCATGATGACCTGGAGAGACTCCTGCGAAACCATAAGAAGGAGGATCCATCCTTGGCCCATAACCACCAACCTGCCTACTCGCCTGAATTCCAGAGGATCCCTTGATGGACACATTCCCATGTGTAAGTTATGCTCGATTATCTATTTTGATATTGTTCGATTTTGTATAATTTATGGTTTTTTATGTCTTTGTAGGTATTTTCGAGAAATAAATAATTGTGGAAAAATCGGCTCAAAAAGTTGTTAAAGGCACCCTGGAAAATTACTAAAGTCACCCAGCAAAAGTGATAAAGGCACCCTCCAGATGGATTGCGGGCACACTTCTTTAAATTCAAAATTCAAAAAAGAGCGGGAAAATTTTCTACACGTGAAAACAAAGCCTGAGTTATGTGAAATTGTATTTTAAGGGATTTGGAAGTGATTGTAAGTTACCCAAGTAAAGAAGAAAGGAATATATGATCAACACACGTTAACCAGAGTGATTAACGCCAGAAAAAATGGTGGAAAATTCAAGTTACGGTCGGAAAAGAAAACCTCCCTGGATTCGGGATTTACAATGAATTGGAGTTGGATTTGGATGAAGATTGAAGTCCTTATCGATTAAGGATGATGTATTAGGGTTCCCCAAACCTATAAATAGCAAGAGGATCGAAGAAAAATCAAGCCAGGGACACCGAAAAATTTCAAGAAGAAAAAAGCTTGTTGCTGGTGGGAAGAACAAAAAGAACAAAAGGTTCCAGAGAACTGTCATTTTTCCTGTTGCATATTCTTTCAAACTTCTGTATCTGACAGAGTCTGTACTTTATTTCTGATAGAAAATATTTTCTATTTGATTCCATAGTGATTCAAAAATAGTTTACTTTATGAAATGAATGAAATTCCACTACAAAGTTTTTTCTTTTTACTTGACTCAATAGTTGCACAACGAATCTGTTGATTCAAAATAATGGAATCGGTAGATGTTAGAGATGATGGATCACTAGATCAATCTTTTTTCTAATTCTGTCACCCTATCTTTGTTAGTGCATCTATAATGATTGATGAATCAAAAACTTTTCATTGGAGCAGATTTTGTCAGTTTCTTTTTTTTTTATGTAAACTTAGGTAAATGTTTTATCACCGTATGTATAAAAAGAACGTATCTTATTTAGCTCCTTTATGCCTACTTTAACTAGTTGTTTCGGTTTTCTACTAGCGGCTTCAACTATAACTCCCGCTCTTTTTATTGGTCTGAGCAAGATACGACTTATTTGAAATAAATTGAATGAACAATTAATAAAAAAAACCTTTTTCTGTGAGATTCTAGGTATTCTATAGTGACTTCCCGCGTCAATTGTTAATTCTTGATCATTGAGATTCATTATTGATTTAGATTTATATTTAAGACTAGATATTACCTCTCTTTTTCCTCTTTCAAACAAAAATTGAAGTTTCACTATTTGGAATCGTGTTAGGTCTAATTCCTATTACTTTGGCTGGATTATTCGTAAAGCATATTTACAATACAAACACGGTGATCAGTTGGACCTTTGATTAAGTAACATCTCGTTTTTGATTGACCTCCTCCTTTTTTTAATTCAAGGAGGCCAAATTAAGGTTGTTTTTTAAGTTGGTGGAGTTATTTCATTGTAACTCGAGAACAAAATCACGCTCTATAGGATTTGAACCTATGACATCGGGTTTTGGAGACCCACGTTCTACCGAACTGAACTAAGAGCGCCTTCTTATCACAATAGATAAGACCGAATGGGTACACTTGACGATATGAATCACTTGAAAAATAAACGTATTCGCTCTGTAGTGGATCTGTTACAAGACCAATTCAGATTGGCTCTGGTTCGTTTAGAAAATATGGTTCGAGGAACTATGTGTGGAGCAATTAGGCATAAATTTATACCTACTCCCCATAATTTAGTAACATCCACTCCATTAACAACCACTTATGAATCATTTTTCGGTATACACCCCTTATCTCATGTTTTGGATCGAACTAATCCATTGACACAAATAGTTCATGGGCGAAAATTGAGTTATTTAGGTTCTGGAGGATTGACAGGTCGAGTTGCTAGTTTTTGGATCCGAGATATCCATTCTAGTCACTATGGACGTATTTGCCCAATTGACATATTTGAAGGAATCAACGTTGGACTTATTGGATCCTTATCTATTCATGCTAGGATTGGTCATTGGGGGTCGCTAGAAAGTCCGTTTTTTAAAATTGATGAGAGATTCAAAGGGGTACGGGTAGTTTAGCAGAGATGAATACTATATGGTGTCGGCAGGAAATTCTTTGGCGTTGAATCAGGGCATCCAAGAAGAACAGGTTGTTCCAGCTCGATACCGTCAAGAATACCTGACTATTGCATGGGA